>UESW01002283.1:0-50344 GCA_900491605.1 Calamus simplicifolius
TTTGCCACGATCCCATCTGCCAGGAGTGTGAAAAAAAGGAGAGTTCTGCCCTGGATGGTGAATGCCCAGTTGGGTACTGTAAATCCTGTCTTCTGGAGAGGTATGGGAAAGAGTCCTTAAGAATGGATGGTCTAAGTCCTTACGCTACTCCTCTAGTTAGTCCATCGCTCTCTCTCTCAAGCTATGGGAGTTGTGTTTCAAGCCTTGGTAACAGTCACTTTTTTAATCTCATTTGAGTTTTTAGATGTTGTTTGACTTACCTTGTGCAAGGCATTTAGCTCTTTTTCCCTCTCCTAATTTCTTCTTTTTTTTTCTCAGGTGATTTCCCTGCCGATATGAGTTTACAAATGAGGTATGTTATAACTTAGATCTGCAATTTGTTCAATGAAAGTTATATTTTCTTGTAGTACTGCATTTTGTTGGCATGCCTTTGATATAAGAATTATATTGGGAACTTAGACTGAGATTAACTATCTATACTCAACCACTTTGGTACATGAGAAATTCTTTAAAGTGAAGATTCCATTCATTTCTAAGAATATGTGACAGAGCATCTAACACCAATTTCCTTCATTTGTAAAATCTTCAACTTCCATTCTTTGTCCTAGTCATTCTTATACAGATGAATTTCCATTCCTCTCATAATGAAAACTACCAATGATGACTGGCTCAATTATTCTGGATCCAATAATTGTACTTCTATTGTTTTGTTTGTTGAAACACGTATTGATGGTTGACATGCGGGCATTTATGGGTTATCATCTGGCAGGGAGGATGGAGTCGAGTGTATGATACTGGTGAAAAGCATCCAGGCCTACAATTGACCAAGCACTTAGAAGGTCAAAGAAATGGAAATTCATTCAAAGATATAGTTGTTCAATCTTCTAATACTGAGGACAATGTAGATGGACTGAGAGTTCCCATGTTGACAGAACGAAAATTTTCACCCCTTATGTTATCTTCAGAGGGTCATGCAGATGGCAGTGCTGAGCAATCTGGACTTTATAATGGCCTGCCAGATGATGCTCAGTCCACAAGAGCTGGTGATCATTCTGATGGGAGAGACAATGCAGTTGGCAGCAGTAGTGCACCTTTCTTATCCAATTTTGAAAAAGATCATCTCATCTGGATACCACCTGAACCAGAAGTCATGGAAGATGACATGGATAGTGTTGCTAAATATGATGACGACGACGACTATGGTGATGGTATAAAATGGGGTCAACCTAGTTCTTTGAGCAATGAGGAATATGGGAATTATTACAGTTATAAAGAAGAGCGGCAAAAAGCAATGTTGGAAGCAATGAATGGACAGTTCAAAATTCTTGTAAGTCGATTTTTAGCCTCTGAGGGCCTTGCTTTTTCTGAAGAGAGGGTGGTGAGAGTTGGCTTGAAATTGTGGCATCATTATCATGGGAGGCTGCATTGCTTGTCAAGCCTGATGCTAGTGAGGGAAGGGCAATGGATCCTGGGTCATATGTGAAGGTGAAATGTATTGCATCTGGTACTCGAAATCAAAGGTACTGGCTGTCATAGTTCATAAGTGAAGTGCATTTTTTTCATAACTATTTTTTAGATTAGGGCTAAAATGCCCTTCTTTTAACCATGGAAATTTTGTTTGCAGTCAAGTGATCAATGGCTTAGTTTTCAAGAAGAATGCTGCACATAAGCACATGCCGATCAAGTTCAAAAATCCTAGACTTCTACTCCTTCAGGGAGCCCTAGGGAATTCTGCAGTTGGTTTGTCATCTTTTAACTCCATGGAACAGGTAGGCTTAAGAAAGTTCTTTGGTGAATGTCTTGATGATGTTGCTTAGAAGTTCTGAGCTCTCTGCTCACTTTTTTCTTTTGTATCAGGAAAAGGACCATTTGAAGTCTATAATTGAGATGATAGAAATATATCAGCCAAATGTAGTTCTGGTAGAGAAATCAGTTTCACGGGACATACAGGAGTCTCTTCTTGCTAAAGGAATCACTCTGGTCTTTGATATGAAGCCTTCACGCTTGCTGAGAATTGCACGATGTACTGCTTCTCCCATCATTTCTTCTGCCGACAATCTGATGAAAGTGAAGCTGAAGCAATGTGACTCTTTCCATATTGAAAGATTTGTGGAGGAGCATAACATCTGTGGTGAAGGTGGAAAGAGGCCATCCAAAACTTTAATGTTTTTTGAGGGTTTTCCAAAACCGTTGGGTTGTACGGTGAGTTTGGTTATTCCATGTTGTGTCCCATATTAGCAAACATGACACCACTGTCTTTGTTCATTGGTCATATATTTACTGGTTGAATATCTTGTGTGAAATGTGCACTAAATGAATGAGGATGATTGGATCTTTGATCACATAATTAGTGAAAATCTTCATGCTATAATGTTGTTTATCACTTTGTATTAGGGTTAGCCGAACCATGCCAAATCGGGTGGTTTGGGGTGAACCAAACCGGCCCATAATTAAGATGGTTTGGCCTCTCAGTTTGGTATAGGGATGAACCGCTTGTACCAACTCTGTACTGTTGCACTGAACCTATAATAGTGTACCAAACAGAATTGTCCCGAAGCAAACCAAACTATCGAGTTTGGCCTGTTTCGAGGTGATTTATGGGTTGGAGCCTTTTAGTCCACCTCATCGGTATCCACTTGTTCGGATTCATACGGAATGGTACCGTTCTTGGTACGGTGAACCTTGCTTTGTATAAATAATATAACACAACTAAGTACAAAGATACTTTTCTGTTGAAGCATATCAAAAAAATATGTAGGAAGTGGTTTACTTTGCTTTGTTCCATTGTAATTGCCAACTCAAAATCAACTTGAGTTGGATCCACCTTCAGAGAGAGGGGGGTGGGAGCAAATCTTGTTTATCACTTCAAGCATGATTTTTTTTGGGTGTATAAATCATGATTTTGTTGATAACAAATAAACAATCAAATCTTTTAGAAAGAGGCTGCTAATTTGACCACTAGAAAGGTGTTTAATGACTCTCTAGTATCCATCATGTTGGCTTTCATTATTGCAGTATAATATCAAAGCTTAGCATATTCGTTGCTCTTTGTGTAAGCACAATTACTCTGTTCTGGTGAACATTAAACAAGCAATGTAGTCCGTTCTTCTTTTCTTATTATCTGAATCACCCTGTATGTACCTGAATAATTATGGTTGCATCAATATGTAACCGTTTCATTTAGGTTTCCATAATTTGAGGCCACGTTGAAACTGAAGAGGATCCAGCTAGTTGGTTGTAGTTTTATTAGAACACTCTAATTGTTGAATATTAAGTTTTCTAAGTATGCCTATGCACTCATGCTTTTAATTTATATCTAGAGTTTATTTCATCACCCACATTATTTTCTGATACTGAAATAGAGAAATACTTTCTAGATTGTGTTATGTGGAAAGATATACAGCTACTCTTAATGAACATTTTATCCCCAAACTATTGGAACGCCGCCCCCTTTGTTTTTTTTCCATTTCTCTCCAGGTTACAGTGGCATGATCAGTTGTTTCTTGTTGCAGATATTGCTGAAAGGAGCACATATTAATGAACTGAAGAAGGTTAAGCATGTGGTGCATTACACAATCTTTGCAGCATACCACTTGATTCTTGAAACTTCATTCTTTGCAGATCAAAGATTATTTTTCTCCGACAAAAATTCTGAGAGAGAAGGTTCTGGTTCTTCTAAAGTTAAACTAGTTGTCTTAGCTGGTTGCGATGCTGAAGATTCTACTTCTAGCATTACTCCAACACATGCACTAGATATTCCAATTTCTGATGGACCATTAGAAAAATATGCTCATAGGCAAGTGCCATCAGTTTCTGATCTGGGTACTGAAAGGTCTTCTATGTTACCTCAATTCGATCCTGATGTTAGTTCACTTGGAGATGGTACTAATCACAGAGATTTGTTTTGTGATAAACCGTGCAACAGTGGAATCCTCCGGTCTGATTCAGCACAATTGCTTAAACCCAGGCAGGTTCTATCGTCTGTCTCAGCTTCTGTTAGGAAAGATTTGGGAGAAAGCCTCCAATCTCGCACTTCTGATCTGATTCATTATTCTTTGACTTCAATGAGGAGATGCTTGATCTTCCTATTTCTTCATCTTTTGAGATGCTTGATCATCATAAAGAAGCTACTGATACTGTGAATCAAGAAAAGCCTGATGACAGAAACATCAATAATGCAAAGCCCAGTCTAGTCACAGATTTCTCCGAGTCTGTTGTGCATTGCAGTTCTGATGTTAGTGACAATGTTAAAATGCAAAACAAGGATGATATTCAGAGTGTACTAGATCCTCAAAGCATATTGGTTTTGCAGTCTAGACAGTGTATCACAAAACAAGTTGTTTGTGAGCAGAGTCATCTTTCTCGTATAAAATATTATGGGAATTTTGATGTATCACTTGGAAGATTTCTGCAAGATGTTTTGCTCAACCAGGTTATTCATTTTATTATCATTACTTGTCAAAACTCAGTGAAAATTTATTCAATATAACCAGAGTTGGTACTGATCAAATCTTTGCAATTGTGGCAGAAACATACTTGCTCTTCATGCAGTGAACCACCAAAGTCACACATATACTCTTACACCCACCAGAATGGAAATCTTACCGTTCTTGTCAGGCGACTTCCCCCAGACTTTTGTCTGTCTGGTGAAGGTGAAGGAAAGATTTGGATGTGGACCCGATGTTTAAGATGTGAGCGTGAACATGGGATGCCGAAATCCACACGAAGAGTTGTAATGTCAACTGCAGCTCATGGTCTCTCATTTGGGAAGTTCTTGGACCTTAGCTTTTCAAGCCACTCTGCTGCTGGTAGGTTATCTAAATGTGGACATTCACTGCACAGAGACTGCCTTCGGTTTTTTGGGTATGTGCATCGTATTGGAACTTATATTTTGCAAAATTGTTTATTGTTTCCATGATTTTGATTGTTAAACTTGTTGACTCATGCTGATTAATACACAGATTAGGTCCCACAGTTGCCATGTTCAGATATTCGTCAGTCGAAATATATACTGCATGTAAACCACCACTGGTCCTAGAGTTCCATAATCCCCATGGACAAGAATGGCTTAAGAGAGAAATGCAAAATGTATGTTCTGCATTTCTGCTTTTATTAGTATACATTTATATTTCTTATTTATTTTTGCAAGTTGACGTTTTAATTTGTCTTTTCAAGGTTGTTTCTAGAGCAAATCTGTTTTTCTTTGAGGTTGCGAACTTGCTGCAGAAGTTGAAACCTAAACATTCTAGCTCAATCTGGAAACGGCATATTGTTGATATATCAGGTTCAGTTAAAGATTTTTCTGAAGTGGAAGAGATGCTGATTGAGGAGAAAACTGAGTATGAGGTTGTTTTTACTATTTTTCAGACTGTTTTTGGTTTTTAAACATGATTTCATTTCCTAATTTGCTAAAAAAATCTCACCAATTTTATTAATATCATAATAATCTCTTTTTATTGTTTTTTGTGGATGTCAATCAAGCAGGCTTCTTTGGTAAAAGCCATTAATCATAGTGCGCACGAGATTGTTTGTTTAGATTGGCTAAACCAGGAGCTTCTCCTTGAGCTGTATGTTTGGGACTGTCGTTTGCATCAACTTCTACAGCTTAAACAAGTCCAACAAGAGAATGATGGCAGTACATGCAGCATGTATGTTGAAAGAAATATGCTGGAAAATGGTGAAAAGATTTTGGAAGCTTCAAGTCAGATTCTTATAGATGTTAATGAATCTTCTTCTTGGGGCAGCCATCATGCTCAAGATATACAAACCGAGCTGCAAATTGAGCCAGTTGATGACTTTAGTGACACAAACAGCAGAGCCCAAAATTTTCTTGATGCAGGGTTTGCTGAAATTGGAAGTTCAGCTGAGCAGATTTCAGGTAGTTCAACAGTTGAGAGGCATCCAGCATCTTTTCTTGATCAAGATTGTAGTAACAAACCATCTGATGTATCTACTTCTACTGGAACTAGCAAGTATGGCCAAGAAGCACAAATTCCTATTTCTGATGATATGCTGGTAGACCACTCTAACCAAGTTACAAGAGAACCATACCTTGAAAGGGTAACTGACTTAGAGCTGAAAACTGATGAGACAGCTAGTAGTGGTGAACTGTCTGCCATCTCCATGTCGAAGGCATATCCTAGAATGCCTCAGGAGTTTTGCAATTCCAAACTAGAAGACCGAAACGAATGGATATGGGCTCCTTTTTCTGAATGGCGAAGGGCATACAAAAGGGATCTTCATGGTGGTTCACTGCAGAAGTTTGAACTTATTAATACTTACACTCCAGTCCACCTGTCTCCAATGTGTCAACCATCTGCTCCAGAAATGGACTTGTTGTATTTCACAGTGGGTCTAGGTGGCAATGTTTTGTCAGTTTCAGAGGATAAGATATCAAGCATAATAGCTTGTGCATTAGCCATATCTGAGGATCGATATGGACTGTTGGATAGTGTGGCTGAAAAAGAAGCAGGGGAGAGCAAAGGGGAGATTGATAAAACAATAGTAAAGTCTAACAGCCTGATATCTGATGGTTCTGTGGGTTCATCTGTTTGGTCATCTACTGGATCTTTAGATGATGAAGGGATCCAATCATGTCAGAGTGGTTCCTCACTTTCATTGGAGGAGCTGCCCACACCTTGTTCTGATGGTTCACCATCTGTGGATCGCCTGCTAGCTTCAGAAGATCAGCATCCTGAAATTCCTGTTGGAGCTGGAAAAGTTGCTGGAAAGAGTAAATATTCAGTGGTGTGTATATATGCAAAACAATTCTATAATCTCAGGAAGAAATGCTGCCCTTCAGAACTTGCTTACATATCTTCCCTAAGCCATTGTAAGAAGTGGGATGCTCAAGGAGGAAAGAGTAAAGCCTTTTTTGCAAAGTCAATGGATGACAGGTTCATCATAAAACAAATTAAGAAAACAGAGCTTGATTCCTTTTTAAAGTTTGCCCCTGATTACTTCAGACACATTTCTCATGCTCTCGAATCAGGAAGCCAAACATGTCTTGCTAAAATCCTTGGAATATATCAGGTCTGCTTTTAGATAATTATGTTCTTGATGTCTTTTTAACTGCACAATTTTATGTGTCCACCATCTTATCAAGTTTTTCAAACTGCAGGTTAGACAATACAAAAATGGTAGAGAGGTTAAAACTGATCTAATGGTGATGGAAAATCTTCTTTATGGACATTGTGTTTCACGCACGTATGATCTTAAAGGAGCTGTCTTTTCCCGACATGTTCCAGATGCAAATGATCATGAGAAGGTTCTTTTGGATCAAAACTTTATTGAAGACATGCGTGTATCTCCCATTTATATTGGTGGAAAAATGAAACATCTTCTGCAACGGGCCATTTGGAATGATACATCTTTTCTAACTGTGAGTGTTCAGTGTCTTTCCTTTCCTCCCTAAACACCATTGCAGCAGGATTTTAGCAAATAGAATTTTAATTTATACAGTTGTATTTTGCAGTCAATGAATGTAATGGACTATTCCTTACTTGTTGGGGTGGACAAACAGCGGCGTGAACTTGTATTTGGCATTATAGATTACTTGAGGCAGTATACATGGGACAAACAACTTGAGACATGGGTGAAGTCTTCTCTAGTTGTTCCTAAAAATTCATTGCCAACTGTGATTTCCCCAAAGGAGTACAGGAAAAGGTTTAGGAAATTTATGACTAAATACTTCATGGCGGTCCCAGATAATTGGAGTTCTGAACAATGCTCAGACCACTGCAAATTTTGTATTGATGACAGCAGCAATTAATCTAGCGTTCACAGCGAAAAGCTGCTAGAACAGCCAATTGTGGCTTGTGCATGAGCTCCATTTCTCTGAAGTTGGAGATTACAGTTTCTTGATATCTGTTTGTTGTTAAATCAATATCAAGTTTTTTTCCTGTTCCTCTGTTTTTTCTGGTTTTGCGGGGGCTGTTTATAGATATTCCTCACATATAGGTCCTCCCAATATTTGCAATTTTTTGGCAAATTTCTGGGTAAGTGGGTCCATCATATATTGTATTTTCATATATCTGTGATTATTTTTTAATCAATTCACAGTGATTGTAAAGAAATTAGAAAAGATGATCGGTTATATTTATGTTACCGTACCATGGAATAAAGTTAAAAATTTCTTGTCAGTGATGAATGTTACTTGTTTCAGTTTTTGAAGTATCTCTTTATAAGCTTTGAACAAATAGAGGTGGTACCAGTTCTGTATCTGTCAAGCAACTCATTCTTCTGTGGGCATGTCATTTAGACAAGTTGAACCTAGTAACTGTTATGGTTCAGAACTTGTTATTCCAGCTTTGTCTCACAAGTGCAAGCTGTGGCAGTTGTATGATGTGCTACTTTTCAAATGGAAGATATTGTATTTCTAAAACTGAAAGCCCTTTCATTTTGTTTTGATTTATTCAAAATATTCTCCGTCTTTCATTTGTGTCCTCTGTTGCTCAATTATTAGTTGTTTGATACGTCTATGTACATGGAGATTTGCTAAAATATCTTGTTTGTTTTTCCGTGCTCTTTCTAAATGTTTGAAAGGGAGATGTCCACATTGCTCTTTCTAAATGTTTGAAAGGGAGATGTCCACATATTGTAGTGCTTGGAGTATTCTTCTCATCAGTGGGCTATGCGGCAGAAGATCCCTTGCTGCATAACCGCGCAGATAATTTATTTATTTGTTGAGGTAATTTGTTAAAATTCAAGTCAGTTTCTTCGCAAGTTACATATCAGTAATTTTAATTTGCTTTTGATTACTGAGTAATCTTTATTTTTTGGATTATGTAACTGACTTTCAGGTTTGTTGTGGTGCATTGCTGGCTAACATTGTAGTCTATGAAAGCTAAACCATTGTGCATATAGGGTCTTCTGATGATGTATTAAGCTTTCTGCAGAGTATAGTTTTTTTTTTTTTCAAAAAAACTACTATGTAAAATAACTTCTCTGCCCCTCCCTTTTTTTCCTTTTATGTTTTTAACTATTATTTGATAAGATTCGCAACAGTGATTATGCTGTGCTTTAATGCGTGGATGAAATAAGCGAAACTGCAGTTATGAAGTGCATATGAACTAGTTATGCCTTTTGGGTGCTTTCTAAGAGTTTCCATCACATGTTAAGCTGCTGGTTCATGGTTTGCAAGGAGGAGCCTTGCTGTTGATACCTGTGGCATCAAGTTCATCGCTTCTTGGAGTGGGGTTTGGATTCATTTTTTAAACCAGATTTTCTTTTGAGGTTCTTTTTAATCTTTTTTGGAGCTTGCTGCTATCATGGGTGTTTGGTGCTGCTTTGTTATTTTTCCAGTCCAAGCTGTTAATGATTTTGTTGGATGTTTTTGCTTTTGGCATATGCTACTTGTTTTTGCTGCCACTTGGTGGTGGTTCTGCAAGGCACCTGGGAAATCTACTTCCAATTATTGATAAAATGAGAAAGAAAAAAGGTCTTGTTTCTGAATAAATTGAAATAACAATTAAAAATTACTACCTTATGCTATTTTCGTGTTTGCATTTCTAATTCTTTCTTCACATTTTCATCATTCTATTTCAGTGATCTTTCTGCCTTTTCTGTTGAGGAATCCAGAGATTTAAATCATGTGCTTTGTTGTGAATATATTTTCTCTCTAGTTCCCCAACTGCCTTCTGGAGTGACAAAGGTAAAAAGGATATATTGTATCTGTTGCAGCTTCGTCAGTTTGAAGAGCTTAATTGGATTGCAGATCAAATTACAACTCTACCTTTGACTTGCTGAACAAGGTTCTGACAAAAAATGGTGACATCTAGAATCCCCTACTTCCATACAAAAGAAAAAAAAAGATGTTCACCCATCAATTTTGTCAAAAAAATTGTTGCATCATAGATATCAATGAAGTTAGCAAGAATTGGAGAGTAATAGATAGATATTTTGAGTTAGATTTATGATGACATGGTAAAGCAAATGCTGGTTGGCAATTTTTTTTTAAAAAAAGTTTGGGATAAAACTCGAATGAATATGAAGGCAATAGTTGTTGTGGTGTCTCTAGGGCTATAATTAAGCCGAGCCGTTCATGAGCTACTCAAGGCTCTGCTCGATAAAAGCTCGTTCGTGTTCTGTTTGTCATGTAAACGAGTCGAGTTTGAGCTTTATTTTAGAGCTCATTTATCAAACGAGCCGAGCTTGAGCTTCATTTTAGAGCTTGAGTACGAGAGCAGATTTGATTAGGAGCTCGTGAGACAGCTCAATTAAGAGCTCATGAGACGGCTCAATTAGAAGCTTGCGAGCTGGCTCGATTAGGAGCTTGTGAATAAGATGATCTTTTATTTCTGTCTTTTCATCTTTTTTTTTAACTATTCTTTGGATTTAAGAATCGAGTTTTTTTTTTATATTCTCGAGTCGAGTCAAGTTTTAAACAAGCTTAATTTGAGCCAAGCTTGAAACGAGCTCAATTTAAGCTTGAGCTTGAAACAAGCTTTTTATGAGTAGAGCTTATCGAGCGAGCTCGACTCGAGCTCGAGCTTTTTGTAATCGAGCTCGAGCCGAGCTTGAACAGGGTTTTTCAAATTTAAACAAGCTCGAGCTCGAGTATTTGTTAACTAGCTGAGCTTGAGCACGAAAAAGCTCGGCTCGGCTCGATTGCATCCATAGGTGTCTCATCCTTCATCCATTCAGTTTACCTCTGCAATAGTTGTTGTGGTGTCTCATCCTTTATCCATTCTTTCTTTCTGATAGGCAAACTGGATTGGCGTATTGTCTATGGTGTATGCTTTCTGGAAAAGATAACAAGAGACAACCATCTTGAATTGCAAATTTTCTATAGCAGACATACACTGAAGATTCCTTAAGTTCATATTCCACCTGAAGGACAACAACCTAGAATTTGAGCACACTTATGCTATTTATACATAATTTGTTTAAAATTTTATATTTTTATATAAATTAAATTCATATATCATGCAGAAGATAAAATAAATATGAATTTAATTCTTAAAGTCCAAAATCCTTAGGGAACAGATTCAGTTAACAAGAAATAATTCATGATTAAATAATAAATCATACCTATGTTTTATATTTTGGAATGAAGACCGATGAGCTCGTAAACGATTTACCACTAGCCGTCCATGCGTTTGGCCTCTAATAGTGATCCACGCGGAGATCTTTAGATAATGTCCTCTTAGGATTGGATGATGACCTTCTAACGAGGGTGCTAGCACTTTTTTTTCTTCTTCAATTGATTTTCTAAATTAAGAGAGAGCAATTTCTTGATCAAGATCAAATCTTAATCAATCAAGAGAAAAGATTTTTTGATCAAGATCAAATCTTGATCTATCAAAAAAAAATTTCTTGATCAATCAAAAATTGAAAGAATAACTTCTTTTAACCCATCTAAGAGAGTATGAGTGAATGAGAGAGAGGAGCTTTCAACTCATCCAAGAGAGAGGAGCTTTCAACTCGTTCAAGAGAGAGGAACGTTCTAGAGAGAGAAAGAATATTTTAGAGAGAGAAAGTAGGGTTTAGGCATCTAAGAGAGAAAGGAGGAGTTAGGCGTATGTTTTCAAGGCGGCATCTCTCTCCTTTTATATATGAAGAGGAGGTTGTGTGGTTCTATAACAAGGGAATTTTGTTTCAACCACCTAACCATGCAACCATATTAGGTTGGTAACAAAATATCTTAACAAATTTAGGATATTTGTTATCATGATGATTATAACCACCAAACCGTATTTCTAAAAAATAAAAATTTGTTATCCCATGAAACCAACGTTCCAACCTTGGATTTGGCTTCATGATGATGCCCCAAATTATGGGTGTTCTCTCCTTCATGACGTAGAGATAGGTCATGTCCATCACATGAGCATGGATCCATCCTTCACATGGCACGATCTCAGCCTTCGATTCAATTGGGTTTTCACGAATTAAATCATGCCATCATATGAACCCAATTAAATATCATATTATTAATCTCAATTAATCTAAGCCATCCATCACATGGATCAAGCCTAATTGTGTATCCAATTGATGGATTTCATATGTACATCACATGTACAAAAGGTCTCTCCTTTGAACATAAAATTCTTTCCTCTATAATGAATCATATTCATCAATTTCATGTTCTCTCATTAAGATTGAATCAAATCCAATCCTAATTAATTGGTTATCTAATCTGAATTAAGTCCAACTTAATTTCCATTTTAACTTCATCCAAATCTCCTTAATGCGTGACCCATTAGATCCTTTGACATGTTGGCAATAATCATGTCCCTAATATTGACCCTAACCAAGTTAATTCTTTGATCAAATCAACCCTTTGTTCAAATCAAAGAATTCATGATTATAGATCATGAGCGGCCTGTAGCAAAGCATCATGACCACCAAAGTATTAAGGGTTTTGTTGACGTGGTCATCAACAACACATGTCCATGAACGATTATCGTATGATTCAATCCCTTCATCACATATCCTAGATCAATTAGTGGTATGGAATGTGTCAGTCTTGTAATTGATCTTTGTTTACTTGATCTCAAAAAAAATTGACTCACATGAATTGGAACTTCAAACCATTTCGAATTCCAACTCAACCTTATAAGGATTCAATAGTCAATTCTATCCATCAAGTGGTCGTGGATATAACCCTCTCTATCAAGGAAGACGAATCCTATCTTGATCAAACATCACCTTCATGTGCTTCATGTTATACCCAACGGATACCATATTTATCATCCGTGGCTAGAGCGATGTTTGCATATCGTCAAAACATGACATTCCACACATGAGGTGCAATGAAGATCTCAAGTCAAAGGATCACTCGCCCCACTATCATCATAAATCAACCATCGATACTATATAGAATATCCATATAGGATCTCTGTGTAGGTCATTCAATGCATCGTTACAATAATGAGCATCCACACATCTATCCAAGTATCTCCATACTTCATCTTGCGAGATCAGTTGCTCACTATAAGGGTGAAGATATGCAATATGTGCTAATCTCAATGGCGTTCGATAGTGCCCAGTTCTATCTACGCATCGACTAGAAAAATTTAAAGAATCGAACCATAATGTGTAATTTTGGATATCACAATTTGGAATCTCTATTACAAATTCTATATGCATAGTTTACATTCTTTTGGACTTTATCTCATAGGTAAAATATATCCAAATATATTTTATAAGAAAAATACTGGATAGATAAAAAAACTAATAATATTTGATTTGCATTCATAATATAATGTGTACAAAACAACATCCAATCCAATTGAATCTAGGGCACACACTAACATAATTACCTTAAACATTTTCTTTTTCCTTGGCTAGAGTTCAAAGTGCCAATCGGGAATCCTTCCTCTTCATTTTCCTTGGGAAGCTGTTCTCTTGATCTGATCTCTGATGTATGATCATTTACTGTCACAAACAGATCTTTTCTCATCTATTGGAGTTGATTTTGATGTAAACGGTAAAGAAAACAAGAAGTTTGCTGATTACACTAAGAAGAGAAGGGATCGTGGGTTCTTCTAGCAAGCACAATGTGATGAGTGAGCTGCTTGTTTGAAAGCCACAGACCAGCTCTGGTCTCTCTTTGGTTTCACAGGAGAAAAAAGTAAGAACAATGTTTTTATTGAGTTCTACTTGTTACTTTCACCAAGAAAATAAACAATGTATACCTTAAACCAAAGAAGTCCTATTCCTATTTAAAATCACAGTAACTCTAAACAAATAAAACAAAAAGAAAAGAAACTAATTCAAATAGTGAAATCCCATTTCATAGCTGAATTATAACCAGCAGTTTGATTCCGAGCTTGACTGGGCTTCAGCTGCTTCCGTTCTCTCGGACAAGTCAACAACCATTCTACATTTTATTATCACAATATAGATGGTATTTTGGGTCTCCACTCCCTTTCAGGCAGTTAATTTCAAAACAAGACCTACCCTTTGGTTCTTCTCTGCTTCTGTTTCTCGGAACATCGCTGCATATACTAGTAATTGTTATTGTTAAATTTTTCAGTTAATCAGTGTCATGAATTACTCCTTGCTTGTTCGAGTGGACAAAACTATGGCAGGAGCTTGTGATGTGGCTGATCACGCCTCAGGCGGTACGGTAACAATCTGCATAGTCTTCGGAGCAAACTAATAATTTTAACTAGCTCCAGCACCATCTCAGCTTTGGCCTTGGCTTCGGCCTCAGTCTCGGCTTTGGCTTTGGCCTCGGCCTCGGCGGCTTTGGTCTGGCTTCGGCCTCGGCCTTGAGCCCCGCTCCGGTCTCAAGCTCGGCCTTGGCTTCGACCTCGGCCTCGGCTTCAGCTTCAACCTTGAGCCCCGCTCCGGCCTCGGCCTTGGCTTCAGCCTCAACCTCAACCTTGAGCCCCGCTCTAGCCTCAGCTACGGCCTCAAGCTCCACCTCGGCTTCGGCCTCGAGTCTCGCCTCGCATGCTATCGGCACATAGTTTCAGTCGTGAAACTGACTTCGAATATTGAACATATTTAAAACACCAACAACTACCGCTTAGCCCGCTCACCCGCTTTTTATTAGGATCACGGGCGGTTACAGATACTGTGTGCAGTTTCCGATATTTATGGCACGCGTTTACGCCTATGCGCCCACCTGCGGAGCCGATCTTAACGGAAGATAGGATTCGACTTTTATCGACGAAGGGTAAGAGGGACTCCCAAACATGTATATAAAGACCCCGACCCCAAGGAAGGGTGGGATTCAATCTCTAATCTATCATCTAAATCTCTGTTCGCCAAACCGCTAACTTGAGCATCGGAGGGTCTCCGCCAGAACCACCGGTCCGGGACTTTTCTTGCAGGTTTCTGGCTAAAGGAGGCGGTTCTGTCATACCTTAGAAGGCTCACAAAGATCATCTCTTGCTCGACGCTCCCAAAAGTGATTTGGCAGCAACAGATTGGCGCGCCAAGAAGGGGCGGCGACATATGTTCATTTCCATGCATCTGTAACCTCACAATTTCTGCAAGGAAGAAGACGGTGGTTACACATGCATGGAGGCCTCCACCAGCCAGGTCGGGGGATGCCTCCCACGGGCTGAGCAGTCAGAGGCCAACCTCTCTATTCTTCCTCCCGCACAGCTGCAGGTTAGCCAAGCTGATCGGCTCGATAACCTGACTCAATAGGTTCAGGACCTGATGGCGGTGGTATGGGGACTACAGGAGCAGTTTTCCGCCACCACGCCATTGCCATCTCAACACTCTCCGCCTTATGTGGAGGGTCATGGAGCTAGCCAGTCTCATTGTGGCAAGACCCCTTATGAGGCCTCTCACCGCGCATTCCCGAAATCTCGTCGTCGGGAAACTTCCATGCGGCGACGACCTCCTTCCCATCACTCCGACCACTTTCCCAAGCGGCGTGGTGGGAAGGAACCAAAGCAGGTGCATTCCCTGCCCTGGCAACACTCTCCCTATTCGTCTTCTGAATCTTCAAAGGAAGACACCAACAGGAAGATCGCTCACCAGGCTGAGCAACTGTTGGACGAATACCATCAACGGCTGGAGGAGCTTAGCCACAGAATTACCAACCCATATGGGGCGGACTGCGACCACCGCCTCCCGCTGTCTCGCCATATTATGGAGGAACCGGTCCCACCTCAGTTCCGTCTACCCCAGTTGGACCCATACGACGGTACGACAACCCTTTGGATCATCTGGAGAGCTATAAGGTCCTCATGCAAGTTCAGAGGGTAATAGATTCTCTCCTTTGCATCGCCTTTCCAGCTACACTTTGGAAGGCTGCATGTGCGTGGTATTCCCGTTTGCCACCACGTAGTATCCACTCCGTCAGACAGCTCGAGAGATCTTTCTTGGCCCACTTTGATGCGTGCCGAAAGATTTTTCGGGTGGCTGATAGCCTGTTTGCCATCCAGCAGAGGAGCGGCGAAACCCTAAAGGACTTTGTGGCTCAGTTCAAGGAGGCTGCGCTCGAGGTCTACAATCTTGAGGACTCCGTGACCACTCTAGCACTAAGCGGGGACTTCGTCCTTCCAGGTTCGTTTACTCTCTGGACAAAAAGCCTCCCAGCTCTTATGTGAAACTGCTGAGCCGGGCGTAGAAGTATATTCGCGCATGAAGCAGACTCCTCCAGGAGGGAGGTTGACAAAGGGTTCAATAAGAAGCCATACCTTCGGAACCTGCTGGGGTGCGGTCCAGAAAGCATGAGCCGTCTCGTCGTTCAGATAACCAGCCTCAAAAGTTGGTTCCCAAAGAGCACTTCACTCCTCTTCTTGCCCCCAATATCCTACATTCTGTTAGAAATTAAGGACGAGCCCTACCTCCGGCATCCACCTCCCATGAGGCTCGGATTCTCCGCAGCAAGGAACTATACTGCCGATACTACAGAGACTACGGCCACAACACGGAAGATTGCCACATGCTGAAGAAGGCTATCGAGGAACTCGTTCAGCAAGACCATCTAGGCAAGTTCGTCCGGAGAGGGAACCCTGCTGCCCTGGTCCCGTCGGCACCTCCTGCACCTCAGATCGGCGTGGACAATGCCCCGACGGAGAAGACGGTGGCCATGATCTCCTAGGGGGCAGGTAACAATTCTAAAAGACAGCATGAGGAGGGAGTAGATTCTGTAATTCCTTTCTCTAAAAGGGATCTAGAAGGGGTAATTAACAAGCATGATGATAGCGTCGTTGTGTCTATGACAATCGCAAAGCACCCTGTAAAATGAATTTTAGTTGACAGTGGGAGCTCTGTTGATGTTTTGAGTTACGATGCTTTTGTTCGGATGAACTTGTCTTGTAGTTCCCTTCGACCCATCACCACGCCCTTGATGGGTTTTACTGGAGACTCTGTAAGGGTTGAGGGAGAGGTCGCTCTCCCTGTCACAATCGGGACTCCGCCATGTCAGAGCATGGTTCTCATGAACTTCCTGATGGTCCAGGTCCCACTGGCTTACAACACCATCCTTGGGAGACCTGGTTTGAACCTATTGGATGCCGTTATCTCCACCAAGAGACTACTCATAAAGTTCCCCATCGGTGATGGAGTTGAAGAAATGAGGGGAGAGCAGAGCCCACTACCGCTCTGCTACCACTTATCCCCCAGTCCACAGGGGGTGTCGGCAACAGCACCCGAGCCGCTCGACCCCGAGACTTGGAAATTAGAGGGGAGCCAGCCGAGCACCTGCTGACCTTCCCTTTGGAGAGGATTCGACGAGGACCATCCAGTTTGGGGCTCTACTTTCGGAGGAGGTGCACGATCAGCTTCTTGCTTTCCTGCGAGCCAACTCTGACATCTTTGTATGGTCATCGTTCGACATGCCAGGCATCCCTAAGGAGGTGATTACTCACCAACTCAACATCAAATCAGGATGTCGGCCGGTCCGGCAGAAGAATAGAAGCTTTGCCCCAGACTGGCAGAAAGCCATTGACGAGGAGATCCGTAAGCTGGAGGCTGCAGGCCATATTCGAGAGCTCCATTACCCCGACTGGCTGACCAACGTTGTGATGGTCCACAAGGCTAACGGGAGCTGGAGGATGTGCATGGATTTCACTAATCTCAACAAAGCATGCTCCAAGGACAGCTTTCCTTTGCCTCGGATTGACCAGATGGTGGACGCTACGTTCAGTCACGAGACCCTTAGCTTCATGGAAGCCTTCTTTGGGTACAACCAGATCAAGATGAACTCGGCGAATAAGGAAGCTACCTCGTTTGTGACCAGAAGGGGATATACTGCTAAAGGTGATGTCGTTCGGACTAAAGAACATGGGGGCTACTTACTAGAGGCTGATAAATAAAGTCTTTGAAGACCAGATCGGATGCAACATGGAGGTGCACGGACGACATGCTGACCAAAAGTATTCATACCACCGACCACATTGCCGACCTGGCGGAGACCTTCGGCAACCTCCGCCGGTACCAAATAGGCTGAACCCCCGCAAGTGCGCCTTTGGGGTAACAGCGGGCAAATTCTTGGGTTTCATGGTGACGCAGCGTGGGATCGAGAAGAAGCCCGATAAGATCTGAGCCATCTTGGACATGAGGCCTCCGGCTAACAAGAAGGAGGTGCAGCGCTTGACTGGAAGGGTAGCGGCCTTAAGCCATTTTTTATCTAAGT
The DNA here is from genome assembly GCA_900491605.1 of Calamus simplicifolius. Classification (NCBI taxonomy): domain Eukaryota; kingdom Viridiplantae; phylum Streptophyta; class Magnoliopsida; order Arecales; family Arecaceae; genus Calamus; species Calamus simplicifolius. Next base: position 18,050 of record UESW01002283.1, read on the forward strand.
CCGTGGAGAGATGTCTACCTTTCTTTAAGGCACTGCGCAAAGTCAACGGCTTCGAGTGGACGAGAGAGTGCCAGAAGGACTTCGAGGGGTTAAAAGAATTCTTATCTACCTCGCCATTGTTATCCAAACCAAGGGGCGGGAAGGAGCTCCTCCTGTACCTCGCGGCCTCTCCCGAGGCTGTCAGCTCCGTGCTTGTTCGCATGGATGTCGACGGGACACAAAAGCCAGTGTACTACACCAGTAAGGTGCTTCACGATGCGGAGACTAGATATTTCAGAGTCGAGAAGATTATCTTTGCATTGATCATCTCTGCTCAGCGTTTCAGGCCCTATTTCCAAGCTCACCCGATCGTGGTGGTCACAGATCAACCACTCAAAATGATCATTTCGCCCCGACACCTCTGGCCGACTGGCAAGTGGGCACTCAAGCTGGGAGAATTCAACCTATCGTTTCGACCCAGGTCGGCTATGAAGTCTCAGGTCTTGGCAGATTTCCTGGTCGAGTGCACTGGACAGAAGAGCAACCGAAGGAGTCCCATGCAAACCCTTTGGGCATTGCAGTCGAGGGAAGAGGGGAGGACTGGATCCTTCACGTGGATGGCGCGTCAAATTTTCAAGGGAGTGGGGCGGGCCTCATCCTAGCAAGTCCAGAGTTGTGACTAAGTATGCACTCTATTTTCTCTTCCCAGCCACCAACAATCAGGCTGAGTATGAAGCCTTACTGTCAGGGATGAGGCTGGCACGGGAGCTCGGGGTGAAATGCCTTAGAGTCTTCACCGACTCCTAGCTCATCTATGGTCAAATCAAAGGGGAGTACGAGGCGCGGGATCCCACTATGTCCCGTTACTTAAGTAGGGTGCAGTCACAAGCCTCTCTCTTAGCCCACTTCAGTGTCAGTTATATTCCCCGAGAGGAGAACGCTAGAGCTGATGCTTTATCCGACTAGCCACCTCAGCTGACGGGACCTTGGGGAGAACCTACGTGGAGCATCTGGAAGCCCCAAGCATTGACACGGTAGAAGAATCCATGCCAGTCCGCCAAGAGCCTTCCTGGATGGATGTTTACATCCAATACTTCACCGCTGGTCTCTCCCAGCCGACCCTGCTGAAGCCAAGCTATTCAAGTGACGAGTACACAAGTTCCTGATGTTCGACGGATAGCTATACCGAAGATCCTTCTCTCATCCTCTCCTAAGATGTGTTGGTCCGCAAATGCCGACTACATCCTTCATGAGATCCATGAAGGTATTTGCAGAAACCACTGGGGGGCAGAGCGCTGTCACACAAGGCCCTATGCCAAGGCTACTACTGGCCTACCATGCGGGAAGACGCGGCCGAGCTGGTCCGAAAATGCGATAGTTGTCAGCGGCACGCTAGCATTCAACGGCTGCCAACCTCTCAGCTGAGCCCTCTATCGGCCCCATGGCCTTTCGCCTAGTGGGGAATGGACATCTTAGGACCATTCCCCCTAGCCTTTGGTCAGCGGAAGTTTCTACTCGTTGCCATCGACCATTTCACTAAGTGGGTAGAGGCCGAAGCGCTGGCCAAATTACCGAAGCCAAGGCGATGAACTTCTTCTGGAAGTCTGTTATTTGTCGGTTTGGATTACCCCACACATTTGTTATAGACAACGGACGCCAGTTCGACAATGCTCCTTTCAAAAAGTTCTGTGCCGAACTAGGAATATATCAGAGGTTCACCTCTGTCGGTCATCCGCAAACAAATGAGCGGCAGAAGTAACAAATCGGATAATCCTTCAAGGGCTTAGGACACGTCTGGCTGATTTCAAAGGAAGATGGACGGAGGAGCTCCTGAGCATGCTGTGGGCATATCACACGACACCCTGAACCCCCATGGAAGAAACTCCTTTCAGCCTTGTGTTCGGGTCGGAGGCAGTTATTCCGATGGAGATTGGCATCCCTAGTCCTCAGACGCAATCGTACGATGAGGAAACAATTCTAGCAGTTGAGAGCCAATCTTGACCTTGTTGAAGAACTCCGTGATCGAGCATGATTCAGAATGGCCTCTTATCGACAGAGAATTGTAAAATATTATAATGCCCGAGTTCGTCCTAGAACATTCCTCCCGGAGACCTAGTCCTTAGACGAGCCGAAGTCTCCAAACCCACAGAAGGGGAAAGCTGTCTCCCAATTAGGAAGGACCTTACCGAGTCATCGATGCACTTCATCGCGGAACATACCGAATTGAAGGGCTGGATGGGAAACCTCTCCCTCATACCTAGAATGCAGACAACCTCCGTCGGTATTATCAGTAGTGTATTAATATCTCAAGTCTGAGCATGTTTGCTAGAATAACATTCCATCTTCTTACTAACAAAAGTCTCTTCGAGTAATCTTGCTTCTTCAGCTCAAGCCCGACTCCGCGTCGGCAATCAAGCCCGGCTCCGCGTTGGCACTCAAAGCCCAACCCCGTGTTGGCAATCAAGCCCGACTCTGTCGGCAATCAAGCCCGACTCCGCATCGGCACCCAAAGCTCGACTCCGTGTCGGCAATCAAGCCTGACTCTGCGTTGGCACCCAAAGCCCGACTCTGTATTGGCACCCAAAGCCCGACTCCGTGTCGGCACTCAAAACCTGACTCCTTGTCGGCACTCAAGCCCGACTCCGTGTCGCATCCAAAACCCGACTCCATGTCGGCACTCAAAAGCCCGACTCTGCGTCGGCACTCAAGCCCGACTCTACGTCGGCAATCAAGCTCGGCTTAGTGTCGGCACTCAAAGCCCGACCCTGCGTTGGCAATCAAGCCCGACCCATGTCGGCAATCAAGCCCGACTTTGCGTCGACACCCAAAGCCCAACTCCGTGTCGGCAATCAAGCCCGACTCCATGTCGGCACCCAAAGCCCAACTTCATGTCGACACTCAAAACCCGACTCCGTATCGGCACTAAAACCCGACTCGCATTGGCATTCAAGCCCGACTCCGTGTCGCATGCAAAACCTGACTCTGTGTCGGCACTTAAAAGCCTGATTCTGCATCGGCACTCAAGCCCGACTCCGTGCCGGCATCCAAAACCCGACTCCGCGTTGGCACTCAAGCCTGACTCCATGTCAGCACTCCACTGACTCCATTGGCGCTCAAATCTGACTCCGTGTCGGCACTCTACCCCGACTTGCACTGGCATTCATATTCGACTTGGCATCGGTACTTACGCCCGACCCTGCGTCGGCACTCAGGCTCGATTAAAGGTCGGCGCTCCAACCCGGTTTCATGTCGGTACATAAGCCTACGTTGGATCGGAGTTTAATGCGCCCCAGTCTAAACTTCTGCCTTAAGGCTCCGGTTTTGAATTCTGCATCTTGACTTCGGCCTCGGCACCGATGTCAAGTATCGATCATGTCCTAACTACAGCGTCGGTTCCTAAAGGGGATCTACGATCTCGGCCCGGCCTCGGTTCTAAAATGAGCAAGCAGAATCTTAAAGATTTCAAAAGTTTGCTTTTCATTAATTGTTAAACAAAAAAAAAAAAAAGAAGAGCTCAAGGCTCAGTCGGAGCTGGACTATCATCCTCAGGAACCTCGTCTGGCTCCAGCTCCTCGATCCCCTCGAGACCGTAGAGTCTTCGCACTTTTTCCTTGCAGTCCTGGAAGCCGCCATTATACACGGAGGCAGTGGTCTTGGCCAACTCCTTGTCATAAGCATCAGACTTTCTGAAATTCTCTATGGCCTCAACGGCCTTTTGCTCAGCTGTGGTCACCACCGCCTTCAGCTCGGCTATCTCAGTGTCAGATCGGCGGGTATCTCCTCGGCATTCTCTTCTCATTCCTCAGCCGCTTTTATTTAATGGTGGCGGAGTGTAGTCGGTTCTTCAACCAAAATACCTTCACTCCGCCATCTTCAGCCTCTCCTCTGCTACTTTTTGTTTTTCCTCCGCCACCTAAGCATTATCAAGCTCATTGGCCGCCTGGCGCTGAGCAACCTCAAGCACCTCCTCTGCCCTTTCAGCCCGAGCTAGGTTTCTGAATCGGGTGGCCTTGGCTTCGGCCTCGGCCCTTTGTACCCGGCCACTTCCGTTTGGGCCGCCTCCAGAGTTGCCTCAGCCTTTTCTGCTCTGGCTGGGCTTGGTTGGCATTTTCCTGCAACTGGTCGAGGGTGGCCTCGGCCTAGGACATAATTCCCCTGACGATAGTCAAAGAATTTAACGCATGTACAAAAATTATTCGGGTTAGGTGAAGAAAAATGAAAAGTTCTTGAGATTGGCAGTGGAAGAGCACNAAGTTCTATTTTGTTAAAAAAAGAGTATATTCTAAGTAGTGGTTTCTCAACTCTAGGATCCTATTTTCTTTATTACTTAGTGAATCGTGTTTGGGGTAGTTACTTTACTCTTCGCATATTCATTCTTAATTTATTCTTACTCGTTTTGAAAAGTAAAGTACCTTAAACTATGAATCATTGCTCTACGTTAATTTCTTGCATGGTACATCCTGCATCAATTTGGTATCAGAGCAGGCTAGGACATGTTTATGCATATTGCTAAAATATATATCTATATATATATATATAAGAATTGCATTGTTTAGGATTTTATGTCTCCTGAGCGGGTATATGAAAGTATACTGTCATGACCCATGGGAATAATGAGCTATGGCCGGACATGAGACCCTTAGCAATCATATAATTAATCTTCATTAACTCTATAATTTTTTTCTTATTTTCAGATCTACAACATAAAAAATAAATAATAATATATATAATATATATATATATATATATATATATATATTTGTATTTTACTTTAGGTTTTTATGTGTGTGTGCATGCATCACTGAATTCACTTAAGGGTAATTTCTCTATCTCAGGTAAGGAAAGGATTTCATCACCTTTACCACCCTCATCTCGATCCCAAGCCTAATTAAAATTGAGTAGAAACCTAAAGCAAAGCTATAGACATCTGCATGATTGAGTTTCAAGTATTGTGATGAAACTGGTGCACTCAATCCTTTAGTTATTTCTTGAAAGTGGTGTTTAGGGCTAGGGGTCAAACAACAAATGCCTTAAGCGGACTTATGATTCTCTAATTAGGTCCCTGCGAGAGCGGAGGGAGCCTCCCACAACCCCACCTCTTATCTAGCCAGTGGAAAGGATAATTGTTGAGTTGATTGTAATTTGAGTTGATTTATTTTACTTGAGCATCTAGGTCTACAAACCCTAGAATAAATTTGTGTATTACATGACCATCAGGTCAGGAGCCCATTACCAATATCTCCAAACACAACCAAGTTACACCATGGATCTCAATCTTGAAACATTAATGAGAACCATGATTGAACAATTTGGACAATTAAATAATAGGTTTGACCAAATGGAAGAGTGAATCAGGACCCCTGAAGAGAACCAATTGAACTACACTGAGCCTGAATCACCTAGACCAATTCCCTTGGTCCAGAGCCCATCACCATGATCTCACCCCTGAACATAATCCTAGACACCCACACCAAGACTTTGTAGATTTGGAGGAAAGAGTCTTTAGGAATATACGATTCGATGCACCCACTTTTGATGAAGATTTATGCCCTAAGATGTATGTTGATTGGAAAAGTGATATGGACCAATATTTTAAGTGGTATGAGATGTCGAAAGGAAGGAAGGTCAAATTTGCCAAACTTAAGTTAGTTCGACAAGCCATGCTGTACTGGAAAAATGTTGAGCACCTTAGTCTTCAAAGAGGAGACATACCCATAGCTAACTGGAGAACTATGAAACTTAAGCTTAGGGAAAAGTATCTCCCCCTATCCTATCATCAGAGACTTTTCAATCAATGACAGAGGCTGAGTCAAGGAAGCAAGACTGTATCTGAATACATAGCCAAATTTGGTGAATATGTCATGAGATGTAGCATAGATGAATCTGAAGCTGTGACCCTATCTAGATTTAGGGCTGGACTACTTGAGTACATTCAGAGAGAATTATTTTTAAGAGAAGTTCATGATCTTGAACATGCTTATCAAATAGCTAGAGACTATGAGAGATTCCAAAGGGAACCCATAATTCATCGACCTGAACCTACTAGGAATGGTACCTCTAATTAAAAACTAGGGTCTAGTCAAGTGCACCCAAACTGACCTACTCCTAGCATCCCATTGACCTGCAAAGACGATAAGGGTAAGTCACTTGATGTTTAGAGGAATCCTAATTGTAATGCTTCTTGTTTTAGATATCATAAATTGAAATACTATGCTAGTCAATGCCCAACCCGATCCCTATACATGGAAGAATTAGAGGAAGAAGATCTTGAACCCATTGATGAGCATGAAGGAGAAGTGTATGAAGCTAGAATACACTTAGTGGATAAATATGAAGAAGATGAGAAAGTCATTGAATCATCTGATTTATTAAAAGCTGTTAGATGTTTCTTGACCCAAACCAAAGAACAAGAGGATTTGCATAGGATCCATATCATATAGAAATTTATGAAGTTAGGAGAAAAGGAATGTAAGATCATCATAAATAGTGGGAGTTGTGTTAATTCTATCTCAACCAGTGCTATCCAAACCCTAGGTTTATCTACAGTTCTCCATCCCAATCCCTATAAGGTATCCTGGATAGACTCAACTTTCGTCCCCATTAAATTGAAATGCCAAGTCATAATCCAACTATAATCCTATCAAGAAAAGGTGTGGTGTGATGTGATGTCCTTCCTATGGGAGTTGACCTTGGTTATATAACCATGATGCTACCCTGTATGATCGATCCAACTCCTGCTCTTTTAACCACCATGGAAAGAAGCTTGTAATAAGCCCAACTCCACCTAAGGATCATATTAAGATGGAATCTAGTAACCTGAAAGAGAAGAAAGCAAGATTAAATCTAATCAGCGCTAAAGAACTAGAGCATGAGATCACTAAGGGTTCATCAGTTTGGATCTTAACTACTAGAAAAATTCATGGTCAAACCCAAAAAGAACACCCTCAAAAGGTAGTAGAATTCTTGAAAGAGTTAAAATTTTTGAAAGAGTTTCAAGATGTGTTTCCTAAAGAACTTCCTAATCAATTACCACCTTTAAGGGACATCCAACATACTATAGATCTAGTCCCAAGAGCCACTTTACCTTATCTTTCACATTGTAGGATGAATTCCACTAAGCACTTCCCATTGAGCCACTTTGATGCCTCCAAGATGGACAAACTTTTCTTAGATTAAGTAGTTAGGTTACATGTCCTACCAAAAACTATTATATTTGATAGGTATATTCGATTCATGAGTTAGTTTTGAAAAACCCTCTGGCACATGTTAGAGACTAAGCTCAAATTTTTATTTCCTACCATCCTCAAACCGATGGCCAGATTGAAGTAGTGAACCGAATCCTTGAAAACTTGTTGAAATGTCTTGTAGGTGAAAACACTGAAAATTAAAATCTTTTGTTACTTAGAGCCGAATTTATCTACAATAGTTCATTTAATAGGACCATAGGCAAGAGTCCATTTGAGATTGTCTATGGTTATAAGCCTAATAGATCCATAGACCTATCTCTTTGCCCATACATGCACGAGTCTCTGAGTCAGCTGAATCATTTACACAACATGTTAGAGATTTACATAAGAAAATTATCAATAAGATTAATTTGAGCAATGATAGTTATAAAAACATGGTTAATTTTTAAAAGAGAGTTAAAGAATTTATTGAGGAGATTATGTGATGATTAGGCTTAGACCTGAGTGATTTTCTTTGGGGACCATGAAAAAGTTACATGCCCATGGAGCTGAACCCTTCAAAGTAATAAAGAAAGTTTGATCTAATGCCTATGTGCTCGAGTTACTATCCGAATTTGGCATTAGCTCAACCTTCAATATCTCAGACCTAATTGAGTATAGGAAGCTAGCAATGATAACTAGTGAGCCATTTGGACTTGACCCTATTCTTGAGAGTGAACCTATACCTGAGTGTCCACTAATAAATTTACCTAGAAGCATAGAAAGGATTAAGCATATCCTGGATGACCAAACTATTACTACCCATGATAAAGGCTACCAACATTATTTAGTTCATTGGCAAGGACTATCAGAATATGAGGATTCATGGTTCACTCGAAAGGATCTGCAGTGCCTCAACCCAGACCTATTAGAGCAGTACTAGAACCAGATTGACCCTTACTCGATAGGGTCGAGTTTCTCCCATTTCAATAGAATTGGTGGGGGCACTAGGATCAGATAGAGGTTACTGAGCTCATTATGGAATTTTTACTTTATGTTGGCTTGATTTTAAGTAATGTAATCAAGTTTTGTCAGTATGAGTTAGTAATTTTATTTGAGTCAAGTATGAGTTTAGTAATTTTATTTGAGTCAAGTAAAGATTTATTGAGTCAAAATGTAAGAAGTTGAAGACCCAAGACCATGAAGGACCATATTCAGTGCGTCACCTTAGCTCCACATGAAATTCTAATTAAAGTAGGCACCATCTACTCAATTAGGGCATTCTAATATTTTCATAAAGTCATCTGAACATAAAAGAAAACAAATAAGCCTCTTATGGAAGGTGTCTTGCTTCCCACTCCTTATGGAAAGCAGAATATAGTGATATTCCATGATCTTTTTTTCTTGTTTCAAGATGTCGTTTATCTTCTTATTTGGAAAGATATCTCCTGATCTCCTTTTCTTGTTTTAAGATGATGCCTATTTTCTTATTTGAAAAAGCTATCACGTGATCTCTTTTTCTAGTTTCAAGATGCCGCCTATCTACTTATTTGAAATAATATCATGCCCTTATTTTTTTTCATGTAATTCAAGGGTTAGGGTTTATTATAAAAATCCCTTCCTTTTTCTTGTAAAGGATAATTGATGATTAATGAAAAAGAGTTCTCTTCTTCTATTTTTCTATGCTCCTAAGCATTGATACTCTATGAGGAAGAGGATGAGAGGCCCAACAAATATCCGTTCCAACACCTATTGCAAGCATCCTAGCCCCAAGATGTCAAGGTGCTACAATCCTTCGATGAAGTCCTTCTTGTGTCCAGAACCATCTAAAGGAAAGTCGAAAGATCTATGGTAGCATAGCTTCGTCTTTTAGGTGCTTATCCCGAGAGTTATGTGATCCAATCTTTTAGGACAAAGACCATCATTGCCTGGTAATCGACCCATCCCTTCTCATAAGTTCTGTTTTGTTGAAGAAAGAGCATGTTCTAAGTAGTGGTTTCTCAACCTAGGACCCTATTTCTTTATTACTTAGTGAATCGTGTTTTGCGGGTAGTTACTTTACTCTTCGCATATTCATTTTTAATTTATTCTGTGCATTTCAAGAAGTAAAGCATCTTAAAATATGAATCATTGCTCTACATTAATCTCTTGCATGAAATATCCCACATCAAAAAGTCTTGAGCATCTAAGAGAGAGAGTTTTAGGCATGTGGAGAGAGAGAGAGCGCTTAGGCGGTGTTTATTCTTCATGTACATGAGGGAAAGGGATGCCTCCTTCCTATTTTTAAAGAGGATGGGGCATGTGGTTTCATGAAGAGAAGAGGTTTTGGTTCTAGCCATCCAACAACCCAACATATCAAGTTGATAACAAATACTCCTAACAAATTTATGATATTTGTTAATATGATCATGTTAGGTAATCAACCACCAAACCGCATTTGTAAAAAATAAGAAAGTGGTTAATCGATGAAACCAACACCCAACCATGGATGTGGCTTCATGATGATGCCCAAATCATGGGCATGTCCTCCTCCATGACATGGAGATGGGTCATGCCCATCACATGGGCATGGTTCCATCCTTTACGTAGCTCGATCTCAACCCTCGATTCAATTAAATTTTCAGAATCAAATGATGCCATCATATTAAAAACTATATTATTAATCCCAATTAATCTGAGCCATCTATCACATGGATTATGCCTAATTAGGCATCCAATCAATGAATTTCATATGTACATCACATGTACAAAAAGTCTCTCTTCTGTATACAAAATTCTTTCGTCTATGATGAATCCTATTCATTAATTTTATATTCTCTTATTAAGATTAAGTCAAACCCAATCCTAATTAATGGTCATCTAATCTGAGTTAAGTCTAACTTAATTTTTATTTTAACTTCATCCAAAATCTCCTTAATGCGTATGGCCCATTAGGTCCCTTGACACATTGGTAATAATCATGTCCTTGATATTAACCCTAGGATTCACCTGATCAACACTTTGTCAAGTCAATTCTTCAACCAAGTCAAAGAATCCATGATTATAGATCATGAGCGGCCTTTAGCAAAGCATCATGACCATCTAAGTATTAAGGGTTTAGTTGACGTGTTCATCAATACCTGTCCATGAATGGTTACCATATGATTCAATCCCTTCGTCATATATTTCAGATCAGTTAGTGGTATAGAATGTGTCAACCTTGTAACTGATTTATGTTTACTTGATCTCAAAAAAAATTGACTCACATGATTAAAACTTTGAAACCATTTTGAATTTCAACTCAACCTTGTAAGGATTTAATAGCCAATTCAATCCATCAAGTGATCGTAGGATATAAACCTCTCTATCAAGGGAGATGAATCCTATTTTGATCAAACACCACTTTCATGTGTTTCCTATATGCCCAACCGATACCATATTTGCTACCCGTAGCTAGAGAGACGTTTGCATATCGTCAAAGAATCACATTTTACACATGAGGTGCAATAAAAATCTTAAGTTAAAGGATCACTCGCACTAGCATCATTAGAAATCAATCATTGACACTATATAGAATCTATATGGGATCTCTGTGCAGGTCATCCAATGCATCATTACAATAACAATACACCTATCCAAGTATCTTTATACTTCAGCTTGCGAGTCAGCTACTAACCACAAGGGTGAAGATATACAATGTATGCTAGTCTTATGGCGTTTGATAGTGCCCAGTCCCATCTATGTATCGACTAGAGAAATTTAAAGAATTAAATCACAATATGCAATTTTGGATCTCATAATTTGTAATCTCTATTGCAAATTCTATATGCATAGTTCGCATTCTTTTGGGCATTATCTCATAGATAAAATATATTTATAAGAAAAACACCTAGATAGATAAAGAATCAATAAAATTTGATTTATATTCATAATATAATGTGCACAAAATAGCATCTAATCTGATTGGATGTAGAGCATACACTAACAATATTAAGAGAAAATAGAGGAAAGAAGAGACCCTCAGCCAAGGTTCGCTAGTGCTTTAGTTAGAGAGAGAAAGAAAGAAGGAGAGAGGAGGGGTGGGGGAGGAGAGAAAGGAGACAATGGAAGAGAAGAGATAGAAGGATAGAAGAAGAAACAAGAGAAGACAAAACCTTTCTTGACTTTGCTTAAATAAGAGAAGGGAAATAATGGAGGAAGTGTGGTGGGAGTAACATTACCATTGGTTAGGCTTGTGGTTAATGACCATATGATGGTTCATAAATAGTGAAAACAATGATGATGATCACTTACAAAAACTAGAGAAAAAAGAAAAGTTTCCTAATCAAAGAAGAATGAGGGTCTGGCTAGACAATAACTAGCTCCCCACAAATAGGACTAGAGGCTTGACATCCTCCTAGTCAATGAAGACTAAAGTAGATGACATGGTGGAGTTAGTATCCTTAGTCACCATCTCATAGCCCTGAAAAGATAAAGGATGTTGACCCTAAATTGATTTTGATAATTACAAAATAATTAAGTAAAGATTAATTCTATTTATTGTGGAAACTAAGCTTGATGCAGGGAAGTATAGGTGTTTTACAAATGAACGTTATCAAGCAAAAATCTTATGGAAGTATATCCCTTTCATTTTTTTCTACTTACCTGGAAGCTAGCAAATTGATCCATTCTTTCCTGGCCATTTGCATAATTATGTGAGCTAGCTAGCTTATCCTTCCTTCTAGCTAGCTGACGCAGCTGTTAGCTAACTAACATAGTCTTGCATATGGCCTGGCCGAATGGTTGCCTTCCTTAGTTAGCTGGATAGCTAGTTGGTCCCTTCCGTAGCTAGCTGAAATTCTATCTTAGCTAACTACCTTTGCCTGATCTCTATGCTGGCTGAATGGTATTGGATTCAGTTGGCTGACTAGCTAACTCGTCCTCCCTCTTAGCTAGCTGGTTGCTTCCTTAGTTAACTATTTATGCATGTTACTATGCTGGCCAAACGGTGCCTATTTTTGGTTAACTGGCGAGCTAGCTGGGTGTTTCTCTAAGCTAGCTAGTATACCCTGTTAGTTAACTGGTTTGCCTTGGGAGTTGACTAGTCTTCCTTGTCAGCTAACTATTTTTTGCAGGTCATTCACCAAGCCATGTGGTTGCATTTTTGAGTTAGCTGGAGAGCTAACTACCATTTCCCAAGCTATAAGGATTCATGCCCCAGTTAGCTAAAGAGCTAACTAAACTTCTCCTTGGGCATGTGGATGAGTTTCTTAGCTAGCTAAGGAGCTAGCTGCCACGCTCTCGCTTGGGCGAAAGATTCCTCTTACCATGAAAATTTGAATTTAGTTAGTTAAAGAGCTAACTCTTCCTCTCTTGTTGGCAGATTCTTTCTCCAAGCTATGAGCTTCCTATTTCTAGTTAGCTAAAGAGCTAACTACTTTTTGTGGCTCTTCTCTTCATGAACATTGGGATGCTTGCTTAGATAGCTAGAGGGCTAACTACTTTTTGGATTAGTTAGCTAGAGAGCTAACTAGCTTTTCTTGGAATGAAACTCCTGGCCGTGTGACTCCTTGCTTAGCTAGCTAGAAAGCTAACTACCTTCTCATGGGATGATAGTCAAGCCGTATTGACTTTTTGCCTTAGTTAGCTAGAGAGCTAACTACTTTATCTTGTGTGGCTGATGTTTTCCCTCTTTCCATGGAGCTTTCAAATTTAGCTAGCTGGGATCTTCCTTTAGCTAGCTTATGGCACCTCACTCCTCTTCTTGGCTGAGTATCTTCAAGCCTTAGCTACCTGGAATTAATTCCAGTCAGCTACCTCATTGCCGCTTGGGTGTACTCTCTCCTCTCTCTCTTCTTTAATTAATTTCTATTTCCAGCTATACTAACTTTTGATCTTTTGGATTATGGCAGAGATCTTCCTTCCTCAAATGGATTCAGTGCATTCAATGCTCATGGGAAATAATCTCAATGGTTATTTTTTCTTCCTGTTTTACTTTCCATTTATTTCAATGTGTCTAACGGATAGCTTTGATGTTGGAATGCTTTAAATAGCTGAGATTAGAAGAACAAAATGACGAATCTGAAAGAGAAAAAGAAGAGAAAGAAATCTAAGAAAAAGAGCTTTTATTGCATATTTTTTGGAGTGTTGAAAAGCAAGTTTGTGTGCATTGAAGTTGACAAATCTTAAAGATCATTCATTGCTCAAGTTGTCCAGATCCATTAAAGCCCTCAAGCATTCAAAGCTTCAGCTACCTTGGAGATATTCATTTATTGCTGAAGATTTGCTTAAAAAATTGTAAAGTATTTCTTTGAATATTTGCTCATTGTAGGAGCTACTTGTTCTTATCTATTCTGAACATTTGTAAAAGGGTTAGAGCTAACCCTTGGTTAATGTTGGCTTCATTATGCCGTTAAACAAGAGGACTAGCCGAGTAAGGCTAGGGGTTGGCTTTCTTGTGCCGTTAAGCAAGAGGACTAGCCAGTAAGGCTAGGGGTTGGCTTCCTTATGCCGTTAAACAAGAGGACTAGCCGAGTAAGGCTAGGGGTTTGGCTACCTTGTGCCGTATAAATAAGAGGGCTAGTCGGGGAAGGCTAGAGGTTGTAATCGTTGTGATACGATTGGAGTAAAATTACCAAAAGATTTTTGGGGAGTGGATATAGGTGCTGAGTTTGGCACCGAACCACTATAAACTCTCTTGTGTTTGTGGTTGCTTGATTTTCTATGATATTGTTCTGTGCACTTCACTACACTGCCAATTAAATTTTAATTAGTGTTAAAGCACATATATGCGCTAATAATTAATTTTTAATTACCCAATTCACCCCCCTTGGATTGCTACATCTGGGCAACAAGTGGTATCAGAGTAGCGCACTCTTGATTTCTATAGCTTTAATTAGCTTGGAGCCAAAGATCAGTAGTAATCCAAATGGGATCTATGTTGACTGAAGGACAATCAACTAATAGACCTCCTTTGTTCAATGGAATAAATTACACATATTGGAAAGCACGAATGAAAATCTTCCTTCAAGTACTTGATTATGATTTATGGGCAATCATAATTAATGGACCACACACACCCACTATTAAGATTGATAATATTGATATCCCAAAACCTGAATCTGAATGGGATGAACAAGATAAGAAATTAGCTCAATTAAATGCAAAGCTATGAATGTTCTTTATTGTTCTCTTGATGCAAATGTGTTTAATCGCATATCTACTTGCATGTCTGCTAAAGAAATCTGGGATAAACTTGAAGTCACCCATGAGGGTACTAATCAAGTCAAGGAATCCAAAATAAATATGCTTGTACATAAGTATGAATTATTTAAGATGGATTCAGCTAAAAATATCACTGATATGTTTACAAGATTTACTAATATTATTAATGGGATGAAAAGTCTTGGAAAATCTTATGCTAACAGTGATCTTGTTAGAAAAATTTTAAGATCCTTGCCTAGGTCATGGGAAGCCAAAGTTACTGCAATTCAAGAAGCAAAGGATCTCAATACTTTATCATTTGAAAAGTTGGTTGGTTCTTTAATGACTCATGAGCTTCAGCAATGACAACATAGTGATGAAGATGAATTAAAAAAGAAAATGATCATGGCATTAAAGAGTGCAACTCAAGATGACGAAAGTGAGGAAACCACTAGTGACAGTGAAAAATATGATGAAATGACACTTATCTCAAGAAAATTCAAGAAGTTTATAAAAAGAAAGAAGTTTGAAAAAGAAAATAATTTACCAAAGGAGATCATAGCAAAGAAAAAGAAAAGAGTGAACCTCCTACATGCTATGAGTGCAAAAAGCCTGGACATATCAGACCAGAATGTCCACTATTAAAGAAAGGATCCAAAAGAGTGAATAAGAAAGCAATGATAGCTACATGGAGCGACAGTGAGGCTACAAGTTCAGAAGATGAAGAGAAAACTGAAGTTGCCAATGTATGTTTCATGGCTATAATGATAAGGTAAGTCATAGCTTTTAGATGACTTTACTTTTGATGAACTGCATTGTGCATTTTATGAACTTGTTGATGATTTTGCAAACTTAAGTTCAAAGAACAAAGATTTGAAAAATGAAATTAAAAATCTTACACTTGAAAAAGAAAGAATTTCAAAAGACAATGAATTATTGTTAAAGGAAAACCAAGATTTGAAAAATAAAGTAAATAGATTAAAACCAATTTTGATAGATTTACTTTGAGCTCAGAAAAATTAGAAATAATTTTAAATAGTCAAAGAGCTGTCTACAATAGAGCTGGTCTTGGATATAATCCTTTCGAAAGACAAAATTTTTGAAAAATATTTATGTGCATGCTGATGATTCTACCAAAATTACATGTTTTAAATGTGAAAAATTAGGACATAAAGCTTATACTTGTCACACATGCAATGTGAGAAAAATATGGGTTCCAAAAGGAACTATCTTGACTAACCCTAAAGGATCCAAGAAATTTGGGTACCTAAGAGCAAAATTTAAAATTATGTATGCAGGTGTGTCTTACGACCCAAGCAACTAAAAGACAATGGTACTTAGACAGCGGGTGCTCAAGACACATGATAGGTGATGAATCACAATTCATCACTTTGAAGGCAAAGATGGAGGTGTTGTTACTTTCGGTGATAATGGCCAAGAAAAAATTGGCATTGGAAAAATAGGTATCACACTTCATGCTTATATTGATAATGTCTTACTTGTGAAAGGACTGAAACACAATTTACTTAGCATTAGTCAATTATGTGACAAAGGATTTAAAGTTACATTTGAATCATCCTTATGCATTGTTAAAAATCCTGCTAATGAAAATATGAAATTTGTTGGTCAAAGGTATGGTAATGTATATATTGTTAATTTAAATAATTTGTATGATCAAAATGTTGACTGCCTAATTACTACAAATAATAAAACTGATAATAGTTGGTTATGGCATCGTAGGCTAGCTCATGCAAGCATAGATTTACTATCTAAATTAATTAAGAAGGATTTAGTGCATGGTTTGCCGAAACTTGTTTTTGAAAGATATAAGATTTGCAATGCCTGTCAATTTGGAAAACAAACCCGTGTATCTTTTAAATCGAAGAATTTGGTTTCAACCACTAGACCTTTGGAACTCTTGCATATGGATTTATTCGGTCCTACAGAACTATTAGTCTAGGAGGAAAAAGATATGGTTTTGTTATTATTGATGATTTCTCTCATTTTACATAGGTTTTATTTTTAAATAGTAAAGATGAAGCATTTCCCGTATTTCAAAAATTATTTAAAAGAATTACAAATGAAAAGAATTCATCTGTCTTATCGATACGAAGTGATCATGGAAAAAAATTTGAAAATAAATCTTTTAAGGATTTTTATAATGAAAATAGAATTGAACATAATTTTTCTGCACCAAGAACACCCCAACAAAATGGAGTAATAGAAAGAAAGAATAAAACTTTAGAAGAAATGGCATGTACCATATTGTGTGAGTGCAATCTCCCAAAGTACTTTTGGGCTGAAGCTATCAACACTGTATGCTATGTTTTAAATCGTGCATTGATTAGACCTATTTTGAAAAAGACTCCGTATGAACTTTGGAAAGGAAGAAAACCAAACATCAGTTCTTTTCATGTTTTGTTTTAAATAATAAAAAATCAAACCTTGATAAATCCGATGCTAAATCTGATGAAAAAAATTTTCTCGGTTATTCTCTACATAGTAGAGCCTTTAGAGTTTTCAACAAAAAGAATTTAGTAGTTGAAGAATCAATTCATGTAAGTTTTGATGAATCTAATGATTTTTCATTAAGGAAGAGAAAATGTATAAATGATGCAGATGAAATTGAAGATCAACTCAAAGACATCACCTTGAAGGATAAGGATGACTCAGATACACAAGAGGTAAATGAAGAAGGAACGCTGACCTATCAGAAGCTTCACAAGGTAATGATGAATTAGAAAGATGATGGAGGTACGCTCTCAATCACCCTAAAGATCAAATCATAGGTGATCCATCTCAAGGTGTTATAACCAGATCATCATTTAAAGATACTTATAATAACTTAGCATTTGTATCGAAAATTGAACCTAAATGCTATGATGATGCTAAAAATGATATTGATTGGATAAATGTCATGCATGTGAATTTCACCAGTTTGAAAGAAATAATGTATAGACTCTTACTGAAAGGCCTCATGATCATCAAATTATTGGAACTAAATGGGTTTTTAGAAACAAATTGGATGAACATGGTAATATAATTAGAAATAAAGCAAGATTAGTAGCTAAGGGTTATAATCAAGAAAAGGGAATTGATTTTGATGAAACTTATGCCCTAGTTGCTAGACTAGAAGCTATTAGATTACTTCTTGCTTATGCCTGCTTTATGAATTTTAAACTATATCAAATAGATGTTAAAAGCGATTTCTTAAATGGATACATTGCTAAACAAGTTTTTGTGGAACAACCACTCGGCTTTGAAAATTACTTGTTTCCAAACCACGTATTTAAGTTGAACAAAGCTTTGTATGGTTTGAAACAAGCGCCCCGGGCTTGGTATGAGAGATTAAGTAAATTCTTGATAAGTAATGACTTCATTCGAGAAAATGGATACAACTTTATTCATTAAAAGACAAGATGAAGATATATTAATTATTCAAATATATGTAGATGATATCATTTTCAGTGCCACTAATGATTCTTTATGCAAGGACTTTGCTAAGCTTATGTAGGGGGAGTTCGAGATGAGCATGATGAAAAAATTAAACTATTTCCTCGGACTTCAAATCAAACAAAGCATAGATAGGATCTTCATAAGCCAATCCAAGTATATCAAAGAAATGATCAAAAAGTTTGGCATGGAGACATCTAAAAGTATCGGTACCCCTATGAGCTCATCTTGTACACTTGAATCTTATAACGCTGAAAAATCTGTTGTTTTAAAACTTTATAGAGGCATGATAGGATCATTGTTGTACTTAACTGCAAGTAGACCTGATATCTTATTCAGTGTTTGCATGTGTGCTAGATATCAAGCTAATCCTAAAGAATCACACTTGCTTGCTGTTAAAAGGATATTTAAATATTTGAATGGAATTATGAATTTAGGACTATGGTATGACAAACAATCTAGCATTGACTTAATAGGTTACATAGATTCAGATTTTGCTGAATGTAAATTAGATAGAAAATCAACTAGCGGAACTTGCCAATTTCTAGGTGTTAACTTAATTTCATGGTTTAGCAAAAAGCAAACTTCAGTAGCATTGTCTACGACCGAGGCCAAATACGTTGCAGCTGAAAGTTGCTATGCTCAAATCCTATGGATTAAGCAGCAGCTAGAAGATTATGGCATCAAACAAAAGGGCATACCAATAAAATATGATAATACTAGTGCAATTAGTCTAACTAAAAATCCTATTCAACATTCAAGAACTAAACATAGAGAAATTAGACATCACTTTATTAGGGATCATGTAAACAATGGCAATGTTGTAATTGAATTCTTAAGCACTGAAAATCAACTTGCTGGTATTTTTACCAAACCTCTTGATGAATCTAAATTTTATGAAATTAGAAGAGAACTTGATATGTTTGATCCATCTATTTAATGAATTATTTAATGAATCATTTTATTGTTCCTTGACATCATATTTAAAAATCATGTTATCATGTGTTGCATAACATTTCTCAATCAAATCCATTCATGAAACATCCTTTCAAATAAAATTATTGCTCTTGTCCTTTAATGTGTCAGTTAGCTCAGAAGTTAATTGTCTTTAATTCACTCCTTGCCACATGAAAACTTTTCATATTCAATCCTCACCAACCGGCCATTCCCTTTCTCATTTCTATCTTTAATGTAGTTAACCAACCAGGCAACTAACCAGTCACCTGGCCAGTCAACTACTTTAGGATCCTCCCTATATAAACCTTTTTCAATCGGCTCCTCCTCATTTCACTCGTCTTCTTCAAGAACTCATCTCTCTCTCAAACCGTCTCATCTTCTTCATTCCATCTGGCTTCTATCTTCCACACATTCAAGATCTTTCCTCCTTCCACTTACTTCAAGAAGAAAAAGAAGATGGCTCCTAAGAAGAAAGATTTGAATATTGATTTGAAAGGGACATTGCTTTAACGGACTGTGTATTGATTGGATAACCCATTAATTTGGCAGGAATGATGATAGGCTACATGGCTGAGGCTAGTACTAAGAAGAGGTCAACTCTGCCCTATGGATGGTGTTGGCATTAATTTTTAGAAGCCAAGGGATTGATATTTTGGATAATGAGCCACCGAAGAAGTTGAGGCACACAAACTACTACAATATATCCACCCTACACCGCATGGGATTTTAAAAAATTAATGGAC
Source organism: Calamus simplicifolius (assembly GCA_900491605.1). NCBI lineage: Eukaryota > Viridiplantae > Streptophyta > Magnoliopsida > Arecales > Arecaceae > Calamus > Calamus simplicifolius. The sequence goes on from UESW01002283.1 coordinate 37,509, forward strand.
AATGGCAAAGGCGGAGACCTAGTGATGTGCCAGAGCCAGTCAAAGAAGATAAAGTGGATGATGATGATGATATTGAGGAGGTCCTCAGGCCTTCTTCTCCTGCACCTGGACCATCTTCTTCTAGACCATCCTTTCCATCACCGGAACCCAGTTCACCACTACCACCATCAGTAGCATCAACAGCACCTTTTCCTCCTCTCACAACTAAGCAAGTTGAGTAATTCAAAGAGATAATCAAAGCTGCACTTACCGAGTAGGAGGAAAGGATAAATAAATATTTTTGGGATCATCTTTTGGGAATAAGGCAACTGGTTTATATCTTGAAGGAAAAAGTTGAGAAAATTAAGAAGTCAATCAATACCTCTACTGATAGTTTGAAAATAGAGTTGCAAGATATTTTTGATAAAATCAGAGGCATTGGTGATGACTCCGATACCTACTCAAAATGTAATGTAGAACTTCAAGACAAGATTGATATAGCTGCATCCAATGTTGAAATGCTATTGAATGAATTCCTAAAGACTCAAAAAGATAGAATGGGATAAATTTTAGAAGAATTGAAAAGGCTTTTAAGATTCTAAAGTGAATGTTCCATTCCTCTCCTGCCAATCTAGCCAATCCAGCCAATCCAAAACTCAACTCTATGCAACTTACCTTAGTTTACTTTTAGAATTTCATAGTTAGAATCTCATAGTTATATTAGAAATCCTAGTTTGTACTTAGGAATTTATTGAAAGATATGTTGTTTTGTTGTTTCATACTTAACTTGTACTTCATTCTGATTAAAATTTATTTAAGTTAAAGTTTATGCTTTAATTATATATGCATATACTCAGTGTGTTTGTCATCATTAAAATAAAGAGATTGTTGACCCAATTATTGATTTTGATGAATAACAAAAATTGCATGAGTATATTCCTTGTGTTACTAATAATTTTGATTAAGTATTTTAGGAATTTAAATGTTTAATCAATCAAAATTAAAGAAAAATTGAGTTTGACCCTATGTCTAGTGTCAAGTATCAAGTTTCAGCATTTAGAGCCAACTCCAGAAGTCTAGGAGCCAACTCCGAAGCGTTTAGGAATAGTTTAATACTTTCGGTATGTTGTAGAGCCGACTCCTATAGAGTCCAGAGCCGACTCCACCAGAAAGATAGAAAGTCCTTAATTGTGTGTCAAGCTGGAGCCGACCCCTGTAGAGATTAGAGCCGACTTCACCAATTATACAGAGAGTGTATTTTTTGGGGCTTTAATCGAGCTAGCTCCTGCATTCACTAGAGCTGACTCCCACACGTAAAGGTGTCAACCCCTCGAAAAGTTAGAGCCAACTCCACGATGGGCAGAAGTTCACGTTTCACTCATCCTGCATTTGAGCCGACTCCAACCTATCAGGAGCGAACTCCAGAAGTGTCAGAAATGACTCCAAACTTTGACATTTCTCTAACAGATTTCAATGGCTCTTTCCTCTTTCGTGCTAAATTCATCCTCAAGCATTTTCAGTGGCTAGTTTTTCATCTAAAAGAGGATTTAGATAATATTATAAATAGGGCCATGGGACCATTTCAAAAAGAAGAACTAAAGAGAGAAAACAAAAGGAAAAAGTTCAAATTCAAAAACCCTTTTGTTTGAAACAGAGATTAAGAAAATCCAAAGCATTCGAAAGTCAATCTTGAAGGATTTCCATCAAATCAAAAGAAGAAGAAGAGAGCCCTAGTTCTTCAAAAGCCTCTATATCAAAGATTCTTCCAAAGCTTCAAGCTCAATTTGAGAAAGATCATGTTGATCTAATTATTAATTTTGATGATTAACAAAAGACATGAGTATATTCATTATGTTTCTGACAAATATGAGAAGTGTTTCAGGTATTAAGAATGGTTAATCAGTCAAAAGGAATAAGGAAATAAGTTTTAAATCAAATTTTAATGAAAATTATTTAAGTTCAGAACTTAGAATCAACACCTCAACAGTCTGGAGCTGACTCCAGGGCGTATCAAAACTGTTTTAGAATTTTGGTACGGTCTGGAGTCGACACCTGAAACTCTGGAGCCGACTCCAATATGAGATATAGAGAAGTGGTTTCTGTATTAGTTTTTGGAGCCGACATCTGGAGTTCGGGAGCCGACACCTGAAAGTTGCGGAGCCAACACCTGAGTTTCTGGAGCCAACTCTAACCTGAGTACAGAGAGCATATTTTTTGGACATTGTTAGAGCCGACACCTTTGGATTCTGGAGCTGACTCTTGAAAGATCGAGCCGACACATTGCTTTTTCGGAGCCGACTCCTCAACAACTTTTATTTACTATTCTTGGACATCCCGATCTGGAGCCGACACATAAAAAGCTGGAGCCGACTCCAACATGTCAGATGCAGATTTTCAAAAATGACAGATCAGCTCCAACGGTAATATTTTTCTTACCTAACTTCTAACGACTATTTTTCTTTGTACGTAGAAACATCCAAGCATCTCACAACGGCTAGTTTTTTATCAAAAACCTTGGATTAAAAAGTCTATAAAAAGGGGATTCATCCATTTAAAAAGAGGAACATAAAAAAAGAAATATTTATGAAAAATTTAAAAATCTTGTGAAAGAAAGAGAGAGAAATCAAGAGGAAAGGCTCAGAGCTCAAATCCATCAATCCTAGAGAGTCCAAAGAGAAATCCAAGGCATTCAAAGTTCAAAATCGAAGAATTTCCCAAGTGAAAAGGAAGAAAGCAAAAGCCATGTTTTTCCCCAACTTCTCAACTGCAATTTTTGTGAGGAATCTGAGTTGAGGCCTGATTCAACCATTCAAGGAAGAAGAGAAAAGAAGAAAAGAAGAAAAGCACACATCCAAATCGCTCCAAACAGGCTTTTCTTACCTTTGTTTATTTAATTGCATATTTGCTCATTTGAGGAGCTGTTTTGTATTGAAAACTATATTTTTTATTATTGTTTGCTAATTCAATCGGGGGATTGAATTAGTGGAGGTAGTATACCTCGGGACAGGCTAAGGATAGCTTGTGATTAGGTTTTGTGCTGGTGAGCCTGTGAAAACCAGCTGGGTTCGTTGTGATCCTGGGGAAAACAACAAGTTTGGGTTGTGAGCTTGTAAAACAACTTGACTGTAATCAAGTGGATTATAGTGTGGACCCAAGTGCTGCTTGGGAGTGGACGTAGGTGTTGGATACACCAAACCACTATAAAATCTTTGTGTTTGTCGTGCTTTGTCTCTCTCTCTCTCTATCTCATTTATTTGTGCTTAACATTTATCTATACATTGCACTCAAGCACTTTCATATCCAAAGCACATAGTTTTAAAGAGATAAAATTTTAAGAACCCAATTCACCCCCCTCCCCCCCTCTTGGGTTACCATTTGGGACAACATATTATTTCTAAGGAAAAGAAGAAAAGAAGAAAAGAAAAGAAGTCCAACTTCAGAAATCTTCTAATCAAGCTCTTCTATTTCTACTTTTATTATATTATCTTATTTGCTCATTTGAGAAGCTTTATTTTGTTGTAATCATTTCTCTATTACATTTTCTTATTGATTCAATCAGGGGATTGAGTCAAGGGAGGCAGTTTGGCCTTGTTCAAACTAGGAGGCTTGTGATAGGTTTTGTACTGGTAATTTTGTGAAAACTAGCTGGGTTCATTATGATCTCGATGTAAAACAACAAGTGTGAGTTGTGAGCTTGTAAAATAACTCTGTTGTAATCAGGGTGATTATAGTGTGGCCTAAGGGTTTCTTGGAAGTGGACGTAGGTGTAGTTAACACTGAACTACTATAAATTTCTTGTGTTTATCGTGCTTATCTCTCTTTCTCTCTACTCTATTCGTTATACTCTGCTTTGCATTTTTAGCACTAATCTCATTGCATTCTCTCTTGTGCATTACTTTGAAAAATAGTTTTTAAGCTTTGAAATTTTTAAGAACCAAATCACCCTCCCTTTTGGGTTGCCATCTGGGCCAACAGTTACACATCTAATGCACATGATAGCCTAAAATTAATCATGGTATAACATTCAAAAATTAGCATTCTTCTTAATTTAATGACTAATTTGTAATGTTAATTTCTTATTTTTAGAAAATTAATTAATTTATTTAATTTTTTAAGTTTAGTTATAATAACTAATTAATTATTTATTAAAAAAATAGGAGATAAAATTTTACCTTAATTAGTGGGTTGGAAAGGGCACCTTTGCTTATCCATTCTAGGTCCAAATTGTTGTACGTCTATACGAGTTGAGTCTACACTAGTCAAGAAGATATTTTAGGATGAAAATGGGTCTAAGGATGTTAGGATGGTGGTCCAGCCTTGGTGTTTGGGGTCAAGTTAGACCTTTGAATGGGGTCAGCATGGGGGGAAGACATGGGCTGAGTTTGGCCTGGCTTTGGATTAAGAGCAAACTATATATAGAAAGATTGAAAGAGAAAGAATGGGAGAGAAAGAGTGTAAGGGAAAGATAGAAAGAGAAAGAAGGTAGTGAGAGAAAGAAAGGTAGAGGGCACAATAGAGTTAAAGAAAATTCATGAGTTGCAAAAACGAATGAAAGAGAGAAAAAGCATGAGAGAGAGAATGCAAGGGAGTCACTAAAATAAGGGATGTTGTCCCCTTCCCCCATTACGTTTGGCAACACCTTGAGAGGGGGAGAGGGAGAAGGAGAGGGAGAGAGAAGGGGGAGGGAGAAGGTTATGCGTGGCTAGCTGTGGGGATGTTGAAATAAGGATAATTCCATGTCATTTTCTGCTTTGTTTATCATTCGACAATCAATGTGAGTGCGGAGGAGAGGGAGTGCTAGAGAGAGAAGAGAGGGCAAGAGAAAGAGATGGAGGGGAGAGAGTTGCATAGTTGCAAACGGAACTAGTCTTGGACCAAGATAAGGGTAGCCTTATGTTCCTATTCCTAGGGCTTGGCCCACGAGGCAAAAGGGAGCGAGAGGGAGAGATATAGAGGGAGATGGAGAGAGAAATGATAGGTGATGAACCGGGGTGGCCTTGTACTACCTCCTACCTGACTATCATGCATAGTGATAGAAAGAGAGAGAGAGAGAGAGAGAGAGAGAGAGAGAGAGGAGAGAGAGAGAAGAGAACTTAAGAGAAAGGGCAAGAAAGCAAGAGAGATCCTGAGAGAGAGAAGAGGCTTGGTTCATTCTGAATGGAAAGAAAAGATGGGAACATTGCTCTACCCTTCTCCTAGTAACAATCATGCTATGGAGAGGTGTCGTGAGCCGATGCTCTAAGGTAGCATAGTTGCCAGGTTGGGTAGGTGGAATAGGTAGCATCCATGCTACCATTATGGGTGCCAAAGCATGGTTGCCCCTGTTCACATTGGCATGCAGGGAGGATGGCCTCACAAATTAGTTGGGCTAGCCTAGCTTAGTCAACATGACCCTGGAATAAGGTTGGCATGAGTCAAATGCCCCTTATAGAAAGAATTTCATCCACAAAATTTATCAACCTAATTTTTACAATCATGTCCATTTCTTTGCCAAATTCTCAAGCTAAAGTTTTTGTTTTTTGATCACCATATAAATCAATTTGCACCCCTATCTTAGAAATCGACCAACCCGCACAACTGATATTAGTTTTGATAAATAATAAGTTCTACTACTCTCTTAAAACTAAACTCTGATATCTTAATCTCATAGTGATATATATCATATTATGATACACAACCCACTAATCCATGACCTAAAAAAAAAAAAAACTTTCATTTTTATACCAATAGATTTCCTACTCCTTGTAGGATTTCTATTCCTAAAGAAAATTAGAGACATAAATATCAATTAAATATTTAAAAATATATTCCTAACTCCTATTAGGTTTGTAACCCATCTAACATTAGTTTCTGGAAGAAAGAAATATAAAAACTCAGATAAAATTTAAGAAAATAGTCCTTAAATTATGTACCATAGAATGATATTTTTGTAATTTTCTAAAGGTTTGTTAGCATTAATATATCTATTAAATTGCCTATATTTTAGGTGATTTAAGATGGGCTAGAGAGCTTACTCGATGCTAGATATTCTAAGGTAGAATTCATGAGTTTCTTTTGTTGTCTTAATTTTTAATCTAGATTTATTTTAATTGATATACATTGGGTTTGGGTATTACTGATGGAGTCATTTGAATTGCATTATTGAGTAAGGGATGCTTTTTGGCATGTTGAGGAAGTGACGAGAAATTTAATCGCCCACAAATCATTAGCATGTTCTAAGGTTTACAATCTAATAAGCAGTTCGGAGAAACTTTTACTGGGATATTCACTATGAAATTTCTACATTCTACACTTCAAAAATTTCCTTTCTATAGTTTGAATAATTTATATATCATGATAGGTGGCTATTCTTCATCTTTTGCAAATTCTAATTTATTTATGAAGTACAATTATGCAGCTAAGACTCTTCATACTTGCTAATTATCCAAATTAGATATTCAACTACTCTCGCCAGTTAAGACTCTCGATATAACTCTTTTCCTATTAAGTATTACTAACCGAGCAATTTAATGGCCATCCTTCAGTCTTGATTATGGTCTTGGTCCTAATAGTGGCCTGGTATCCAAAATCATTACAAACCATTTGTTGTAAGGAATTGCTTACCCATGCTTAGATCACAATGAACTCCCACTGAAACCACCTGTATTGGAGCTCTACTCCTCCCTTTACTTATCGTTTCCTGGCGAGTTATTGTCCACCAATATCATTGTTGTTCTGGTTGGATACCTATTGCTTCCGTCATAGCATCCTTCCCCTTCTCTTTCTCTCCATACTTCAGGTCAAACATTATCACAAACTTGTCAACTAGAGTAGCATTCATCCCACGATTCAGTTTCCAAACTTGTTGGCACAGCTACCCATCTTTCAATCCCTCCCCAATCTTGATTTCCATTGGCCATTTACAAACCTTGACCTCTTTTTGGACCATTGATTTGAACTTGTGGTTACATTTTTTCACTTTTAGAAAAGAAGAAAGTGAAATATTTTTACTATCTCATGCAGAATCTTAGACATATACTTTCTTTTTAAAAAAAAAATCATCCTTGAATTTAATGCAATATCTTGCATCAGAAAATTAACAGTAAGTATATGATTATAGTTTGCCTATATGAATTTTAAGGTATTTTGCTAAAATTATTGATTATAGTATTTTATATATAATTCTTCAATTCAAATAGGAGGCTTTAAGATGCAGACTATATTGATGCTGTGGATATACGTAGGTCTACTTTAGGTTATTCTTTTAGATTAAGATATGATGCTATTTTTTTTTATGAAGCAAGAGATAATATATTAATCCATGCGAGTGGTCCTAGTTTTGAAGATTATTCGTCTTTGACAAAACTAGGGGATGGTCCTAAAAGTCCATGCTAGTGGGGCTAGTTGCGACTAAACGTCATATTTGTGCGGATTCGATTTACTTTAGGCCCACCACGAGATACGAATATATTTTTCTTTACAAAATCCTATTTTCGACGACGGAGAGATCGATAATCTTCAAAACTTTCCTGTAGAGGAACAATTTAATAATCGGCTAAGAAGTGAGGCTGTGCGGTTCCGGACGAAAAAGTAGCTGCAGTCCAGAGAAAAAACAAAAAATTAAAAGGATGGCGATGATCTTAGATGCTTTTGTTGGGAGATATGTTTCTATGCTAGTTGATTTCATGGAGGAAAGAGTGTGATGGTTTTAGGAGTGAAGGACGAGCTTAAAGGGCTTCAAGAGAAGTTGGAGAGTGTCATACTTCAGACTTAAATATGGGCAAGGGTGACAACCCGCCGCGTGCCAGGCATGCAAGGCATCTTAAAATCTTGATATACGATTCAAATGGGCAATAAATATAAAAACAAACAATAATACCAATGATAGTTATAAGTTTTGGGTATCAAACCCTACATCCAAGTCATGCTAATAAAGTTGGGCTACAACAAGCCCTACATACAAATATAATAGGATTACACTAATGCAATGGTTCTTATTTTATTTATTAGAAGCTCCATCAACTCCGAATATCCATCATCAACCCTGAGGCTCTAAAAACATTGTGAAGGTTTAATGAGTTTACACTCAATAAGTAAGCCTATTATACAATCATATCATACATGAATTATATTTAACATGCCATCAACATATGCATCTTGTCAACTTAACATAAATTGAACATTCAATAAGCATCAGAATGCATCTAGCAAACTCACTGTTTATGTAATTATAGATTTCCTATGTGTCCCACGGCCCTGCAATACCTCAATCAGAGCACATCCTCCAGATGTGTGGCTATATAAAATCAACATAACACATTGTACGATGTGTGGGGCCATACCAAAACAGAACACACTCTATGATGTATGTGGCCATATGAAAATCAAATAGAACACATTGTAAGACATGTGGGGCTATACCATAACAGAACACACTCTACGGTGTGTGGCCATAAAAATCAAACAGAACACGTCTACAATGTGTGGGGCCATATCAAAAAATACATCTCCAGTGTGTGTGGCCATATCATAACAGAACACAACTACAATGTATGGGGCCATAGTAAAGGAGAACCGCGGCGACACATAAATCTATCTAACATTTTATCACAATTACATCATGCATCTGTACCTCACATTACCTCACAGTGATTTGCATAGTACTAGGGAATACATATAATCACCTCAATATAAACATATCGTATAGGCAATCACATTTCTGGCATATACATCAATAAATCATAATATTACCAATCACTATAATCATATAATTATTCATTTGTAATCCAAAGTTCCATGCTACATAGACAATTCAGATAAATTTCCATTTTCTTCTTATTTATAAAAATACATGCAAACTGTATATACTCAATTTATCAATTAAACAATTATTAAATTTGCATAATAGTCTTACTTACCTCCTACGCAAAATACAATAATGTACCAACTAATCAGATGTCCGGGCACCTACAGATCAATGTACAAAATTAATTCATTAAAATCTAATTAATAAAATGACCCTTAAGACCCTACCCAGACTAGTTCACGGGCCCAACTTTGGGCTCGAATATCTCCCATTATACACACCTAATTGGGGAAGTAAAAATGCCCCAAGAAACTAGAATTAAACCCAGATTCTAGCCATATAATTTTTTATGCTAATCTCGACCCGTTACGGGGCCCAAAAGCCGTTCCCAAAATTGCTCGCTGCACAGCCCAAAAGGCCCAGACTAAGCCGGCCCAGCCGGCCCATGGCCAAACCATCCCTCCCCCCCCCCCCTCCCTGTTTTGCCTGAAACAGGGGACAGCTCCCGGCCAGCGGCCAGGGCCGCCGCCAGCCTAATTCCGTCTGGCCCGGCCACCGAAGGCCGGGCCGGAGCCGGCCGCCTTCCCCCCTATTTCTCTCAATTTCTCTCTCTCTCTCTTCCGGCTCCCGCTTGAAATTTACCGCACTGGCGTCGATTCCGGCCAAATTGGGGCCGGTCCGGCCGCCGTTGGCGGACCAGAGCCGGCCGCCGCCGCGGCCGGCCTCCCTCTCTCTCTTCTTAATTTTCTCTCTCTCCCTCTCTTTCTCTCTTTTTCTCTCCGCACTGTGCACACGGTGCCGGCGGCTCGGCCGGCCCCAGGCCGGCCGGACCTCCATCGGACGCACGCCCGGCGCCGATGGAGGTCACTGGCAAAACCTCAGGCCGGCTAGGCGAGGGCACGCTGCCGGGCCCGAACCAAGGATCGGCACAGTCCGTGTCCTGCACTCTCGCTCTCTCTCTCTCTCGCTCTCTCTCTCTCTCTCTCTCTCTCTCTCTGATGGCAGGGGAATGTACCTGAGAAAGTGCGCCAGGTGAAGGAAGGAGTCGTCCTCCTTCATTTTAATCACCTGGCGACGCCTCGGATTCAGGAGTTCCCGAAGACTAAACACTTCACCTGGAGCGAAGCGTCAGCCCGGGAAAACCAACAGGCTGAACCTGGTTCATCTGAACCAAACCTGGTTCATCTACCGGGTTACTACATCCTCCCCTCCTTATAAAAATTTCGGCCTCGAAATTGGTATACTATAAATCTCAAAAGTCAACAATCTAAGATAGATAAATTACCTTCAAATAATTGTGGATACTTTGATTTCATCTCTTCCCCAGTTCCCAAGTAGCCTCCCTCTCAGAATGATTACTCCATTGTATCTTGACATAGGGAATGGTACGCCGCCTCAGTACCTGATCTTTGCGGTCCACGATACGCATAGGATGTTCCTCATATGATAAATCCTTCCTTAACTGAATAGGCTCATAAGCTATAACATGACTGGGGTCTGAAACATACTTCCTCAACATAGATACATGGAATACATTGTGAACACCAGATAAAATCGGAGGCAGTGCTAAGCTATATGCAACCTCCCCAACTCTGCTCAAGATCTCAAAAGGTCCAATATAGCGTGGACTAAGCTTTCCTCTAATCCCAAATCTCATCACATCCTTGGTTGGTGATACCCTTAAGAATACATGATCCCCAACCTGAAATTCTAACTCCCTTCTTCTGACATCAGCATAACTTTTCTGCCTGCTCTGAGCTGTATGAAGATGCTCCCTGATCAAATGCACCTTATCTACTGTCTGCTGGATCAGCTCAGGCCTAGCAATTTTCTTTCCCCCACATCATCCCAACATAAAGGAGATCTGCACCTCCTACCATACAAGCCTCGAATGGAGCCATCTGGATACTGGCTTGGTAACTATTATTATATGCAAATTCCACCAAGGTAAGTGATTATCCCAAGCCCCACCCAAGTCCATCACATAGGCTCGCAACATGTCCTCCAGAATCTGTATGGTCCTCTCTGACTATCCATCAGACTGGGGATGATAAGCTGTGCTAAAGTTTAATTTGGTTCCCAAGGCCTTATGAAGGCTCTTCCAAAACTGTGATACAAATCTGGTATCCCAGTCAGATACAATAGAGATAGGAACACCATGAAGTCTCACGATCTGCTCAATATACATGCTAGCCAATCTATCACTCGAGACTCCAACTCTGAAAGGTAGAAAGTGGGCTGATTTTGTCAGTCTATCCATAATAACCCAAACTGCATCATTACTCCTGGGAGTTTTGGGCAAACCAGTCACAAAATCCATAGAATCTTTTCCCATTTCCACTGAGGAATCATCAGAACTGAAGGGGTCCCGCAGGCCTTTGGTGTTCGGCCTTCACTCGCTAACATACCAACACTTGGCCACAAACTGAGCAATCTCCCTCTTCATACCTTTCCACCAAAAATTCTCCTTTAAGTCTCTATACATTTTAGTACCACCTGGATGAACAGTATAGGGAGAGTAGTGAGCCTCCCTCAAATCTCGGCTTTCAACTCCTCATTGTTAGGTACACAAAGTCTGCCTTCAAATCTCAGGGATCCATCATCCATTACATAAAATCCACTCTGAACTCCTGACTGAATAGCAACCTTAATTCTTTGAAGATCTGGATCTTCCATCTGGGAGGACTTAATTTTGTCAACAAGAGTCGGTTGAAGAATAAGTGCAGCAACAAGTCCATCAGACTGCTGTACTCTCAGTCCAATCTCCCACCTCTCGAGGTCCTTCAGAATGTGAGGCTGGAGGTAAGCATAGCAGCTAACTCAGAAGAGGTCTTCCTACTCAAGGCATCAGCCACAACATTAGCCTTCCCAGGATGATAATGCAGATTCAGATCATAGTCCTTTAGAAGTCCAACCACCTCCTCTGCCTCAAATTGAGCTCCTTCTGTGTGAAGATATTTTTAGACTCTTATGGTCTGTATACACATCACACGACACCCCATAGAGATAATGCCGCCAAATCTTTAAAGCAAAAACCACCGCAACTAATTCCAGATCATGAGTAGGATAATTTGCTCATAAGGCTTCAGTTGTCTAGAGGCATAAGCTATCACCTTTCCACTCTGCATCAGAACGCATCCCAATCCTCTTCGAGAGGCATCAGTATAAAGTGTAAAACCTCAGATCCTGACGAAAGAACAAGGATGGGAGCTGACACTAATCGCTGCTTTAACTCCTGGAAACTTTTCTCGCACTCCTCTGTCCAATCAAACTTTACTCGCTTCTGGGTTAAGCGAGTTAGGGTAGAGCAATGCTAGAGAAGTCTTCCATAAATTTATGGTAATACCCAGCAAGTCCCAAGAAACTTCTGACTTCCGCCACATTGGAAGGTCTGCACCAGCTAATAATAGCATCAATCTTTTTTGGGTCCACAGAAATGCCGTCAATAGAGATTATATGACCCAAGAAAGATACTTGGTCCAACCAAAAATCACACTTCTGCAATTTGGCATAGAGCCTCTTCTCCCTAAGAATCTGCAGCACCATCCTCAAGTGATCCTCATGCTCCCTGTGACTCTTAGAATAGATCAAAATATCATCAATGAAGACCACCACAAACTGATCCAAATATGGCTTAAAGATTCTATTCATCAAGTCCATGAATGCTGCCGGGGCATTAGTCAATCCAAATGGCATCACTAAAAATTCGTAATGGCCATATCTGGTTCTGAATGCTGTTTTAGGCACATCTCCTCCTTGACTTTAAGCTGATGGTAACCTGACCTGAGATCAATCTTCGAGAATACTCGGGCTCCTTGGAGTTGATCAAACAAGTCATCAATCCTCGGCAAAGGGTATCTGTTCCGCACTGTTACCTTATTAATTTTCCGGTAATCAATGCATAGCCGGAGACTGCCATCCTTCTTCTTAACAAATAGAACTGGAGCACCCCAAGGGGAAACACTGGGTCTGATAAATCCCCGATCTAGGAGCTCCTGCAACTGATCTTTCAATTCTTTTAACTCAGGGGGCCATGCGGTAAGGAGCCTTGGATATAGGCCCAGTTCCAGGA
>UESW01002283.1:52020-89187 GCA_900491605.1 Calamus simplicifolius
AATACAATGATAGTTATAAGTTTTGGGTATCAACCCTACATCCAAGTCATGCTAATAAAGTTGGGCTACAACAAGCCCTACACACAAACATAATAGGATTACACCAATGCAATGGTTCTTATTTTATTTATTAGAAGCTCCATCAACTCCGAATATCCATCATCAACCCTGAGGCTCTGAAAAATATTGTGAAGGTTTAATGAGTTTACACTCAATAAGTAAGCCTATTATACAATCATATCATACATGAATTATATTACATGCCATCAACATATGCATCTTGTCAACTTAACATAATTGAACATTCGAAAAAGCATCAGGATATGCATTCTAGCAAACTCACTGTTTATGTAATTATAGATTCCTATGTGTCCCACGGCCCTGCAATACCTCAATTAGAGCACATCCTTCAGATGTGTGGCCATATAAAATCAACAGAACACATTGTACGATGTGTGGGGCCATATCAAACAGAACACTCTACGATCTATGTGGCCATATGAAAATCAAACAGAACACATTGTAAGACATGTGGGGCCATACCATAATAGAACACACTCTACGGTGTGTTGGCCATAAAATCAACAGAACACGTCTACAATGTGTGGGGCCATATCATAACAGAATACCTCTCCAGTGTGTGTGGCCATATCATAACAGAACACAACTACAATGTGTGGGGCCATAGTAAAGGAGAACCGCGACACATATAAATCTATTAAGATTTTCATCACAATTACATCATGCATCTGTACCTCACATTACCTCACAGTGACTTGCATACTAGGAATGCATAGATCACCTCAATATAAACATATCGTACAGGCAATCACATTTCTGGCATATACATCAATAAATCATAATATTACCAATCACTATAATCATATAATTGTTCATTTGTAATCCACAGTTCCATGCTACATAGAATTCAGATAATTTCTATTTTCTTCTTATTTATAAAATGTATGCAAACTGTATATACTCAATTTATCAATTAAACAATTATTAAATTTGCATAATAGTCTTACCTCCTATGCAAAAATCCAAATGATGACCACTTATCAGATGTCCGGGCACCTACAGGATCAATAACAAAATTAATTCATTGAAATCTAATTAATAAAATGACCCTTAAGACCCTACCCAGATTAGTTCACGGGCCCAACTTTGGGCTCGAATACCTTCCACTATACACACCCAATTAGGAAAGTAAAAATACCCAAAGAAACTAGAATTAACCAGATTCTAGCATATAATTTTTTGCTAATCTCGATCCGTTACAAGGCCCAAGCCATCCCCAAATGCTCGCTGCATGGCCCAAAAGGCCCAGACTAGCCGGCCCAGCCGGCCCATGGCCAAACCTCCCCCCCCCCCCCCCCGCTCCCTTTTCGCCCGAAACAAGGGACAGCTCCCGGCCGGCGGCCAGGGCCACCACCGGCCTAATTCCATCCGGCCCGGCCACCGGGGACCGGGCCGGAGCCGCCGCCGCCGCGGCCAGCCGCCTTCCCCCCTCTATTTCTCTCAATTTCTCTCTTTCTCTCTTCCGCACCCGCTTGAAATTTACCGTGCTGGCGTCGATTCCGGCCAAATTGGGGCTGGTCTGGCCGTCGTTGGCCGGACCAGAGCCGGCCGCCGCTGCGGCCAGCCTCCCCTCTCTCTCTCTCTCTCCTTAATTTTCTCTCTCTCCCTCTCTTTCTCTCTTTTTCTCTCTGCACTGTGCGCACGGTGCCGGCGGCTCGGCCGGCCACCAGGGCCGGCCAGACCTCCACCGGACGCACGCCCGGCACCGATGGAGGTCACCGGTGAAACCTCAGGCCCGGCCAGGCGACGGGCACGCCACCGGACTCGAACCGTGCCGATCCTGCACTCTCGCTCTCTCTGGCTCTCTCTCTTTCTCTCTCTCTGGCTCTCTCTCTCTCTCTCTCTGAGTGGCAGGGGAACATACCTGAGGATGAAGCGTGCCAGCATGAAGGAAGGAGTCCTCCTCCTTCATATTTAATCACCTGAGCAACGCCTCAGATCGAGAGTTTCCCGAAGACTAAATGCTTCACCTGGAGTGAAGCGTCAGCCCAGGAAAACCAACAGACTGAAGCCTGGTTCATCTGAACAAAACCTGGTTCATCTGAACCAAACCTAGTTCATCTGGACTGGGTTACTACAGAGAGCATAAGAGGCCTCCTGGACGATGCAGAGAGAAAGCAGCTCGAAGATCCAGCCATTAGCACTTGGGTGGCCAAGTGCAAAGATATCATGTATGATGCTGATGATATCATGGACCTCGCAGAATTAAGGGTGAAAAGTGATGACACCCGATCACAGGAATTGAGCACCGGGATAACTGATCTGGTCACTGATGAGATTATCGCCCAGCCGAACAACCTGCAAGAAGTCCCAAGACCGGAGGGATTCTTCTGTCGGGGACCCTCCGACGCCCAAGTCAATGATCAAGGTCATAGCTGAGGAAGAGCTTAAGGGAGCTCTTTAGGGCAGGAAAAGCTCTTGAGAGATAGAACTTCCCTGGGGTAGTAGAGTAAGAGAGCGCTTAAGTTTGCGTACCTAAATCTTCATGTACTTCCCTTTTTATAGGCAGTTGAAGCCCGCATGGGGGTTAGCCGCGTGACATTCCGTGAGGGAGGAATGTCTGCGGGACACGTGGGGATTATGTGAATTTGGGCTGATTGGTGAGTCCCGTCCCATCGGAGAGGTAAAGCCGGCGATTGGTGGGCCAAGACCCATCAGTCAGTGGGACCAGCCGGTAGGTGGGCCTGGTCTCATCAGCGGCGTGGTCAGGAGGTACCAGTCTGAGCAGGTCAGAAAGTTGGTAGTTTTGAGTAGTGCAGGGCCGACCTGAGAAAGTCGGGGCCGCCTTGGCACGAACTGGAGGAGACGGGGTCGACGGGGCCGATTTGAAAAGGTCGTGGCCGCCTCGACAATATTGGAGGAGACGGGGCTGTCAGGGCCGACCTAAAGAGGTCAGGGCTGCCCGATAATACTGGAGGAGATAGGGTCAATAGGGCTGACCTGAAAAGGTCGGGGCTGCCCCGGCATGACTGGAGAAACAGGGGCCGACGGGGCCGACCTGAAAAGGTCATGGCCGCCCCGGCAATACTGGAGAAGTCGGGGCCAACGGGGCCGACCTGAAAAGGTCGGGGCCGCCCCGGCAATACAGGAGGAGATGGGGCCGACGGGGCCGACCTGAAAAGGTCGGAGCCATCCCGGCAATACTGGAGAAGGTCTATGCCACGTGGTTGATTTTGTCATAATTACCCTTGTGGCTTTTATTAGCCACATCAGATGCCCCTCCGCTCCTGAGTGTGAAGGGCCATGTGCCAACTATCCCTTGGGCGAAAGGGGCGCAAAAATTCAAAAATTGGTGACCAGATATGGGCGCCTTAATCAGCAGCTGAGCTGGTGTGCCTTCCCAATGCGCATTGCTTCGAAAATCTTCCAGAATCGCATGGTAGGTGGGAGCTGACGTTGGCATTGGTTGTTTCGAAGGGATGCCTTTTCGAAGGACGAAAAAGGCAGGCGCCATCATTGCTTCTTTGCTTCTTATGTACCATCATTGGCTGGGGATCCCGCTCCTCGGCTGAACTGAGGCGGCGTGTCTCGGGTGCGGGCGAGATAGCCGGCACTTGGGAATGCGATGCAATAGGTGAAAGCCACGCGGCGAACTGTGGGGTGAAGCGATTTGAAATGGGAGTATAAAAGGCGCCTCCTAGGTTCGGGAGAGAGCTTTACATGCAATCGTTTCCTCTCTTTCTCCCCTCCTGAGCTCCCTTGCAAACCGAGACCTCCAGCCTTCGTCTTCTTACCAACTTTCAGGTTAGTCTCCATTTTTCATCCTTCACCTTTGACCCATGGATCGTAGGGCCATTAAAGAGGATAAGAAACTAGTAGAGATTCATCTCATTCCCCTGGTGAGGACCAGACTTCGCCCGTTAGCCAAATGCCTCTGCCATTGGGTGGGATCACAATCCGCGACTAGCCGGGGATGAGCGACCAACCATCTACCCAAATCCCTCCGGTGAGAGCAGTTCCCCTTTCCTCCCGATGCCCGGCATCCCTTCGGCTGCTAGCCTCGATCCGGCGGAGCCGGGGGGGATCGCCTCCACCATGACCCCCGAAGAGATAGAGGCCCTTAGTGTCACGTATAGGGTCCCCGACTTTATCCGCCTGTCCGCGCTAGGACCTGAAGACAGGGTGATCTCTTCCCTTCCGGTCGGGTTGCTCTATATGAAGAGTTCTTTCGGTGCAGGCTACAGCTTCCTTTTCACCCCTTCTTCCTAAACCTTCTAAATAGATATAGGTTAGTGCCGGCGCGTTGACTCCGAACTCGATTTGGATCTTCTGTGCCTTCGTTATCCTTTGCCATTTCCAGGGTTCCGTGGCCAGCTTATCTCTGTTTTGGGCCCTTTACAAACTCCGTTGCCAAGGTGAGGGAGCCTAGTGGGTATTCACTGCCAGGCCGGGTAGGTCCCTTCCATTAGGTCTTCCATCAAAAATTAGGGGGTAAAAATCTCGGTACCTTTTCGCCCATGTGGAGGGAGTGAGGACCGATTGGGGGGAGCCGAACATTAGCCCCAACGAGAATTCTGCGGTGAATGATAAGGACGGAGAGCTCTTCCGCCATTTTTCGAATTCTCAGATCCCCTCCTAAAAAGAACTCATGTCTGAGGAGAATTTGTACAAGGCTGAGCTGGCTTCGACAGTCGGTGAGCACAGAAGCCCATTCCTCTAACCCTTGACTGGACGACACCTTTGCCCATTTTATAATTTTTTTTTCTTTTCTTCTTTTCTTGTACCAACATTTATTCCTTGTGCAGCAATGAAGGTTACCATTGAGAGATTGGAGACTGCCCTACGTCAGAAGAGATTGGCGGCAGGCGAGCAAGCCAGGCCGGCCAAGAGGACGCGAAAGAAAGCTTAGGCCGAGCCGGCCCAACCTCCGGAGATCCCAGCGGTCTAGGCACCCACTGACGAGCCGGCCGAGGAGGTGCCTATTGAAGGGCTGTCCCCGGCCCGGTCGGTGCTGAGAGAGAAGAGGGGGAGATCTCGGCCACCGTCGTGGTGGTTCTGGACCCTGAGGAGGAGACCCCCGTCATCGCAGATTCGATCGAGGTGGAGCAGGCCGTGGTTGTAAGCGACCTCCTGGCTCCCGCTGAGCTAGAGGTGGAGAAGGCTCTCCCGTCTACAGGAGGGGGAGATAGCAATCAGGAGCTCCAACGCTGGGAAAGGAGGCCTAGGAAGCATAGGGCTGAGCCGGGGAGCTCATCCCGGGGATCCGCACACTGACCGGCTCACCGATCGGCCGACGAGCCACTAGGAGGGGTGCGCGGCCTGCGCCCAAATATTCCACCATGGAGGATGCCGTCCTTCTTTCAAGGGCATGAACCTCCGAGACCGGTGAGGAGATGGGGCAGCAGTCCCACACTGCCATCCTTGATGGGGTGATGGTGAACATTCTCCAGGCAACCCTTCGATCTTAGCTTCTTTCCGACATGACCTGATTGATTTGCCGTAGATGAATTTTTTGGTGCAGCTGGTCAATGGGGCCTTTGCCCTCTGATGGGTGGTAACCCACACAGGGGAGGTTCTCTCGCACACCCTAGATAGGGTTGAGAAGTATAAAGGACAGAGCCGGGCGCTGTTTGAGAAGTTGGCTCAGCAGCAAGCGGAGGCCAAGGCCCGGGAAGAGGGACTGAGGGAGGCGAAGTGTCGGGCCGAGGTTGAGAGCAACCGAGCTTCCGCGATCGAAAATAAATTGGTGCTGGTGTCAATCAGGTTGGAGGCGGCCAACAAAAGAATTGAGGAGCTGACTCGCGAGCTCCAGCGGTCGGAGAGCCGAGTGGAGACAGCCATGGATGAGGTCCGGGCTGCGATGGAGAAGGCCGCCATGGTAGAGAGGGTGGCGGTCGACGCGAGCCATGAGCGGGCCGGGGCGGTGGCCCACGCTCATGATGCTAATGCCCGCGCTGAAGAGGCCGAGGGCTGGGCCTGGGAGGCCGAGACATGGACCAAGGAGGCTGAGGTGAAGATCGAGGAGGCCATGGCGAAAGTCCGGGGGGCCAAGGCAAAAGCCAGGGAGGCTGAGGCTCGAGTTGAGACCGCCGTGGGCAGCTACAAAGCTTCGACAGAATTTGAAAATGAAGTCATTGAGGCCAGCCTCGATGCCTACGCAAGGGGCTTTGAGCTTTGCAAAGTGAAGATGGCCGCAGCCTTCAAAATTAACTGTGCCAACCTTGAAGAGATCCAAGCCAGGGATCTTGGTGGCGAGGAAACAACGGAGGAGGAAGAGGCCGAAGAGGAGGGAAAAACCGGAGAGGCGTCAGGGCTGAGCGAGCCTTAGGAGCTTTTGTATTTTTTCCCGCACTTCGCACTTTTCTTTACCTTTTGTAACTGGCCCCGGGCCCAATTTTGTAATCATTTTGAGATATTTAATGAAAAAAGAACTATTCTTCAAATGCCTCGCTCTCCAATTTGTGAAGCATTATGTATGTTGAAAGCGTCACAACAGATCCTTGGACTTAGACCTGATAGTGACGAATAGGTTCGCAGAAACTCATGGTGCTGAATAGATTCATAGCTAGTTGGGGCAACTTGATGCTGGTCACAGTCATTTAAGAACATCTTTAGAGCTCTCCAACAAATTCAGAGGGTTCTTATCAAGGCAACCTACTCACAGCAAGGAAGATCCTTCCTCTAACCTGACTTCCATGTCTTGTCTACTTCCTTGACAATAACTTGGATGAGTCGACAAAAATCCGAATTGCCAACTAAACCTTCGAATCATCTGGTCCGTGTGGACTTCATCAAAACATCTTGAATAGGCATTGGGCTATAAGATTTGAAAGGGTGCCCTTAAAGGCCGACTCTGAAGGCCATTCTGGCTAGCGAAGTCTGTCGGGGAAGGCACGAGACTGAGCAACGTCCCTTTAGCCATAGCGCCGACGAGATGTGGCCTTGACCTGCCTTGGGGGACTCGCGCATCGAGGCCAAGTCCAAGATGGGTGGTCGGGGCAAGGCCGACCCAAATAGGCCGGGACGAAAGCCTAAGACCAGCACCGGGGCGAAAGCCTAAGACTAGCGCTGGGGCGAAGCGGGTGCCCACCAATCAATTGGTCCTTGGATAATGAGGAAAATTTGGAGCTGCCGGGGCAAAATTGCAGCCATCAGAAGCCCCTTAAACCCTGGAGGTCGACCTAAGAGCTGAGAGTCATTAGGTTCCTTTTGAACTGCCTTGGGGGTGTGGAAACCGCTGCGAGGTGTGATTCACCGGGTACAGGGCCTTTAGGGTCTTAATGACTTGGGGGCATCGTCGTGCCGGGGCCGAGTAGTGTCCCGTAGGCCGTGATGCGGGCGAGCTCCTTTTAAACCATCTCGAGGGTTTGAGAAAACCGCTGCGAGAGGCGACTCACTGGGTACAGAGCCTTTAGGGTCTTAACCACTCAGGAGCACCGCCGTACCGGGCCCGAGTGGTGTCCCGTAGGCCATGATGCGAGTGAGCTCCTTTTAAACTGCCTCGGGGGTTTGAGAAAACCGCTGCGAGGGGTGACTCACCGGGTACAGAGCCTTTAGGGTCTTAACCACTCGGAGGCACTGCCGTGCCGGGGCCGAGTGGTTTCCCGTAGGCCGTGATGCAGACGAGCTCCTTTTAAACCATCTCGGGGGTTTGAGAAAACCGCTACGAGGGGTGACTCGCTGGGTACAGAGCCTTTAGGATCTTAACCACTCGGAGGCACCGCCGTGCCGGGGCCGAGTGGTGTCCCGTAGGCCGTGAAGCGAGCGAGCTCCTTTTAAACCGCCTCGGGGGTTTGAGAAAACCGCTGCGAGGGGCGACTCGCTGGGTACAGAGCCTTTAGAGTCTTAACCACTTGCGGGCACTGCTATGCCAGGATCGAGTGGTGTCCCGTATGCCGTGATGCAGGCGAGCTCCTTTTAAACCGTCTCGGGGGTTTGAGAAAAACCGCTGCGAGGGGCGACTCGCCGGGTACAAAGCCTTTAGGGTCTTAACCACTCGGGGTGTTGGCCCAGATGGCAACACAAGAGGGGGGTGAATTGGGTTCTTAAAAATTTAATCTTTTAAAAACTATGTGCTTTGAATAAATGAGATTAAGTGCAAGATAAATGCAAGCACAAATAAAGAGATAGAGTGAGAGAGTCAAAACACACAAACACAAGGATTTTATAGTGGTTCGGTGTATCCAACACCTACGTCCACTCCCAAGTATCACTTGGGTCCACACTATAATCTACTTGATTACAGCCGAGTTGTTTTACAAGCTCACAACTCAAAACTTGTTGTTTCCCCGGGATCACAATGAACCCAGCTGGTTTTTTGGGCTCACCAGCACAAAACCCAACCACAAGCTATCCTTAGCTTGTACCGAGGTATACTACCTCCACTAATTCAATCCTTGATTGAACTAGCAAACACTAATGAAAAATAGAGTTTTGAATACAAGCAGCTCCTTAAATGAGCAAATATGCAATAAATAAACAAGGATAAGAAAAGCATGTTTGAAGCTCTTTGAATTTGAGCTTTTTCTTCTTTTCCTCTTCTCCTTTGAAAGATTGAATCAAGGCCTCAGCTCAGATTCTTCACAAAATTGCAGTTGAGAAGTTGAGGATTTGGGCTTTTGCTTTCTTTTTCTTCATTGGAAATCTCCTTGATTTGAACTTGAGCTTGGATTTCTCTTTGAGCTTTCTGGAGTTGATGGATTTGAGCTTTGACTCTTTCCTCTTTGATTTTTGCTCAAGATTCTCGGATTTTTCAGTCTATTTTCCTCTCTTTTTCTATCTTTTCAAACGGACGGTTTTTCCTTTTTTATATATCTCTTAATCCAAGTTTAGGTGGGAAATATAGCCATTGGAGATGTTTGGATTCTTCTACACACAAGAAAATAGCCGTTAGAGGTTAGGTGAAAAGAAATCTTACCGTTGAAGTCGTTCTGACAATAAAAAATCCGTTCCTGACAGGTTGGAGTCGGCTCCAACTTTTCAGGTGTCGGCTCCAAGTCGGGTGTTCAAAAATAGCAAAGAAAAAGTTGTTGGGGAGTCGGCTCCGAGAAAGTTAAGTGTCGGCTCGTCGCTTTCGGGAGTCGGCTCTGAAATTGTAAGTGTCGGCTCCAGAAAAGTCCATAAAACACGCTCTCTGTTCTCAGGTTAGAGTCGGCTCCAGAAACTCAGGTGTCGGCTCCTGAAATCTCAGGTGTCGGCTCCCGAAATCTAGGTGTTGGCTCCAAAACTGAAACAGAATGCACTTCTCTGTATCTCAGGTTGGAGTCGGCTCCGAAACCTGGGTGTCGACTCCAGACCGTGCCAAAATCCAGAAACTTTGATACGCCTTGGGGTCGGCTCCTGACTATTTGGGTGTCGACTCCAAGCTCTGAACTTTGAAAAATTCTTTTAAAACATTGATTCAAAACTTATTTCTTTATTCCTTTTGATTGATCAAACATTTTTAATCCCTGAAACACTTGTTAAATCTATTAGAAACAAGTGAATATACTCATGTCTTTTATTAATCATCAAAATCAATAATTGGGTCAACAATCTCCCCCTTTTTGATGATTATAAAAACATTGAGTATATGCATGATTAAACAATAAGATTTTCAAATCAAATTTCTCAAATATTTAGTTCCTCATAGGTAAGCTCCCCCTGAATGAGGTAGCTCCCCCTATGATACTCAATTTAACATCTATTCTTCCCTTTTAACAGTAAACTTTTAATGTTTGATACCAATTAAACAATTATATCAAATTTATCAACATCTATTCTCCTTTCAATGCACATATGTCAATTACTTCTCCTTATATGCAATACCAATTAATTAAGCTTATTTGTTCCAATGCATATACAAAACTAAATCTCTCCTTTTTTATACTTTCAATGCATATACGATTATCAAATACTTAATTACTTCTCCCCCTTTTTTGTAATCAACAAAAAGGTTAAGAAGTTTCAAGTTAAATGACAAAATTGATAGATGCTTCAAAGATCAAATGATATTCATTAAGTATCAAATAAGTTCATTACATTCAAAAAGTCAAGCATTACATCATATTACAAAAAGAAACTTCATTACATCAACATCAAACTAAACTAAACATCATCTTTCAATAACATCAAAGAAACTTCATTACAAGATAATCAAAATTAGTTCTAATGAGTCTTTGCAAATCTTCTAATATTTTTCCATTCCTTCACTTGAGTTCTTACAAATTCCTTTAGTCTTCTATCAACAAATGCACATGCAGTCATAATTTTGTCTTGAAGCTCAGCATTGCATTTGGAATAAGTCTCTGAATCTCCTCCAATATCTTTAAGTTCTTCAAAAATGTTCTTGAGATCATTCTTTAAAGATTCTGCGGAGGCTCCAAGTGTGATTCAATTTTGCCAATTCTTTCATCCAAAGAATAATATCTCTTAAATTCATGAATTGGCTATCTAGCTCATTTTCATTCTTCCTTGTGAGTAGCAAAAATACTTTAAGCTGTTCTAACTGAATATCGAAAAAAACCAATGATGACAAAAGTAGAAGGAACAGGTGGAGCTGGAGGTACATCTGACTGGGCTCTGGTGAGCTGTGTCTCACAGATGGTCCTGCCTCAGAAGGTGCAGGCCATTAGTCTCAGCAACTCTCTCTCAAGATGACCTTTTCTCTTCCATTTACCATCCACTTTCACAAACCCATCCTGTGCACAGTGGCCAAGCTGTAGTAGTCAGTGTGCCTTAGGTTTTTCGATGGCTCATTCTCAGAAATAACTACTCCTTGACTTCTAAAAACCAAGGTTAGGATCATCCCATAAGGCAGTGAAGATCTCCTCTTGCCCCGGCCTCAGCCATATACCATATCATCATTCCAGCAAGATTGATTGGCTGACCCGTCAAATACTATCCATACACAATGTCTCGCTCTGAGACATACTCAAAACGACCAGTCTTGGAAATAGAATCCTACTGCAAATGTTATGCAACAGCCTAAGCTCAAGTGGCAATTGGTTTGCCCTAACCTCTTCAAATTCAGTTACTTCTCTTCCTAACATCCTTGATAAAGCAGCTGATCTCTCACTGTGAATGTTTGCAACAAATCCAGTGACAGGAATGCTTAAAAGATTTCCTAAAATTTAAAAGTAAGATGAATTCTCTTTTCCTCTTACTGAACTAACAATTCCACCATCTCTCTAGATAAATTCAGTAAAATTCTTTAACTAAGGCTGGATAAGTGGAACATCCAAAGAACAAACTTTATCCCAACCGAGTTCTTTAATTTGTCTACCAATGTCAAAACCTCGGCTTCAAAGAAATCAAAATCTACTTTCCTACCCATGGTAATAACTCGCCCAGCTAGGGTATCTACCTGTGGAGAGGAGGGGCCAGGATTATCTGAGTGAGTTGAAGAAGAATCATCGCTTGGAGTAGGTTCACGGATGGGACGCCTCGCCGTACGCTTCCTTG
This sequence comes from Calamus simplicifolius, assembly GCA_900491605.1. Classification (NCBI taxonomy): domain Eukaryota; kingdom Viridiplantae; phylum Streptophyta; class Magnoliopsida; order Arecales; family Arecaceae; genus Calamus; species Calamus simplicifolius. The sequence goes on from UESW01002283.1 coordinate 63,484, forward strand.
TAGCAACGGGAGCATCAAAGACCGATCCCCTACGCTTAGGTGCCATAGGAATCTTAGGGAATGGTTGATTTGAGGAGTATTTGGTTTTTTGAGAGGGTTTGGAGAAGATTTGGAGAGGGTTTGGAGAAGATAAAAATGAGAAGGTGTCGACTCTGCCCTAATAAAGTCGGGTGTCGACTCCAAGTCGCTAACACAGTTAGCGCCCGAACTGGAGTCGGCTCCACTTAAGCGGGTGTCGGCTCCAAGGTCAGAGACCGAGAGTGACACAGAAAGGTGTCGACTCCTCAAATTAGGTGTCGACTCCACTGACAGTTTCAGAGAAAAATAAATGAGTTTCAAACAGCCGAAACTTGTCAAAATAAAATCAATAAATTTTTAAAAAAATCTTTGGAATGTGAGGAATCAAATTGCTCAAATGACTAGATAAATTGTCCTTAAAATTATGAAAGGAATCTCAAGAAATTGATAGAAATCTAGATAATCATTCCTTAGGGGTTTCAAAATCATTCCAAAGGATCACAAATCCCTAATTCACCTCTAAGATAACAAAATCTCTCTTCACTCAAAGGTTTTGTAAATATGTCAGCTAATTGTTCTTCAGTACTAACATAATCAAGGCAAATTTCATTGTTAGCTACATGTTCTCTTATAAAATGATATCTAATTTCAATGTGTTTAGTTCTTGAATGTTGTTGGATTCTTAGTTAAATTGATTGCACTTGTATTATCACATCTAATAGGAGTTTTATCAAGTGTTATGCCATAATCTTCAAGTTGTCGCTTAATCCAAAGGATTTGAGCACAGCAACTTCCAGCTGCAACATATTCTGCTTCAGCAGTAGATAATGCAACCGAATTTTGCTTTTTGCTAAACCAAGAGATTAAGTTACTTCCTAAGAATTGACATGCACCACTTGTACTTTTTCTATCTAGTTTACATCCAGCATAGTCAGAGTCAGAATATGCAATTAAGTTTAGTGTTGAGTCTCTAGAATACCATAATCCTACATTTTTAGTTCCACTTAGATATCTTAAAATTCTTTTTACAGCAATTAAGTGAGATTCTTTAGGTTCTGATTGAAATCTAGCACATAAACAAACAGCAAACATGATATCTGGTCTACTTGCTGTTAAGTAAAGTAGAGATCCGATCATACCTCTATAGTATTTTTGATCTACTTCTTACCATCTTCATCTTTATCCAATTTGCATGAAGGACTCATAGGTGTTCCAAGGGGTTTGATTGATTCCATTCCAAACTTCTTGAGAAGTTCCTTTGTGTACTTTGTTTGGTTGATGAAAATCCCTCTTTGCTTTGCTTGATTTGAAGTCCTAGGAAGAAGTTGAGTTCTCCCATCATGCTCATTTCGAATTCACCCTGCATTAACTTAGCAAATTCTTGACACAAAGATTGTTAGTAGCACCGAATACAATATCATCTACATATATTTGTACTACTAATAAGTCTTTGTCTTTTCTTTTCAAAAATAAGGTTTTGTCTACATTTCCTCTAGTAAAATCATTTTCAATTAGAAATTTGCTTAACCTATCATACCAAGCTCTAGGTGCTTGTTTTAAACCATATAGTGCTTTGTGCAATTTAAAAACATGATTTGGAAATTCATGATCTTCAAAACCAGGTGGTTGTTCCACAAAACTTCTCATTTATAAAACCATTTAAAAATGCACTTTTAACATCCATTTGAAATAAATTTATGTTCATATGACATGCAAATGCAAGTAGTAATCTAATTGCTTCTAATCTAGCTACAGGTGCAAAAGTTTCATCAAAATCAATTCCTTCTTGATTATATCCTTTTGCAACTAATCTAGCTTTATTTCTAATTACTATGCCATTTTCATCCAATTTATTTCTAAATACCCATTTAGATCCTATAACTGAATGACCTTTAGGTCTATCAACTAAGGACCATACATTATTCCTAGTAAATTGATTTAATTCTTCTTGCATAGCTAGCATCCAATTACTATCTTTTTCAGCTTCTTCAATAGTTTTAGGTTCAATTTGAGATACAAATGCAAGATGATTATTGATATTCCTCATAGATGATCTAGTTCTTACTCCTTGAGATGGATCACCTATAATCAATTCCTTTGGATGACCATAGGCATATCTCCAATCTCTAGGAAGATCTACTTCATTATGATTAGTATCAATAACATCAACCTAGGTGAATCATCATCTTTAGCTTCTTGTTCATGATCTGAAGATACATCTATATTTAATTTTTCAATATCTCTTTCTAGTATATTTGTATCTTCCTCATCATCAATCTTTTCTGAACTTGATGCTAAAGACTCATCAAAAACTACATGAATAGATTCTTCTACAATTAAGGATTTCTTTGTTAAATACTCTATAGGCTTTACTAGATGTTGAATATCCTAAGAATATGCCTTCATCAGATTTTGCATCAAATTTTCCAAGATTATCTTTTCCATTATTATGAATAAAACATTTACAACCAAATGCATGAAAATAACTATGTTTGGTTTTCTATTATTCCATAATTCATAAGGTGTTTTCTTAAGGATTGGCCTAATTAGGGCTCTATTAAGAATGTAACATGCCGTGTTTATAGCTTCCGCCCAAAAGTACTTTGGTAGGTTGCTTTCACATAGCATGGTACGGGCCATGTCTTCTAAAGTTCTATTTTTCTTTCTACAACTCCATTTTGTTGTGGTGTTCTAGGTGCAGAAAAATTATGATGAATGCCATGTTCAATGCAGAAATTTTTAAATAAATGATTTTCAAATTCTGTGCCATGATCACTTCTAAGAGACACTATGGTGTTGTTTTTCTCATTAGTGACTTTCTTGAAAAATTTCAGAAATATTGAGAAAGTCTCATCCTTATGAGCCAAAAATACCCAAGTGTATCTAGAATAATCATCTACTATCACAAGACCATATTTCTTTCCTCCTAGACTAGTGGTTCTAGTAGGTCCAAAAAGGTCCATGTGAAGTAGCTCTAATGGCCTAGAAGTGGAAACTACATTTTTTGATTTGAAAGAGTTTCTAGTTTGTTTTCCAAATTGACATGCATCACAAATTTGTTATTTTCAAAATCTAGCTTTGGAAGATCCTTTAACTAAATCCATTCTAATTAATTTTGAAATTAGGTGTGTGCTTGCATGACCTAATCTACGATGCCATAACCATCCAATCTCATTACATTAGCATTATTAGCAACTAAGCAATGATTACTAGTAGACAAATTGTCTAAATCAATTAAGTATACATTGCCATTTCTATTACCAATAAATACAATGCTATTATCAATGGGATTAGAAACAGTGCAGATAGAAGCTTCAAATGAAACTTTGAAACCTTTATCACACAATTGGCTAATACTAATTAAATTATGTTTAAACCATCTACATATAAAACATTTTCATAAAAGTGGAGGGAGTTATTGAATTTTACCAAATCCCATAATTTGGCCTTTACCATTGTCTCCAAATGTAACAACTCCTCTCTTTATCTTCAAGGGTGATGAATTGCTCCTTGTCACCCGTCATGTGCCTTGAGCAGCCGCTATCAAGATACCACTTTCGTTTTGATCTTTTGGCCGCAAGACACTCCTGCAAAGTAATCAAACTTTCTGTTTAGGTACCCAAGCTTTCTTGGGTCCTTCATGGTTAGTAGCAACAAAGATTGTTCCTTTCGGAACCCATATTTTCTTTCCTTTAATACTTAAATTCTTGTTAATTTTCTAAATTGCATTCATAGGCTTTATGTCCTTTCTTGTTACAGCAATAACATGAAAAATCATTTTATCCTGTTCTTTTCTAAAGAAGTTTTTAACATACTTTTGTTTCTTATTAGGTCTATAACCTAATCCAGCCTTATCAAATACAGCTCTTTGATTACTCAATAGCAAATTAAGTTTTTCAGAGCTATATGTAAATTTATCAACTATATTTTATATTTATCAACTTCTCTCTTTAAATTAACATTTTCATTAGAAATTAATCTTTATCTTTTAACAAATTTTCATTTTCAGATTTTAGTTTTTCAACTTCATGAGTTAGTTTATCCTTCTCTTTGGCAAGATTTAAATTATCATTTTTAAAGATTTGTTCTTCTTTTTCAAAACTTTAAAATCACTAACTAATTCATTAAATGCATCATATAATTCTTCAAAAGTAAAATCATCACAAGGTGTTTCAGAACTTACCTCATTGTCGTCGTTTGCCATAAAGCAAATGTTTGCAACTTCTTTTGTTCCTCCTCGGATGAGGATTCATCACTTTCACTCCATGTTGCAACATATGCCTTTTTCTTCTTCTTGTGCCCCTTTTTCAGTTGAGGACAATCATATCTAAAGTGCCCCGGTTTCTTACATTCATAACATATGAGGGGGTCTTTCTCTTTTCTTTGTCCTTGTCCTTCTCTTTTTCTTTTCTCCTTCCATTTTTGTTCCATATCTTTTCTTATGGAAGGGTCTCCTTCTTTGCATAAATTTCTTAAATTTTTTAGTAAGGAGAGCTGTCTCATCATCTTCCTCTTCTTCCTCACTGCTGCTTATCTCCTTTTCTGCAGCTTTAAGGGCAATTGTTTTCTTCTTTTTGACTTCCTCCTCTTGATGTTGCTTTATGGTCAGTTCATGGGTCATCAATGATCCAAGTAGCTCCTCCAAAGGTAAGGTGTTGAGGTCCTTGGCTTCTTGGATTGCAGTTACCTTTGCTTCCCATGTCCTTGGAAGAGACCTAAGAATTTTACGAACCAATTCAGAGTTAGTGTAGGTCTTGCCAAGACTTTTAGACCATTTACAATATCAGTAAATCTAGTGTACATGCATGTGATGGTTTCATTTTGTTCCATGCTAAACAATTCATACTTGTGCACTAGAATATTGATTTTAGATTCTTTAACTTGATTAGTACCCTCATGGGTAACTTCTAATCTATCCCAAATTTCTTTTGCGAAAATACATGTAGAAATTCTATTGAACTCATTAGCATCTAAAGCACAATATAAAACATTCATGGCTTTTGCATTAAGCTGAGCCATTTTCTATCGTTCTCATTCCAATCCCTTTCGGGTTTAGGAACTATTGAACCATCTACCAAGTGTGTGGGTGCTTGGTCCATTAGTGATTACACTCCAAAGTTCATAATCTAAAGCTTGAATAAAAATTTTCATTCTAGCTTTCCAATAAGAATAATTCGAACCATTAAACAAAGGAGGTCTATTAGTAGAATGACCTTCAGCAAATAAAGATCCAGCTTGAGCTGCCATTTGGATCTTTAGCTCTTGATCGTGTGATCAAATAAACAATGAGCACAAGCTCTGATACCAATTGTTGGCCCAGATGGCAACCCAAGAGGGGGGGAATTGGGTTCTTAAAAATTTAATCTTTTAAAAACTATGTGCTTTGGAATAAATAAGATTAAGTGCAGGATAAATATTAAGCACAAATAAAGAGATAGAGTGAGAGAGTCAAAACACGGCAAACACAAGGATTTTATAGTGGTTCGGTGTATCCAACACCTACGTCCACTCCCAAGTATCACTTGGGTCCACACTATAATCTACTTGATTACAGCCGAGTTGTTTTACAAGCTCACAACTCAAAACTTATTGTTTCCCCCGGATTACAACGAACCCAGCTATTTTCTGGGCTCACCAGCACAAAACCCAACTACAAGCTATTCTTAGCTTGTACCGAGGTATACCACCTCCACTAATTCAATCCCTTGATTGAACTAGCCAACAACTATGAAAAATAGAGTTTACAATACAAGACAGCTCCTTAAGTGAGCAAATATGCAATTAAATAAACAAGGGTAAGAAAAGCCTGTTTGAAGCGAATTTGATTTGAGCTTTTCTTCTTTTTCTCTTCTTCTTTGAAATGTTGAATCAGGCCTCAGCTCAGATTCTTCACAAAGATTGCAGTTGAGAAGTTGGGGAAAATCAGGGCTTTTGCTTTCTTTTTCTTCACTTGAAAATCCTCCGATTTTGAACTTGAATGCCTTGGATTTCTCTTTGAGCTTTCTGGAGTTGATGGATTTGAGCTTTGACTCTTTCCTCTTTGATTTCTTGCTCAAGACTTCTTAGATTTTTCAATCTATTTTTCTCCTATTTCTATCTCTCTTAAACGGATGATTTTTTCCCCTTTTTATAGATCTCCTTAATCCAAGTTTTAGGTGGAAAATATAGCCATTGGAGATGTTTGGATTCTTCTACACACAAAGAAAATAGCCGTTAGAGGTTAGGTGAAAAGAAATCTTACCATTGAAGTACGTTCTGACAGATAAAAAATCCGTTCCTGACAGATTGGAGTCGGCTCCAACTTTTCCGGTGTCAACTCCAAGTCGGGTGTTCAAAAATAGAAAAAAAAAAAGTTGTTGGGGAGTCGGCTTTGAGAAAGGAAAGTGTTGACTCGTTGCTTTCGGGAGTCGGCTCCAGAAACTGTAAGTGTCGGCTCCAGAAAAGTCCATAAAACATGCTCTCTGTTCTCAGGTTAGAGTCAGCTCCAGAAATTCAGGTGTCGGCTCCCGAAATCTCAGGTGTCAGCTCCCAAAATCTAGGTGTCGGCTCCAGAAACTGAAACAGAATGTACTTCTCTATATCTCAGGTTGGAGTTGGCTCCGAAACCCTGGGTGTCGACTCTGGACCATGCTAAAATCCTGGAAACTTTTGATACACCTTAGGGTCGGCTCTTGACCATTTGGGTGTCGACTCCAGGCTCTGAACTTTGAAAATTCCTTTTAAAACATTGATTCAAAACATGTTTCTTTATTCTTTTTGATTGATCAAACATTTTTAATCCATAAAACACTTGATAAATCTATTAGAAACAAAATGAATATACTCATGTCTTTTATTAATCATCAAAATCAATAATTGGGTCAATATGGGGGCACCGTCGTGCCGGGGCCGAGTGATGTTCCGTAGGCCGTGATGTGGGTGAACTCCTTTTAAACCGCCTCGGGGGTTTGAGAAAACCGCTGCGAGGGACGACTCACCGGGTACAGAGCCTTTAGTGTCTTAACAACTCCAGGGCACCACCGTGCTGGGGCCGAGTGGTGTCCCGTAGGCCGTGATGCGGGCGAGCTCCTTTTAAACGCCCTCGGGGGTTTGAAAAAATTGCTACGAGGGGCGACTCGCCGGTACAGAGCCTTTAGGGTCTTAACCACTCGGGGGCACACCATGCCGGGGCCGAGTTGTGTTCCGTAGGCCGTGATGCGGGTGAGCTCCTTTTAAACTACCTCGGGGGTTTGATAAAACCGCTGCAAGGGGTGACTCATCGGGTACAGAGCCTTTAGGGTCTTAATCACTCGGGGCACTGCCGTGCCGGGACCGAGTGGTGTCCCGTAGGCCATGATGCAGGTGAGCTCATTTTAAAGGGATCTGGTCCTCAAATGCAGAGGAGGAGCAACTTCGGCGTTGGAGAAGGTCCTTTATTGCTCATAATGTAAAGGGATACATTATTGATAATATCGATGAAGGTTATCTGCATTCCAAGTACGCGGGATGGATCGGCCATCGAGCTCTTCAATTCGGTATGCTCCTCGGTGGAGCACCTCAGCAATACGGTAAAGACCTTCCCAATTGGCGGATAGCTTGCCCCTCTCCATCGGCTTGGACACCTCAGCCTTCCTTAGAACCAGATCTCCAAGATGAAATGCTTTGGGATGGACCCGGGCATTGTAGTACATGGCGCCCGCTGACGGAATGTTGCCATATGCAGCCATGCTCGGTCATGCGCTTCATCGATAAAGTTGAGGTTGGCTCTTAGTTGGGCAGAATTGTTCTCTTTGTTGTATGATTCCATGCATGGGCTTGGCAGTCTGATTTCCATGGGGATGACCGCTTCGGACCCGAAGGCTAGACTAAAGGGGGTTTGGCCTGTCGGAGCCCTTGGAGTCGTATGGTAGGCCCACAGAACGCTAGGGAGTTTCTCTACCCATCGGCCTTTGGATCCATCGAGCCGAGTTCTAATCCCTCTGAGGATGGTATGGTTCATGACCTCAGCTTCCCTGTTAGTCTGCGGGTGGCCAACAGAAGTGAATCGGTGGTGAATGCCCAGCTTGTCGCAGAAAGTCTTAAATGCGATGTTGTCGAATTGGCGGCCGTTGTCGGTGATGAGAGTGTGGGGTAGGCCAAAGCGGCAGATGGCCAACTTCCAAAGGAAGGCTTTGACTTTGCTTTCAGTGATCTTGGCCAGCGCCTCGACCTCGACCCACTTGGTGAAGTAGTCGATGGTGACAATCAAGAACCTCTGCTGTCCCGAAGCCAGGGGAAATGGTCCAAGGATGTCCATTCCCAACTGGGCGAAGGGCCATGGGGCTGAGAGTGGATTCAGAGGAACAGAGGGTTGGCATTGGATGTGCACGTAGCGCTAACAACCGTCACACTTCTGGACCAGTTTGGCGGCATCCTCCCTCATAGTGAGCCAGAAGTACCCTTGTCGAAGAGCCTTCTAAGCTAGGGATTTGCCCCCCAGGTGATTCCCGTAGATGCCTTCATGGATTTCTCTAAGAATATAATCGGCATCGGCAGGTCCCACGCACTTGAGCAGGGGGTAAGAGAATGATCTCCTATATAGACAACCGTCCAGGAGGGTGAATTTGAGGGCTCTCCATTTTTGCAGCTTAGCTTCATCGCGGTCAGTAGAGAGAGTGTCGTTTGTCAGGCAGTGGATGTAGGGATCCATCCAAGTTGGCTCTTGGGTGAGCGGGAGGACCTCTTCTTTGGCTTCGATGCTGGGCCTCTCCAAGTGTTCAATGTAGGCATCCCTCGCGATGCCATCCACAGAGGTGGCCAGCCGGGAGAGGGTGTCGGCCTTAGCATTCTCGCTCCGAGGAATGTAGCTGATGCTGAAATAAGGGAGTGAAGAGACTAGGGACCGGACCTTACCCAGGTATTGGGCCATGGCGGGATCTCGTGCCTCATATTCTCCGTTGATTTATCTGGAGACGAGTTACGAGTCGGTGAAGGCTCTGAAGCATTTTATTCCCAATTCCTAAGCGAGCCTTAGACCTACCAGTAGAGCCTCATACTCAGTCTAATTATTAGTGGCCTTGAACAAGAACCGAAGGGCGCAGTCCACTACCTCTCCATCCGATCCTGCCAGGATAAGGCCATCTCCGCTTCCTTGGGAGTTCGAGGCACCATCCACATGAAGGATCCAAGACTTCATACTGTCCTCCAGCTCGATGGCATGTTGCCCTGATGGAGACTCCTCGGTCGGCTCTTCGGTCCAAGTGCACTCGACCAGAAAGTCGGCTAGGACTTGAGACTTCAAAGCTGACCGGGCTTGAAAAGAGAGATTGAATTCTTCCAGCTTGATAGCCCATTTAGCTAGTCGGCCTGAGGTGTCTGGACGTGCCAGGATGGCTCAGAGGGGCTGATTCGTGAGTATCACAATGGGATGAGCTTGAAAATATGGGTGGAGGCGCCGAGCAGAGACGATCAGAGCAAAAATAATCTTCTCAGTTCTAGAGTATCTAACCTCTGCATCGTGGAGCACCTTACTCACATAATAGATGGGTCTCTGGGTTCCATCGGCATCCAGACACACCAAGATAGAGCTAACAGCTTTCGGAGAGGCGGCGAGATAGAGGAAAAGGTTCTCCCCATCTTTTGGTTTCGATAGGAGCGGTGGGGAGGACAAGAACGCCTTCAAACCATCGAAGGCCTTTTGACAGTCGTCCATCCATTCAAAGTTATTCACCTTCCGCAGGGCTTTAAAAAAGGGCAAGCATCGCTCGACCGACTTGGAGAGGAAGCGACTTAGGGCTGCCACCCTCCCCGTGAGCCGTTGCACCTCCTTCTTACTGGATGGTGGCCTCATATCGAGGATGGTACTGATCTTCTTAGGGTTCACCTCAATTCCTCGCTGGGTCATCATGAAGCCCAAGAATTTTTCCGCCGTGACACTGAAGGTGCACTTTTTGGGATTCAGTTTGACTTGAAAACGACGAAGGTTGTTGAAAGTCTCCTCTAGGTCGGAGACGTGGTCAGAAGCGCGGGTGCTTTTTGTCAACATGTCGTCCACATAGATTTCCATGTTTCGGCCTAGCTGATCTTGGAAAACTTTATTCATCAACCTTTGATACGTTCCTCCCATATTTTTTAGGCCGAAGGGCATCACTTTATAATAATAAATGCCTTTCTCTATCATGAAGGATGTGTGCTCCTCGTTGCCTGGATCCATCTTAATTTGGTTGTATCTGGAGAAAGCATCCATGAAGCTTAGAAGTTCATGGCCAGAGGTGGAATCCACCAGCTGGTTGATCTGGGGCAAAGGAAAACTTTCCTTCGGGCACGCCTTATTCAGGTTAGTGAAGTCGATGCAGATTCGCCAGCTCTCGTTCGCCTTTCGCACTATGACCACGTTGGCCAACCAACTGGGGTAGTGTGCCTCTCGGATATGGCCGACAGCGAGTAGCTTATTGACTTCCTCATCAATGGCCTTTTGCCGCTCGGGAGCAAAGCTCCTCTTCCTCGGTGAACTAGTCGGTACTTCGGATCGATGTTGAGCTTATGGGTGATTACCTCTAGAGGGATACTGGGCATGTCAGACACCGACCAAGCGAATATGGAGTCCGCCGATGCGTACAGTCTTCACCGGGTCATCCTCGAGGGGGAAAGTTAGGAGCCGCTCGGCCGACTCTCCTCCTTTGTTGGACTCTCGGGGGTCAGGTGCTTTTGAGGCTGCCTTGGCCTCCTGAGGACTTGACGCTGCATGGTAACAAGGCAAAACTTTGCTGACCTCGCCCCGCATCTCCCCGACACCTCCGCTAGTGGGGAACTGCACCAACAAATATCGGGTGGAGATGACTGCGTCCAATAGATTTAAGCCCGATCGCCCGAGGATGGCATTGTACGCCAGAGGGACCCGCACAACCAAGAATTTCATGATGACTGTGCTCTAGCATGGCGGTGTTCCGTCCGTCACAGGCAAAGATATTTCACCCTCAACCCTCACTAAATCCCCAATAAACTCGACTAGGGGAGCCGTTACGGGTTGGAGAGAATCAAGAGATAGTCCCATCCTAACAAATGCATCATAAGTAAGTATATTGACTAAACTGCCACTATCAACTAATATCCTTTTTACAGGGTGCTAGGCAATCGTCATGGAGACGATGATACCTTCATTGTTTATATTTTCAACAACTGCCAACTCCCCCCAGGAACTACATTGCCTAGCGCCTCCTGCTCTCTCGATCGTTTAGGCGAAGGAGCTGCTCCCCACGATACCATCTCGACCATCTACTCCGTGGGGGTGTTATCGATGGTGACTTGAACAAGCGGGGGTCCCATGAGTGCTGGCACCGGAGGGAGTGTCTTCTGAACATATTTTTTGAGGTATCCCCGCTGGATGAGCTCCTCAATGGCGCGTTTCAAGTGGTGGCAGCTGTCGGTGTTGTGGCCGTAATCTTGGTGGAAATGACAATAGCGGCTCTTGTCGCGGGGGAGGCCTTTCTTCATGGGTGGAAGTCGCTTAAGGTAGGGCTCGCCCTCTATCTCCATGAGAATGTGGGAGCAAGGGCCAAGGAGAGGCATGAGCTTATCCTCCCAAGGGGCAAGGCTTCGATGCCCATGATCGAGGCGGTAGGGTGGCTCGGGATGCTGATGGTGAGAAGGTCTGCTTGGTTCCGGATGGACAGACTTACGGCTGGATCCCCTTGATAACTCACGGCGGGTGAGGTCGGCCTCATCCGTGTGGATATACTTCTGGGCTGGGAGAAGGAGGTTGGAGTAGGAGCTCAGGGACTTCTTGTCCAGGAAGAAGGTGAAGCGGGATGGAAGGAGTCCCCGCTTTAGGGCCAACGTCGCTACCGCATCGTCCAGGTGATAGACTTCAAGGGCGACAGTCTTGAAATGAGCTACGAAATCCCGCAATGACTCCCCCTCCTTTTGACGTACGGAAAAGAGGCTGTCAGCGACCCTTGGGATCTGGCGGTAGGCATCAAAATGCGCCAAAAAGGCCCTTTCCAGCTCTCGAAAGGAGTCTATGCTATTAGGGGACAGGTGCGAGTGCCAGGCACGGGCTGCTTTCCGTAGAGTGGCTGGGAAAGCCTTGCATAGAAGGGCGTCCGTAGCATCCTGGACCTGCATCATGGCCTTATAGCTCTCGAGATGATCAAGAGGATCCATCGTACCATCATACGGATCTATTTAAGGAAAACAGAATCTGGAAGGTACGGACTCCTCCAATATCCGACAGGTGTAGGGAGGACGAGTGTCATATTCCTCCTTCGGCTAGTTGTTGATCTTCCTAGAGAGCTCGTCCAGTTGCCGGTGGTACTTGTCCAGGCGTTCCTCCGCCTGGAGATTGATCATCGCGGCCCTCCTGGACGGTTTGGAGTATGAGGAAGAAGAAGAAGAAGATAGAGACGGGTGCGGAAAGCGGGACTTCCGGTTTGGCTCCTCCTGGTGCCAGGGCTCTGGCGGAGGCCTGCTCGGACTGCAGTCGGGGGATCGTTGCCGCTTGGGGGGCTCACGACGGGGCCTCCTAGGGGAAGCCCGGCGACGACATGCCTCTCTATGGGGAGAGCCTCTCCTTGCAGACTATTGACTAGCAGGAGGAGCGGTCTGGTGCCGGATGGCCACAGACTGCTGTTGCTGAAGTCCGTGGACCATGGTGGTGAAGGTTTGGACTTGTTGGTGAGAGCCGCCAGCTGTTCCGTAGTTGGGGCAGCCGTATCTGGTTGCGGCCAGGTGATGAGAGGATCAGCAGTAGGAAGGTTGGTCTCTTGCTGCCTAGCCAGGGGAAGTTGCCCCCCAGGGTGACTAGTAGAGGCATCCTGAGCCCGTGTCACCACCATTGCTGAGAGAGGGAGAGAAAAGAGAAGTATTGCAGGGTTCGGGTCTTCCTTTCCTTGCCCCCCTTCCTAGCGTGCCAATTTGATGAGACCCGATCATAGGAATTGAGCACCGGGATAACTGATCTGGTCACCGATGAGATTATCGCCCAGCCGAACAACTTGCAAGAAGTCCCAAGACCGAAGGGGTTCTTCGGTCGGGGACCCTCCGATGCCCAAGTCAATGATCAAGGTCACAGCTAAGGAAGAGCTCGAGGGAGCTCTTTAGGGTAGGAAAAGCTCTTGAGAGATAGAACTTCCCTGGGGTAGTAGAGTAAGAGAGCGCTTAAGTTCACGTACCTGAATCTTTCGTGTACTTCCCTTTTTATAGGCAGTTGAAGCCCGCATGGGGGTTAGCCGTGTGACATTCCGTGAGGGAGGAATGTATGCGGGATATGTGGGGATTACGTGAATTTGGGCTGATTGGTGGGTCTCGTCCCATCGGAGAGGGGAAGCCGGCGATTGGTGGGCCAAGTCCCATCAGTCGGCTGGACCAGCCAGTAGGTGGGCCTAGTCCCATCAGCGGCGTGGTCAGGAGGTGCCAGTCTGAGCAGGTCAGAAGGTTGGTAGTTTTGACAAGTGCAGGGCTAACCTGAGAAGGTCGGGGCTGCCTCAGCACGAACTGGAGGAGACGGGGCCGATGGGGCCGATCTGAAAAGGTCGGGGCCACCCCGGCAATACTGGAGGAGACGGGGCTGTCGGGGCTGACCTGAAAAGGTTGGGGCCACCCCGGCAATACTGGAGGAGACGGGGTCGACGGGGCCGACCTGAAAAGGTTGGGGCCGCCCCGGCATGACTGGAGAAATAGGGGCCGACGGGGCCAACCTGAAAAGGTCGGGGCCGCCCCGGCAATACTGGAGGAGACGAGGCCGTCGGGGCCGATCTGAAAAGGTCGGGGCCGCCCCGGCATGACTGGAGAAACAGGGGCCGATCGACGGGGCCGACCTGAAAAGGTCGGGGCCGCCTCGGCAATACTGGAGAAGGCAGGGCCGACGGGGCCGACCTGAAAAGGTCGGGGCCACCCCGGCAATACTGGAGGAGATGGGGCCGACGGGGCCGACCTGAAAAGGTCGGGGCTGCCCGGGCAATACTGGAGAAGGTCTATGCCACGTGGTTGATTTTATCATAATTACCCCTGTGGCTTTTATTAGCCACATCAAAAAGAGATGGAGATTGTCCGACGATCAGGCATCAACATCGCTGGCTTCGTATTGGGGGGTAAGCCATCTGTTCTCTAATCTACCTAGCCCCAGTGCTTTCAAATCTGCCCATGAAATTGCCTGTAGAATTAAAACTTTGAACGAAAGACTGAAGGTGGTCACGGAGGATAAAATAGTCATTCCCAGGCTAGAGCCCAGTAACAGAAATATCCATGCGAGTGGAGTGGATCTAAGGCAGACCTCTCCTCTTGTTGAATTTGACGTTGTAGGAAGAGACATTGAGAATGCTACCAAGGGTCTAGTGGAGATGTTGGTTACCAAAGATAGACAAAACTGCTGTACTTTTGCCATTGCCGGAATGGGGGGAAATGGGGGAAAAGGCAAGACCACACTTGCTCAGAAGATATTCAACGATCCAAGGATCGAAGGCAACTTTCAGCCTCGAGTATGGGTATGTGTTTCACAGTATTTTCAGAGATCGAGTTGCTGAAACAAATGATAAGGCCGGCAGGTGAGAGTCATGGAGAAGCGAGTACGAAAGCAGAACTCCTACCTATACTCATGAAGGCTGTTTCTGGAAGGCGTTTGTTTCTTGTCTTGGATGATGTATGGCAGACGAATGTGTGGGTTGATTTACTTCGAAATCCCATTCAAAGTGGTGCAGCCATTGGTCGGATCTTGGTTACTACTAGATATGAAAATATTGTCAGGATAATGGGGGCATTACACACCCACAAAGTGAAGGAATTGCCGGAGGATTACATCAAAAAGAGATGGAGATGTTAAGAGATATAGGTATTCAAATAATTCGAAAGAATTTACCTAGTAAATTGATTTGATTTTTCTTGCATGGCTAACATTCAATTACTATCCTTTTCGGCTTTCTCAATTGTCTTGGATTCTACATGAGATAGAAATGCAAGATGATTATTAATATTTCTCATGGATGATCTATTTCTTACACCTTGAGATGGATTGCCTATGATTAAGTCCTTTGGATGACCATAAGTATATCTTCAATCTCTAGGTAGATCGGTGTCATTACGAGTAGTATTAATACCATCATCCTTAGATGAGTCATTCTAATCTGTTCAAGCCTCGGCAGGGCCGAGTGGTTTCTCCATACCTTGGCCATACCAAGTAAAATATAATCTATTCAAGCCTAGGTGAAGCATAATTTCTCAAGCCTCGGCACGACCGAGTGACTCTTTTAGAATGTCGGCAAAGTCAACTAGCTTTTTCAATGTTCTAGCATGGCTGAACCGCTCTGTCATGCCTCGGCAAAAGTTAAACGACCTTTCTTTGTGTTTTGGCAGGACTAGACGAATTTGCTTCTCGCTAAGGTAAAGCCTACTTCATCTCTCAGCAAAAACCGAGCTTATATTATGAATTGCCAAGGCCGCCCAAGCCTCCCTCTAAACTAAGCAGAGGCAACTGCCCTCTCTGCAAAAGATTAAGCGAAACCATATCGCCAAAATGCTCAACCAAAATGAAATGCTTAAGACATTGCTGGCGATTATGAGCCAGCATTGTCGTTTGAAAGGTGAGGTATATACAAACGGCTCTTATGTCGGAACAATATGAATTCGTTAGCAAAGGAATTAACATCTGATATGGAAAAAAGCAGAATAGCAAAAAGACAATAGTGCAAGAAAAACCTTCTTTTATTAATAATAAGAGATTACAACCTGATGTGGCTTATCAAGCCTGTACGGGTTAACGGAGAAAGCAACTGACGGGACCCTCAGCTTGGCCTCCGAGGCCCCCTCGGCCTCTGGGGCTCCCTTGGCCTTCGAGGTCCCCTCGGCCTCGGACTCATGTCCCCTCAGCCTCGGACCTGGAGTCCCCTCGGCCTCGGACTCATGTCCCCTCGGCCTCGGACCTCCGAGGTCCCCTCGGCCTCGGACTTGGAGTGCCCTCGAACCCGAACCTGGAGTCCCCTCGCCTTGGACCTCCGAGGTCCCCTCGGCCTCGGACTCATGTCCCCTCAGCCTCGAACCTTATGTCCCCTTGTTCTCGGACCACGTGTCCTCTTGGCTTCAGCCCTGGAATCCCTTCGTCCTCGAGCTGCCTAACATGACCACATGGCCCACCAACCGTCTGCAGCCGCCACGTGGCCTACTGATCATCTGCAACTGCGCGTGGCCACTACCTGTAACGGCGCACGCCTGACACGACTAGGCCCACTTGCCACCTGTGGCACCGTTCCTGGCAGGTGGCTGGCAGGGCAAGACACCTCTGACATGCCTAGTGCCAGTTGCAACCTATCACTATCAGTCTGGCTGCCCATCCACTACCGGACAGTGGCACCTTGAAATCAGCCACCTTCTAGAAGCAGGAAAAGGGACCCTCGAACCGGTATAAAAACCAACACTCACAATAAGGGAGGGATCTGAACTCAAGTTCTCTAGCTATTTTCTATTAGCTCTTTTCCTTCACTGTTCCTGAGTCGCATACTTGAGCATTTGAGGGTTCCCATCGGTGCAACCGGTCTCCAGGGACTTCTTTGTAGGAGCTTCTTCGAGGAGGAGGATCTTCATTTCCCGGCATTGGAGCAACGTGACTTGACGGCACAGATTGGCGCGCTAGCTAGGGGGGTTGACAGAGAAGAAAACTCAAACCAGTTAGCTACAGATTCTCCTTCCCTGAGTATTCAAGAAGATGGTTGTGACTGTGCACATGAGGTTTCCACCAGCCATGCCGAGGGGCATCGCCAGAGGGTTGACCCGTCGGAGGTTGGTCCCCTTACTCCCCAGACTGGCATCCCCGCACTGCCATCACCACCACCGCCGCAGCAGCCAGATGATCGAATCGCCACTCTCACCATGCAGGTCTAGTTGCTGGTGACGATGGTCCAGGTTCTGCAGCAACGGCTGTTGCGCAACGGCAGCCAGAGCCACCCTCATCGGTCTCGGAAGTGGTCCAACGCAGTCAGCATTCTTCTCGGGGGACATCTCTCCTTTGGAAGGTCCGTCACAGCCGTGCTTTACCCCCGACATCATTGCTGTGAGGCCTCTAAGAGGTCCTGATCCCTTCTTGCCATGCCAGCGCTTCCCCTAAGCGGTGGCGTGGGAGGGAGGTGGAGCTACCCGTTTGCATCGTCGCCACCCCTCTCCATCCTCTGAGTCTTCAAGGAAGGGGTCCTTTAATGGATGGATAGCTCGCCGGGCCAAGCACTGGCCGGATGAATACAACCAACAGCTAAGGAGCTCACCTGCAGGATCACCAATCTGCTAGAGCGGATTACGATAGTGTCCACCACTGTCCCATCGCATAATGGAGGAGCCGATTTCAATCCAATTTTCCTCCCTCAACTGGACCCGTACGATGGAACCACCATCCTCTGGACCATATAGAAAGCTATAAGGTCCTCATGCAGGTCCAGGGGCAACTGACTCCTTGCTTTGCATTGCCTTCCCTGCCACCCTAAGGAAGGCTGCCCGAGCTTGGTACTCCAGCTTGACGACGTGGAGTATCAACTCCTTCCTAACTGAAGAGGGCCTTCTTGGCTTACTTCGACGCCTGCCAGAAGATCCCCGAGTGGTGACAGTCTATTCTCATCCAGCAAAGGGTGGTGAGTCCCTGCGGACTTCGTTGCCCGATTCAAAGAAGCAGCCCTCGAGGTCAACCTCAAGACTCTGTGGCCACTTTGGCCTTGAAGCGGGGGCTCCGCCCCTCCATTTTGCCTACTCCCTCGATAAGAAGTCGTCCGGCTCCTATACGAACTGCTGAGCTGGGCATGGAAGTACATCTGCGGTGATGAGGCTGACTCCTCCTGACGAGGTGGATGGGAGTTCTGCCAAGAAGCAAGCCAGTCCTGAGCCTGCAACAAAAATCTATTCTGCTGCTTCATCAGAACCATGACACTGAAGACTGCTGCCAGCTGAAGAAGGCGATTGAGGACCTTATCCAGCATGGCCACCTGGAAAAGTTCGTTCAGAGAGGTAACCCGAGTGCATCCGGCCTGTCAGCACCTCCACCTCCTAAGGTTAGCATCGACAATGCCCCAACTGAGAAGACGGTGGCCATGATCTCCTGCGGGCAGCGGCGCCTCCAAGAGGCCACAAGGGGATGTGAGGCTAGATTCTATAATTCCCTTTTTCCAAGAGGACCTAGAGGGGGTAGTTAACAAGAATGATGACATCATCGTCGTGTCTATGATAACAAAGCACACTGTAAAAAGAATTTTAATTGACAGTGGGAGCTCAGTGGATGTTTTGAGTTACGATGCATTTGTTCGGTTGAACTTGTCTCCTGGCTCCCTCTTGCCTATCACCACACCCTTGATGGGTTTTATCGGAGATTCTGTAAGGGTCGAGGGCGAGATCACTCTCCTTGTCATGGCTGAGACCCCACCGTGTTAGAGCATGGTTTTCATGAACTTCTTGGTTGTCCGGGTTCCCTTGGCCTACAACACCATCCTCGAAAGATCCGGTCTGAACCTTCTGGATGCAGTCATCTCCACCAAAAGACTGCTCGTGAGGTTTTCTACCAGCGAAGGAGTCGAAGAGATGCAGGGGGAGCAGAGCCCGCTGCCAATTTGCTACCACATGGCCCCCAGCCCGCAAGGGGTGGTGTTTGCACCGGCATCAGAATCACTCGACCCTCGAGACTTGGAGAGGAGGAGAGAGCCAGCCGAGCGCCTGTTGACCTTCCCGCTGGGGGAGGACCCGACAAGGATGATTCATATTGGATCGCTACTCCTGGAGGAGGCGTGCGAGCATCTTCTAACCTTCCTGCGTGCCAACTCCGACATCCTTGCATGGTCGGCAT
The DNA here is from genome assembly GCA_900491605.1 of Calamus simplicifolius. Taxonomy (NCBI): domain Eukaryota; kingdom Viridiplantae; phylum Streptophyta; class Magnoliopsida; order Arecales; family Arecaceae; genus Calamus; species Calamus simplicifolius. Next base: position 82,262 of record UESW01002283.1, read on the forward strand.
CTGATATGCCAGGTATACCCGAGGAAGTAATCATCCATTAGCTTAACATCAAACCAAAATGCCGGCCCATCTGACAAAAGAAGAGGAGCTTTGCTCTCGATCGACAGAAGGCCATTGGCGAGGAGGTTCGTAAGCTGGTGGCTGTTGGCCACATCCGAGAGGTCCACTACTACGACTGGCTAGCCAACGTCGTGATGCTCCGTAAGGCTAGCGGGAGCTAGAGGATGTGCATGGACTTCATTGATCTCAACAAGGCATACTCCAAGAACAGCTTTCCGCTGCCTCGGATTGACCAGCTGGTGGATGCCACATCCGGTCATAAGACCCTCAGTTTCATGTATGCCTTCTCCAGATACAATCAAATCAAAATGGAATAGGTGGATGAGGAGGCTATCTCATTTATGACCAAGAAGGGCATATACGGTTACAAGGTAATGCCATTCGGGTTAAAGAATGCTGGGGCCACCTCTTTTTGGACCATTGATTTGAACTTGTGGTTACATTTTTTTCACTTTTAGAAAAGAAGAAAGTGAAATATTTTTACTATCTCATGCAGAATCTTAGACATATACTTTCTTTTTCTAAAAAAATCATCCTTGAATTTAATGCAATATCTTGCATCAGAAAATTAACAGTAAGTATATGATTATAGTTTGCCTATACGAATTTTAAGGTATATTGCTAAAATTATTGATTATAGTATTTTATATATTAATTCTTCAATTCAAATAGGAGGCTTTAAGATGCAGACTATATTGATGATGTGGATATACATAGGTCTACTTTAGGTTATTCTTTTAGATTAAGATCTGATGCTATTTTTTTTATGAAGCAAGAGATAATATATTAATCCAAGCGAGTGGTCCTAGTTTTGAAGATTATTCGTATTTGACAAAACTAGGGGATGGTCCTAAAATTCCATGCTAGTGGGGCTAGGTGCGACTAAACTTCATATTTGTGCGGATTCGATTTACTCTAGGCCCACCACGAGATACGAATATATTTTATTTTACAAAATCCTATTTTTGATGACGGAGAGATCGATGATCTTCAAAACTTTCCTGTGGAAGAACAATTTAATAATCGGCTAAGAAGTGAAGCTTTGCGGTTCCGGACGAAAAAGTAGCTGCGGTCCAGAGAAAAAACAAAAAGTTAAAAGGATGGCGATGATCTTAGATGCTTTTGTTGGGAGATATGTTTCTATGCTAGTTGATTTCATGGAGGAAAGAGTGGTGATGGTTTTAGGAGTGAAGGACGAGCTTAAAGGGCTTCAAGAGAAGTTGGAGAGCATAAGAGGCCTCCTGGACGATGCAGAGAGCAAGCAGCTCGAAGATCCAGCCATTAGCACTTGGGTGGCCAAGTTGAAAGATATCATGTATGATGCTGACGATATCATGGACCTCTGCAGAATTAAGGGTCAAAAGAGATGGAGATCGTCCGACGATCAGGCATCGACATCGCTGGCTTCGTATTGGGGGGTAAGCCATCTGTTCTCTAATCTACCTAGCCCCAGTGATTTGAAATCTGCCCATGAAATTGCCTGTAGAATTAATACTTTGAACGAAAGACTGAAGGTGGTCACGGAGGATAAAATAGTTATACCCAGGCTAGAGCGCACTAACAGAAATATCCATGCGAGTGGAGTGGATCTTAGACAGACCTCTCCTCTTGTTGAATTTGACGTTGTAGGAAGAGACATTGAGAATGCTACCAAGAGTCTAGTGGAGATGTTGGTTACCAAAGAGAAACAAAAGTGTTGTACTTTTGCCATTGTCGGAATGGGGGGAATAGGCAAGACCACACTTGCTCAGAAGATATTCAACGATCCAAGGATCGAAGGCAACTTTCAGCCTCGAATATGGGTGTGTGTTTCACAGAATTTTTCAGAGATCGAGTTGCTGAAACAAATGATAAGGCAGGCAGGTGAGAGTCATGGAGAAGCGAGTACGAAAGCAGAACTCCTACCTATACTCATGAAGGCTGTTTCTGGAAAGCGTTTGTTTCTTGTCTTGGATGATGTATGGCAGGCGAATGTGTGGGTTGATTTACTTCGAAATCCCATTCAAAGTGGTGCAGCCATTGGTCGGATCTTGGTTACTACTAGAGATGAAAATATTGTCAGGATAATGGGGGCATTACACACCCACAAAGTGAAGGAATTGCCGGAGGATTCTGGTTGGGAGTTACTTTGCAAGAAAGTGTTTGCAAGTGGGGAGGAGGCAGAGATGGAGATGTTAAGAGATATAGGTATTCAAATAATTCGAAAGTGCCATGGTCTTCCACTTGCAATCAAGACGATCGCTGGCCTCTTAGCTACGAAGGATAAAAACAAGAATGAATGGAGAAAAGTTGTTAGAAGTGATGCATGGTCCATGAGCAACCTTCCTGAGGAGCTTAGGGGAGCTTTATATTTGAGCTACGAGGGTTTACCGTCTGAGCTCAAACAATGCTTTCTTTACTTCGCTCTGTTCCCAGAAGACTATTGTTTTTTCCGTAGGGACCTTGTGAGGTTCTGGGTGGCTGAAGGGTTTGTGAAAAGTCAAGAATATTCATCGATGGAAGAGATAGCAGAGCAATACTATAAAGAGTTGATGAGGAGGAACATGCTCGAACCAAATTTAAGTGGGAAAAAATGTCGTATACATGATCTCTTGCGATCACTTGCGATCTCTTTGTCGGGAGATGAAAGTTTTCATGGAGATGTGGATGGATTAAAATCTGCCCCCGTGTCGAAGCTTCGACGCTTGTCAATTGCAAAAGAAGGAGAGATGGCAACAGTCCCTGGTTCAGTAATAGAACAGGATTGTTTGAGGACTCTCATCCTATTAAGGAGCCCATCAAGTTTTGATAATGATTCACTTGGGACACTAACTCATCTCCGTGTCTTGTATCTCAATGGGACGCGTATTAAGAGCATCCCAGATTCAATAGGAAAGTTGGTACACCTGAGACTCCTAGATCTTGATCATACAAGCATTTCTACGCTGCCGGAATCCATTTGTTGCCTTACAAACCTACAGATACTGAAACTCGCATCTTGCAAGTGCCTTCGGACCCTTCCTCAGGGCATCACTGGGCTGTTCAATCTTACATGTCTTGGTGTTGCAGGCACGCCATTGAATTTTCTGCCGAAAGGAATTGGAAATCTGAAACAACTTGATCAGCTTGAAGGATTTGTTGTGGGTGATGATGGGAATGGCAGTCAGGAAGCACAAGGCTGTAACTTGGAAGAGTTGAAGTCTCTATCCCGCCTCAGATATCTCGAGATAAACAGATTGGAGAGGGCATCGAATGAGGCTCCAATTCTGGATAATAAAACGAACTTAAAGCAATTAGAGCTATGCTGCACACCACAAAATCAAAAGGTCGATCAGCGTCCGTACACAAGAACGGAGATCAATCAGATCGAGGAGGTCTTCGAGAGCTTGACCCCTTCGAGATGCTTAGAAGATCTGTGCGTAACTGACTTTTTTGGTCGGAGGTATCCGGGCTGGATGATGTCATCGTCTTTGGAAAATTCTCTTCCCAATCTAAAATATTTAATTCTCTTAAATTGTGAGTCATGCAAAGAGCTTCCATCACTTGGTCAGTTGCCCCAGCTGAGCCATCTTCTTATCAAGGGTGCATCTGCAGTCGTATCAGTTGGCCCAGAATTTCTCTGTAGTGGTGTAAGGCAGGGGTCATATACGGAAATGCCAACCATCTTTCCCAAGCTCGAAGCCGTGAGATTTTCAGATATGCCTAAGTGGGAAGAATGGGAGATGAGCGGACAAGCAGCATCACAGTCACCATTGCTACTACCTCGTCTAAAGATCTTGGATCTTATTAACTGTCCCATGCTGAGAGCTCTTCCCCATGGCCTTCAGCAAGCCACTATGATGCAGATTTTGAAAATTATAGGAACTCACAACTTGAGAAGAGTCGAGGACCTCCCTTTTCTATCTTTTTCATTGGACATTTTTGACAATCGCTGTTTGGAAACGGTCTCCAATTTACCTGCTTTAAAGACATTACGCATACACAATTGCCCAGCATTGAGGTATGTGGAGAATCTGGATGCACTGCAACGCCTACTTTTGACTGACGAAGCGATCGACAGCCTCCCAGAATGGATTTTTGGACTTCTCCAAGAACGACAACGCCTTCGTCAAGACAGCCTCGAGTTGATCCTAAACTGCAATGTCCACTTGCTTAAGAGATGCCTTAGGGGACGCCCAGACTGGCCCATCATCCAACAGTTCTCTCGTGTCAGTGCCCATGCGGACACCAATACTGGAAAAGCATATCTATATTATACCAAGGTACCCTTAAGCTACCAAACCAACCTTTAAGAATTATTAAGAGAGTCTAACAGAGTCTTTCCACTTTTTATTTTCTTTGAATGGACTTATTAGCTTGTCTGTTACTTTATTACTGAACTTTGTCATACATCAGCTTTATTTTTTAATCTCTTGTCAGTGTTCTCTATTTGACTGCACAGGGTTTCTATCTTCTGTACCCTTTTTTACGTAAAGAAATAGCTTCTAAACCTTTTAAGTTTGCTTTTTGACCACCTGGACCGCGGTCTACACTAGAAAGTTGTCAGATAATTTTCTAAGAACAAATAGCTGGTTAATTGAATGTTTTTGATGACGTTCGATCACTTGTCTTGAGCGCGAGGAAGGTTGATCCGCTTGCTGATGAGATTCCCGCCTAGCCGGATAACCTGCAAGAAGTCCCAAGACTAAAGGGGTGCTTCGGTGGGGATCCTCTGACGCCCAAGTCAGTAACCGGAGTCACAGCTGAGAAAGTGCTTGAGAAGGCTCTTTAGAACAGAGAGAGCTCCGAAAGATGAAGTTTCTCTGGGTGATAAGAGTAAGTGAGTGCTTGTGTTTGCATACCTGAGTCTCTAGTGGACTTATCCTTTTATAGGTGGTTGAAGCTTGCATAGGGATTAGCCACGTGGAATCCCGTGAGGGAGAGACGTGTTTGGGCTGATTGATAGGTCATGTCCCATCGGAGAGGGAAAGTCGTCCGGTTGTCGGGCTAGGTCCCATATGTCTGCGGAACACGTAGGAGTTACGTACATTTGGGTTAATTGGTAGGTCCTGTCCCATCGGAGAGGGGGAGTCGTCCGGTTGTCGGGCCAAGTCCCGTACGTCTGCGGAACACGTAGGAGTTACGTACATTTGGGTTAATTGGTAGGTCCTGTCCCATCGAGAGGGGGAGTCATCCGGTTGTCGGGCTAGGTCCCATCAATAGGTAGCGTCAGGGTCGACCTGAAGAGGTCGAGGCTACCTCGGCATGGCTGGAGAAGCCGGGGCTGTCGGGGCCGACCTGAAGAGGCCGGTGCCGAGACGGAGGCTCGAGGCCGGGGCCGAGATGGAGGCTCGAGGCCGGGGCCGGGGCCGAGGAGGAAGCTCGAGGCCGGGGCCGAGGCCGAGGCTCGAGGTTGGGGTCAAGGAGGAAGCTCGAGGCTGGGGCCGAGGCCGAACTCGAGACTGGGGCCAAGGAAGAACGCTAGAGGCCGGGGCCGAGACGGAAGGCTGAGGCGGGGCCGAGGCCGGACGCGGAGGCTTGAGGTCGGGGGGCCGAAGGAGCGAAAAGCTCGAGGCTGGGGCCGAGGAGGAACGCTCGAGGCTGGGGCCAAGGTGGAAGCTCGAGGCTGAGGCCGAGGAGGAACGCTCAAGGCCAGGGCCGAGGTGTCTGTGGTGGAGCGGGATGATGTCGGGGCGAGGCCGACTTGGATGATGCCGGTGCGAGGCCGACACCGAGTGCCGAGGCTGAGGGGAACAGGCCCGAGGCCAATCAGAAGCTGGCTCGATGTGGAGGAGAGAGAAAAGGTGGCAGATAGGGGAAAGGCCGAGTCGCCAAGTCCGGATGCCGTTATTATTGCCTATGGGGGCCCACTGGCCCCATCATATTCCCCCAACACTCCTTGAGCTTGTGTGCCGCGTAACAGCTAAGCGAAAGGAGTGTAGAACTCTTCATCTTTGCTCTTGTCCTTTCATGTTTGCTTAAGTTCTAATTCCTTTCTAGTGGAGAGATCTTTTTCCTTTTGCCCTGCTGGCTAGCTGAGGGTAGCCAGCAATCATCTCCCAATGCAGAGTCTGAAAGTGGATATCTGTCTGTGAGTTGGAGAGTTGGTGTCTTCCAACTGTGAGTTGATTTGGGGCTACCAAGATAAAGCGTTGAGGCTGAGATAAAGCCGATGAGGCTGCAGTAACGCCGTTGAGGTGAAGTTGTGGCTGTCGGAAACCTTTTGAACCCTGGAGGGTGACCTGAGAGTTGAGAGTCATTAGGTTCCTTTTTACCCCGAAGGGTGATGACCTTTGCTGCCGATGCTGGGGTCGGGCTTCTTGGCATAACCTTTTTTAAGTATCGATGAAAGAAATATCGCCTGAGCATAATGTACTTAGATTTTATAGCTGTTTGCCCGAGAGTCGTGCCGGGGCCGATAGGGCCTAAAGAGGTCGGGGCCGCCTCGGCTTGCTGGAGACGCCGGGGCCGATGGGGCCGACCTGAAGAGGTCGAGGCCGCCTCGGCATGGCTTGGAGACGCCGGAGCGACGGGGCCGACCTGAAGAGGTCGGGCCGCCTCGGCATGGCTTGGAGACACCGGGGCCGAGTGGGGCCGACTTGAAGAGGTCGGGGTCGTCTCGGCATGGCTGGAGACACCTTGTGAGATTGATTTTGAAAGGGACTCTGGCGGACAGGGTCTGTTGGAGATGGTGCATAAATGGGCAGCGCCTCATTAGCCATAGTGTTGTCAAGCTTCGACTTGGAACCGCCTCGAGGGTTTGTGAACCGCTGCGAGGGGCAACTCGATCGGTTATGGAGCCTTAAGGTCTTGAACCTACTCGGAGACACCGCCGTGCTGGGGCCTAGTGGTGTCCCATAGGCCACGATGCCGGCGAGCTCCTTTTGAATCCCCTGGGGGCGACTCGG
>UESW01002283.1:89736-108613 GCA_900491605.1 Calamus simplicifolius
AGTGGAGCTGACCTGAAGAGGTCGGGGCTGCCTCGGCTTGCTGGAGATGTGGGGGCCGAGTGGGGCCGAACTGAAAAGGTTGGGGCCGCCTTGGCATGGCTAAAGACGTCGGGCCAACGGGGCCGACCTAAAGATGTCAGGGCCACCTCGGCATGGCTTGGAGACGTCGGGGCCGACGGGGCCAACCTGAGGAGGTCGGGGCCGCCTCAGCTTGCTAGAGACGCTGGGGCCGAGTGGGGCCGACCTAAAGAGGTTGGGGCGCCTCGGCTTGCTGGAGATGCCGGGGCCGAGTGGGGCCGACCTGAAGAGTCGGGGCCACCTCGGCTTGCTGGAGATGCCGGGGCTGAGTGAGGCCGATCTAAAGAGGTTGGGGCCGCCTCGGCATGGCTGGAGATGCCAGGGCCAACTGAAGAGTTCGAGGCCGCCTCGGCATGGCTTGGAGACACCGGGGCTAACGGGGCCAACCTAAGGAGGTCAGGGCCGCCTCGCTTGCTGGAGATGCCTTGTGAAGTTGATTTTGAAAGGGACTCCGACGGATAGGGTTTGTTGGAGACAGCGCAGAACCAGGCAGCGCCTTGTTATCCATAGCGTCGTCAAGCCTCGACTTTGAATCACCTCGAGGGTTTGTGTGCCGCCCGAGGGGCGACTCGCCGGGTACAGAGCCTTTAGGGTCTTAACCACTCGGGGGGCACCATCGTGCCGAGGCCGAGTGGTGTCTCGTAGGCCATAATGCGGGCAAGCTCCTTTTGAACTGCCTTAGGGGTTTGTATGCCGCCCGAGAGGCGACTCACCGGGTACAGAACCTTTAGGGTCTTAACCACTAGGGGGCACCGCCGTGCCGGGGCCGAGTGGTGTCCCGTGAGCCGTGATGCGGGCGAGCTCCTTTTGAACCACCTCGGAGGTTTGTGTGCCGCCCGAGGGGCGACTTGTCGGGTACAGAGCCTTTAGGGCCTTAACCACTAGGGGGCACGCCGTGCCGGGGCCGAGTGGTGTCCCATGGGCCGTGATGCAGACGAGCTCCTTTTGAACCGCTTCGAAGGTTTGTGTGCCATCCGATGGGTGACTCGATGGGTACAGAGCCTTTAGGGTCTTAACCACTCGGGAGGCACTGCCGTGCCGGGATCGAGTGGTGTCCCATGGGCCCTGGCGCTAAAGGAGGTTCTTTATTGCTCATAATGTAGGGAGATACATCATTGATGACGTCCGATTTGATGACGTTTGATTATAAGCTTGAGAGCTTTTTCTTTAAAGAAATTGGTCTCCTTCTGCTGAGTTGATGAACTGTCCCCCAGGAAACTATGTTGATTGAAGGTGGGGGGTACAGTGCTGAAATCTGAAGGATGCTTGGATCTGCAAGGTGAGGTTGGCACGGTGCTTTGCCTGAATGGCCCGAGATAGTGGGGACGATGGAGCGGAGAGCCAGCTTCCTGCTGCTCAGCTTGCTGAGGGTGACCCCCACCATAACTGGCGGAAGCTTCCATTGTTGTCATAGAGGGAGTGAGAGCTTGTAGCTTAGTGTCACAGAACTCTGCTTTCTCCCTCTTCCTGGCACGCCAATCTGATGCTGCCAGATCACCCCCCTCGAACATCCACGAACGTCCGGTCGCCTCCTCCAGCGAGCCTGGGATCTTCCGGCGAGCTTCTCGCGTCTGGGAGCCTGCAAAAGGTCCCGGGGGCCGGAGATTCCGGCAGGGACCCTCCGATGCTCAAGTCAGTGCTCTGGGCAACAGACGTGAGCTTGAGAAAGCTCGAAAGAGAGAAGAAGAGAGAGGCTTAGATCCATGCTCCCTATGAGCAAGAATGAGCATTTAAGAGTGTTATTGTGGTTATCCGTTTGTTACCTCCCCTTTCCTGGTCGGGGGTCCCTCTTACCTATTTTATAGATGCTTTAGAGTCTGTCCGGTTTGAGTGGTTGAGGCCTCATAATGATGACTTTGATGGGTGAAGTATCAGAGCTGATGTCTGTGAGGCTTGGGGTGCTGCTACTTGTAAGAGCATTTAAGATGATGGTAGCAATAGCAGGGCTTGCTTCCTCCTCTGGCATGTCAAGGCTGCAGGTTAAGTCCCGTCAGAGTGGGTGGCTGCAGCTGGTTGGTGGGTTAAGTCCCATTGGAGAGGGAAAATCGGCGGTTGGTGGGTCAGGTCCCATCAGTCGGCTGAGTCAGCCGGTTGTTGGGTCAGGTCCCATCAGTCGGCATAGGTCAGAAGGTTAATGGATCTGACGGACGTAGGTCCGACTTGAGAAAGTCGGGGGCTCGATTGGAGATGCCGGGGAGGGGGAAGCTCGAGGCCGGGGCCGAAGAGGGAAGCTTGAGGCCGTGGTTGAGGCGAAGGCTCGAGGCTGGGGCCGAGGAGGAATGCTCGAGGCCGGGCCGAGGAGGAAAGCTCGAGGCCGGGGCCGAGGCAGAAGCTCGAGGCCGGGGCCGAGGAGGGAGGCTCGAGGCCAGGGCCGAGGAGGAAGGCTCGAGGTTGAACAGAAGCCAGCTCCATGCGAAGGAAAGAGGAAAGGTGGCGGATGGGGGAAGGCCGTGTTGCCAAGTCCAGATGCTGCTATTGTGGCCCATGGGGGCCCACTGGCCCCATCAGATGCCCCCCACACTCCTTGAGCTTATGTGCCATGCATCAGCTAAGCGAAAGGAGTGTAGAACTCTTCATCTTTGCTTTTTCCCTTTCATGCTTGCTTAAGTTTGATTCCTTCCTAGCGGAGAGATCTTTTTCCTTTTGCGCTGCTGGCTAGCTGAGGGTAGCCAGCAATCATCTCCCAACGCAGAGTCTGAAGTGGATATCCGTATGTGAGTTGGAGAGTTGGCCTCTTCTAACTGTGAGTTGACTTGGGGCTGCCAAGATAAAGCGCTGAGGTTGAGATAAATTTCGAAGCAGAAATAGAGCCACGGGGCTGAAAATAAAATTGCTTCGAGCATTTGTGTGCTGGTCTGGGAGGTGACTCGAGCGGGTACGGACTATTAGGGATTTGAACCGACTCGGGGGCGTATCCTAGCCGGACTAAGTGGTATCTATCAGCCGCGATGCCGCCGAGCTCCTTCGGAACCGTCTCGGGGGTTTCATGGCCGGCCCGAGGGGTAACTCGAGGTCGCTGGAACCATAGGTCTTGAACTGCCGTGGGGGTTTCGCGGCCGGCCCGGGGGTGACCTTATGATTGTAGGACCGTAGAGAGCCTTTGAATGGTTGGTTTTGTTAGTTTTTCCTATAATGCATTCAGACATTAATAAAAAGAAACTTTTTCTCAAAGTGTAGTGTACTTAGCTTTTTCGTTGGAGAAATTTATCTCCTTCTGCTTTGTTTGGGTACTTCACATTTGTGAGGTTTGTTGGTGAGCTTAGAGNGGTGGGAAATTACCGTTCGCCCCGAGGCGGTAGGGGCCCCGGGGTTAAGAAATGACCCCACCCCGACCCCGAGGGGGGTGCCGGAGGTGGGGAAGTGACTGACTGCCGTTACTCTGCCTGATGACGTTGGGACTAGTCATATGACGTTGGGATCAGTCATATCAAAACCCATCCTAACAAATGCATCATAGGTAAGGATGTTAGCTAACTACCACTATCAACTAATATCCTTTTTACAGGATGCTTGGCGATCGTCATGGTAATGATGACGCCTTCATTATTTACATTTTCTACAATAGCCAATCCCCCTGGGAACTACATCATCCGGTGCCTCCTCTCCCCTAGGCCAATTAGGCGAGGAAGCTGCTCCCCAGGACACCATTCCAACGGTTTGCTTTGTAGGGGTGTGTCGATGGCGGCCTAAATAGGCGGGGGTCCCATGAGGGCTGGCACCGGTGGGGGTGCCCTTCGGACATACTTCCCAAGGTAGCCCCGCTGGATAAGCTCTTCGATGGCACGCTTCAAGTTGTAGCAATTGTCGGTGTCATGGCCATAGTCCCAGTTGAAGTGATAGTAACGGTTTTTGTCGCGAGGGGGGCCCTTCATGGGAGGAGCTCGCTTGAAGTAAGGCTCGCCCTCAATCTTCATGAGGATACGAGAGCGAGAGGTTAGGAGGGGCGTGAGCTCGCTCTCCGAGGGGGGAAGGCTCTGATGCCTGTTGATGTGGCTGATCCAACGCCGTTAGGGAACTGTGAAGGAAATCGGCAGAGCCCCCCTTTGGCCTCCAAAGGGCCCTTCGGCCACGGTAGCGTTTATGGCCTCAAAAGCCATGCACAACCAAGTCGAGAGCTCTGAGGCCGACAACTCCAAGGGCCGACAGCTCCATGGTCGGGGTGCACTAGCATCATCCCACCCCTGGGACCCCTTTCGGTCTCGGGGTGGGATCGTCATCTCTCGACCCCAAGACCCCCTCCGGTCTCGGGGTGCACCAGCATCATCCCAACCCCGGGACCCCTTCCGGTCTCGGGGTGGGATCGTCATCTCTCGACCCCGAGACCCCTTCGGTCTCGGGGTGCACCAGCATCATCCCACCCCTGGGACCCCTTCCGATCTCGGGGTGGGTCGTCATCTCTCGACCCCGAGACCCCCTCCGGTCTCGGGGTGCACCAGCATCATCCCACCCTCGGGACCCCTTCCGGTCTCGGGGTGGAGTCGTCATCTCTCGACCCGAGACCCCTCCGGTCTCAGGGTGCACAGCATCATCCTATCCCCGGGACCCCTTCCAGTCTCGGGACGGGATCGTCATCTCTCGACCCCGAGACCACCTCCAGTCTCGGGGTGCACCAGCATCATCCCACCCCTGGGACCCCTTCCGGTCTCGGGGCGGGATCGTCATCTCACGACCCCAAGACCCCCTCCGGTCTCGGGGTGCACCAGCATCATCCCACCCCCAGGACCCCTTCCGGTCTCGGATGGGATCGTCATCCCTCGACCCCGAGACCCCCTCTATTCTCGTGGTGCACCAGCATCATCCCACCCCTGGGACCCCTTCCGGTCTCGGGGTAGGATCGTCATCTCTCGACCCCGAGATCCCCTTCGGTCTCGGGGTGCACCAGCATCATCCCACCCCCGGGACCCCTTCCGGTCTCGGGGTGGGATCGTCATCTCTCAACCCCGAGACCCCCTCCGGTCTCGGGGTGCACCAGCATCATCCCATCCCCGATACCCCTTTCGGTCTCGGGATGGGATCGTCATCTCTTGACCCGGAGACCCCTCCGGTCTCGGGGTGCACCAGCATTATCCCACCCCCGGGACCCCTTTCGGTCTCGGGGTGGGATCGTCATCTCTCGACCCCGAGACCCCTTTTGGTCTCGGGGTGCACCAGCATCGTCCCACCCCCGGGACCCCTTTCGGTCTCGGGGTGGGACCACATATCTCTACCCCAAGACCCCCTCTGGTCTCGGGTACGTGGGTATCATCAGCGATCAGCACGCAGTCCGACCTTCGAGCCAATGATGGCTCCGGGCCACATGGCGCGCCCACGTGATTCTCTGTACGCCCGCGATTGCATCCTGTTACGGAGGGCCATGCCTCATAACGGCATATGGCGCACTGCATGTTCCTGTGCGTGACCGTGCTCCGTTACGGCATACGATTCGCTACCATTTGCAACTGTGCGTGGTCATATGAAGCAACGGCGTGCACCAAATACAATCGCGGCTGTTAGACACGTGTGATATCATGTTGACAGGTAGCGCGGGACACCTCCGGTGCGCATAGTGATGGTAGACGGTGATCTTCCGAAACAGTAAGATGAGATATTCGGACAGGTATAAAAACACCCGCCCGCACTATGAGTAAGGATCTGAACTCTGGTTTTCTAGCTTTCTTCCTCCTAGAAAAACCCTAACTGTCTCAGCTCCTTTCCGCTGGGCGGTTTCTTGTCTGATCCCAAGTGACTGACTTGAGCATCGGAGGGTCCCCGTCGAAATCTCCAGCCCTGGGGACTTGCTTGCAGGCGCGAGGAGCTCAATAGAGGAGGTGATCGGACGCTCGAGGCCGGTGATTTGGCGTCATCTCCTGTGGTTCGGTCGGTGGGGCAGCTCAGACCGCTCGGGGCGAGAAGATCTGCTTGGCTCTGGATGGGTAGGCTTCTGGCTTGATCCTCTCATGGACTCTCAGCGGGTGTGGTCGGCCTTATCCACACGTATGTACTTCTAAGCTCGGAGGAGGAGGTCGGAGTATGAGCCGGGCAGCTTCTTATCTAGCGAGAAAGTGAAGCGGGACGGGAGGAGTCCCCACTTCAAAGCTAATGTCACCACCACGTCGTCCAGGTGATAGACCTTAAGGGCGATGGTCTTGAACCAGGCCATGAAGTCCCGAAGTGACTCCTCCTCCTTCTGACGTATAGAGAAGAGGCTGTCGGCGACCCTCGGGATCCTTCAGCAAGCATTGAAATGTGCCAAAAGGCCCTTTCTAGCTCTCGAAAGGAGTCGATGCTGTGAGGGGACAGGCGCATGTGCCAGGCATGGGTGGCTTTCCGTAGAATGGCAGGGAAAGCCTTGCATAGAAGGGCATCCATGGCACTTGGACCTGCATTATGGCTTTATAACTTTCAAGGTGGTCGAGAAGATCCGTTGTACCATTGTACGGATCTATCTAAGGGAAACAAAATTTGGAGGGCACGGGCTCCTCCAATATCCGGCGGGTGTAAGGAGGATGAGTGTCATACTCCTCCTCCAGTTGGTTGTTAATTTTTCTGGCGAGCTCATCCAATCGCCGATGGTACTCATCCAGGCGCTCCTCCGCCTAGAGGCTGAACACTGGGTCCTCCTGGACGGCTCGAAGGATGAAGAAGAAGAAGATGGAGAGGGGCACGAGAGGTGAGACCTCCGCTTTGGCTCCTCCCGGCAGCGTGGCTCCAAAGGGAACTTGCTCGGGCCACAGCTGAGGGACCGGGGCCTCTTGAGGGGCTCACGATGGGGCTTCCTGGGGGAAGCCTGGCGATGGATAGCCTCTTGCTGAGGAGATCCTCCCCTCGCTGACTGCTGACTAGCAGGCGGGGGAGCCATCTGGTGCTGAGTGGCTATGGACTACTGCTCCTAGAGTCCGTGAACCATAGCGGTGAGGGCTTGGACTTGTTGGGTAAGGGCCGCTAGCTGATCAGCTGGGGCAGCTGCATCTTGTGGCAGGCTAGCGGCCTGAGGATCGGTAGTACGAGGGTCAACCTCCTGCTGCCTAGTCGATGGGGGATGCCCCCCAGGGTAGCTAGTGGAAGCGTCCTGAGCTTGCGTCACTACCATGGCTGAGAGAAGAGAGAGAGGAGGGAATACAAGCGAATGCTGTAGGGTTCGCATCTTCCTTTTTCCCCCCTATCTGGTGCGCAAATCTGATGATGTCCGATCACACATCTTGAGTGCAGGGAAGGTTGATCCGCTTGCTGATGAAATTCTTGCCTAGCCGGACAACTTGCAAGAAGTCCCAAGACCGAAGGGGTGCCCCGATGGGGACCCTTCGATGCCTAGTCAGCAACCGGGGTCATAGCTGAGCAAGAGCCTGAGAAGGCTCTTTAGGGCAGAGAGAGCTCCGAGAGATGGAGTTTCTCTGGGTGATAAGAGTAAGCGAGTGCTTGTGTTTGCATACCTGAGTCTCTAGTGGACTTACCCTTTTATAGGCGGTTGAAGCTTGCATAGGGATTAGCCATGTGGAATCTTTGCATAGGGATTAGCCACGTGGAATCTCGTGAGGGAGAGACATGTTTGGGCTGATTGATGGGTCCTGTCCCATCAGAGAGGGGGAGTCGTCCGGTTGTCGGGCCAGGTCCCATACGTCTACGGAACACGTAGGAGTTACGTATGTTTGGGTTAATTCATAGGTCCTGTCCCATTGGAGAGGGGGAGTCATCTGGTTGTCGGGCCAAGTCACGTACGTTTGCGGAACACATAGGAGTTACGTACATTTGGGTTAATTGGTAGGTCCTATCCCATCGGAGAGGGGGAGTCGTCTGGTTGTCAGGCCAGGTCCCATCAGTCGGCGGCGTCTGGGTCGACCTGAAGAGGTCGGGGCCGCCTCGGCATGGCTAGAGAAGCTAAGGATGTCAGGGCTGACCTAAAGAGGCTGGGGCCAAGACGGAAGCTCGAGGCCGGGGCCGAGGCGGAGGCTCGAGGCCGGGGCCGAGGCGGAAGACTCGAGGCCGGGGCCAAGGCCAACCTCGATAGAGGCTCGAGGTCGGGGCCGAGGAGGAGGCTCGAGGCCGGGGCTGAGGCGGAGGCTCGAGGTTGGGGCCGAGGAGGAAGTTCGAGGCCGGGGCCAAGGCGGAGGCTCGAGGCCGGGGCCGAGGCCGAAGCTCGAGGCCAGGGCCGAGGCTGAAGCTCAAGGCCGAGGCCGAGGAAGAATGCTAAAGGCCGGGGCCGAGGAGGAAAGCTCGAGGCCGGGGCCGAGGTGGAAGCTCGAGGCCGGGGCCGGGAGGAACGCTCGAGGCTGGGGCCGAGGTGGAAGCTCGAGGCCGGGGCCGAGGAGGAACGCTCGAGGCCGGGGCCGAGGTGGAAGCTCGAGGCCGGGGCCGAGGAGGAACGCTCGAGGCCGGGGCCGAGGTGTCTGTGGTGGAGCGAGATGATGCCGGGGCGAGGCCGACTTGGACGATGCTGGGGCGAGGCCAGCACTGAGTGCCGAGGCTGAGGGGAATAGGCCCGAGGCCAATCAGAAGCTGGCTCGATGTGGAGGAGAGAGAAAAGGTGGCGGACGGGGGGAAGGCCGAGTCGCCAAGTCTGGATGCCGTTATTGTGGCCTATGGGGGCCCACTGGCCCCATCAGTTTTGTATCTTTGCAACTTGAAAATAAAAAAAAAGATTTTCTCCATAACCAGAAGTCATTCTGCTTCAACCCTAAGCATCTTTTGAAACTCCCTTTGGATCCCTTGAAGACTCAGCCCTGTCTAGTAAACCCAAACCTTTTACACGGGCTTTTTGACTGTAGGTTTACTGTAGCACTCATAGGTGATCATTGCCTGGTCAATATAGTTTTTTGAAACAAAGTGTTGAAAAATTTGAAAAAGAAAAGTTTAGGTAAGAAGCGATAGGGATAATGATTAAGATAAGAACCGAGAAGATGAAGATAAGGATAGGCTTGAATCACGCACAGAATGCTTTTCTTAAGCGTTATTTGCACCCTCTTGAATTCTCTGTGGGTGAATAGCAAATACGTCGCAGGATACAACAAGCCTTGTATCGAGTTTGCACGAAAGCACTAATAAAAACTCAATTATAGACAATAACTGATATTATTTTTTTGATTTGATTTGTATGTGGATTTATAGAAATTGAGCGTCACAGTGCTGAAGCCTGTGAAGCATTGATTTTCGGAGAGCTGCATTGCTTCGTAACATATCCATTGCAGAGATTTAAAAATGGATAAAATTTCTTTTTTTTGAAACAAAGCATCACATCGCTTTGGCTTCTGAAGCGAGAATTGCCGCAGGAGAGTCCACGACTATTCCCTAAACATATCCACAAACACTACTTAGTTTATTTAAACAAAATCTTAATAATCCCCCACTTGTTTAAAACAAACTAAGTTCACATATAAAAATAAGACAAGGAGCATTAATACAACTAGGTATCTTTCGATTTGAACCTAACCTTAGTGAAAATACCACAAAGCTTTAACAAAATTCCAGGTAGCATAAACGCTTTGAACCAGTTATTCCTTGTGTCAAAACCGGTGATACTTCACAAACTCCTTAATATTTCTTGTCTACACCACACGCTTAGCACGATTTATGGCCATGTGCTTATCCTGTTTTATGAACCTTTTCATGAGAGAAATTTCAACTCTCACTTGAGACGACACCATCTCAAGGTTCACATAGGTGAAGAAGTTCTTTTAGTATCTCTGTTACAATAGATACTTGTCCATATGACTGAACTTATTAAGAGTTTAAAAAGCTCAATCCTCCATCTTGTAACAGTCAGCACTATATACTAAGTGCAGCTACAATCCACTTATCAATGACTTGTTGTTACCCATTGAACCTAAGACTAGTCATTTCCTAGTATTAGGTTGGGTTGCCATCATTGGTGGACTTTTACTCAAGGAGTTTTAGACCCATCCCTCTGGAAGTCGTCTTCACTAAATCTCTTGTAAGAGGTTTAGTAAGTGGATCAGCTAGATTATAGCTTGATCGCACAAAAGTGAGAGAAATTATTCCATCCTTGATTAATTTTCTCACATACTCATGTCTTAGACTAATGTGTCTAGACTTCCCATTGTGCACTTCGCTATACGCTCTGGCTAAAGTGGCTTGGCTATCACAATATATCGATACGGTTGAAATATTCTCACAAGCCAATGAGATTTTTAATAGAAGAACCCTTAACCACTCAACCTCATGTCCTGCTGAAGCTAGAGCCACAAACTCTGACTCCATTGTTGAGTGTGTAATGCAAGTTTGTTTCTTGGATTTCCAAGATATTGCACCACCCGCTAGTGTAAACACCCAACCAGTGGTAGATTTATTATCTCCCACCCTTGATATCCAACTTGCATCGGTATATCCTTCCAATACAGCAGAAATTTAGAGTATTGTAGACCTAGTCTTTTGGTTTTCAAAAGATAACCAAAGACTCTACCAATAGCCTTCCAATGCTCTACACTCGGGTTGCTAGTAAACCTACTCAGCTTACTAACTGCAAATGCTATATCGGGTCTAGTGCATTGCATCAAATACATTAGACAACCAATAGCACTTGCATACTCAAGTTGAGCCACAGCTCGTCCACTATTCTTTTCAAGCTTTAGACTTGGATCGAACGGGGTGTTCACTTCTTTGAACTTCAAATGTTTGAACTTGTGTAACACTTTCTCAACATAATGTGATTGACTAAGTTCAAAACCCCCACTATTTTGTTTTACTTTGATGCCCAAAATAGTATCAACTTGTCCAAGATCTTTCATCTTGAAAGTAGATGATAGAAACCTCTTCGTTTCTTGTATGCCTTTCATTTCATTGCTAATGATCAACATATCATCAACATAAAGGCATACATATACCACAAAGTCACCATGCACTTTAGTATATAAACACTTGTCAGAAACGTTGTGAACAAATCCATTTGAGAGTATGACAGAGTCAAACTTCTCATGCCATTGTTTGGGCGCTTGTTTCAATCCGTACAAGGATTTAACAAGCTTGCACACTTTATGTTCATTACCCGGTAGGATAAAACCCTCTGGTTGTTCCATGTAGACCTCCTCATCGAGATCACCATTTAGGAATGCCGTTTTGACATCCATTTGATGAACATAAAGGTTGTGCAATGAAGCCAATGCAAACAATACTCTAATTGTTGTTATTCTAGCTACAGGTGCATATGTATCAAAATAGTCAATTCCTTCTTTTTGTCGAAAACCTTTAGCTACTAGTCTAGCTTTGTAGGTGTTTAAAGTACCATCATTATGATACTTCTTCTTAAACACCCATTTACAACCAATAGGCTTAGACCCTTTGGGTAAATTTACAAGCTCCCAAGTGTGGTTAGCTATAATGGAATCCATTTCATCTTGAATAGCTTCCTTCCAAAAGGCTGAATCCCTTGAAGCCATAGCTTCCTTAAAGGTTTTAGGATCATCTTCCACTTGAAGAAAAATAGGTACCCTACGGATAAAATTCTCTCTACTTCTTCAACTAAATAAAGGGAAATAAGTTGAGAGTCTATTTCATCGGGTCCTAAATCCTTAGCCTTTCGGATTCTCTTACTTTTTCGAAGCTCCGGTTGTTCTTCAACAACCTTTGAAGATCTCTCCTCATGAGAATTATTACTCTTTAAATTTGTAGGAGCTTGAGAATTATTACTCTTTAAATTCTCAAGAAACTCCACATCTCTAGATTCCACTATCACGTTAGACTCTAGATCCAAGAGTCTATAAGCTTTGCTATTTGTGGCATAACCAACAAATACACTTCTTATCCCTCTGGGACCCAATTTGGTTCTTTTGGGGTCTAGGTTCTTGTAGTAGGCAAGACACCCCCACACTTTGAAATACCCAATATTGGGCTTTCTTCCTTTCCATATCTCATATGGAGAGGTTGAGTTTTCTTTAAAGGAATTCTATTTAAAATATGACAAGCAGCAAATAAAGCTTCACCCCATAAATTAAATGGCAATTCGGAATGCATTAACATAGCATTGATCATCTCTTGTAATGTTCTATTCTTACGTTCAGCCAAACCATTTTGTTGTGGTGTACGTGGTGTGGAACTTTGGTGTATAATGCCATTTTCTTCACAAAATGCATTAAAATTATTAGAAAATATTCTCCCCCTATCACTTCTAAGGATTTTAATATTTCTACCTAACTGATTTTCTACCTCCGCTTTATATATTCTAAAAGCATGGAAAGCATCATCTTTATGCTTTAATAAATAAACATATGTGAATCTAGAGCAATCATCAATAAAGGTAATGAAATACCTATTCCCACCTCTAGTTAACATGCCATTAAATTCACATATATCAGAATGCACAAGTTCTAATAAGTTGGAATTTCTCTCAACGCTATGAAATGGTTTCTTAGTCATCTTTGATTTAATGCATATTTCACATTTATTGAACTCATCAATTTTGCAAGAAATCAAACCACATTTAACAAGCCTTTTCATGGTACTAATTCCAATATGTGCTAGTCTACCATGCCATAATGTAATTGAGTCAAGCATATAAGCGGAAGCAACATCTTTATTAATAGAATGTCAATGATACATAATCTGACCATTCCATCACTAGAATAGCCCTTGCCAACAAATATACCATTACGGGTCAAGATAAGTTTGCCCGACTCAAAAAAGATTTTATTCCTGGTTTGCCCAAAAGATCCCCACTAACAAGGTTCCTATTCATATCCGGCACATGCAACACATTTGACAAAGTAATTTTCTTGCCAGAAGTGAATTTGAGTTCTACGTTTCCTTTGCCATACACCTTGGACCGGCCTTCATTGCCCATCTGTATCTCTTGTCCATCGGTGACATCCACATAAGTCTTGAACATAGACTTATCATAGGAAACGTGGACGGTGGCGCAAGTGTCGTACCACCATCCGGGGACCTTGCCATGACCGCCATGACTTCGCTCACACGGCGATGATTTCATCATCGTCAAATTTGTGGAGAAGTTTTTTCCTTCCTTTAAATTGTCACGAGTATGTGTTCCATATCTCTTTTGCCGATTGTGTGTTAGTGTATAGATCATACAATCGGTCGGATAGAGCGTTGAGGATGTGCCCGCGGCATATGAATTCGTCCTCCCTTCGCTTCTTGCGCTCTGCCTTGACTTGTCGGAGTCGTTTTCAGTTGGCTCCGGTATAGGCACCAAGTCCGGATCGAGGATGTAGAAGATCTTTAATGCAGTGAGAAGAAACTTTAACTTATCTTGCCAACGGATGAAATTAGTGCCATCGAATCGATCGAGTCTGACAAGATCTTGGTTCATCAACTTGATAGTGGCGACAGAAGTCTCGGTCTCCATTGAAATAACGCTTAAGATTGTTGAGAAAATTTGAAAAAGGAAAGTCTAGATAAGAAGAGATAAGATTAAGATGAAAGAGAGATGAAGATAAGGATAGGCTTGAATCACGCACGGAACGCTTTCCTTAAGCGTTATTTGCACCCTCTCGAATGCTCTGTGGGTGAATAGCAAATACGCCGCAGGATACGACAAGCCTTTTATCAAGTTTGCACCAAAGCACTAATGAAAACTCGATTGTAGACAAGAACTGATTTTTTTTTGATTTGATTTGTATGTGGATTTATAGAAATTGAGCACCGCGTGCTGGAGCCTGTGAAGCGTTGATTCCCGGAGAGCCGCATCGCTTCGTAACATATCCGTTGCAGAGATTTGAAAACGGATAAAATTTTTTTTTTTGAAACGAAGCATCACGTCGCTTCGGCTTCTGAAGCGAGAATTGCCGCGGGAGAGTCCGCGACTATTCCCTAAATATCCACAAACACCTACTTAGTTTATTTAAACCAAATCTCAATACAAAGGTCCCTTTCTGAAGGAAAAATCAGTTGAGATTCATGTCATGAGCAAATGATTTATGATATATTAATATCAGACTATAAAGTTATTGAATATATTTATGTCCATATGGAGCAAAACTGCACTATTATTGAAGTTTCTCTAAAAAAAGAAGTAGTAAAGGAAAGCCCCACAATCATTGAAATTGTGATTCTTCTTCTAAGACCAATCAGCTGAGAGATTAAAACAATGCAGAACAAACATGGGAAAAAGCCAAGTATCCCCCATATAGAGCTCCCAACATCCGTGTTACATGCTTGTACTTTTGAAGTCATGGGAATCGCCTTTTATTCATGAAGGTTGAACATAACATAAAGAAAATGAATGATAGACCTTGATAGAATCCCAATTCTAACCTAGCAGGGTGGTCCTACATGCTCCACATGTTATCTGGCTTATTACGGAACTTCTACATGAACTTTGGCAGGACCAGTGAGTGTACATGTAGGTCAAGAGTCACTTTGATCTCCACTAGATGGTAGAGGAATCTTGATAAACCTTTTGGTCCTTTTGGAGGAAGCAATTGGCCTTATGGTTATGCAAGATCAGCATTGGCCTTATATATTAATTTTATGATCACAATGAAAATGGTTTTTTTGGATTAAAATTGGTTTAAGACTATTACCAACTTTCTAAGAAATTTCACTTCAGGGGTGGTCCAATGGGTTCTCAATTTCTAACAATATATTACTTCATAAAATATTGGTGGGAGTAATAATGGGATTTTTCAGAGACCAATCTGAAGGAGCATATCAGATTTTGGACTAGATTGTTTCATTTCCAAAATATTGAATTCTGTGTAAGTGAAAAGAGAAGAGGGAATATGCCTGTACCAAGTATTTTGAGTAAGAGGGCTTTAGTTGTTCTTGGTGTGGTTGCATAGCTTTAGGATCCATAATTTTGTTTTCTAATTATGGTCTGAATGAATTCGACTGGACAATTCCAATCTTTCTCTCAAAAACAATTAATGGGAAAAAAAAATCACCGAAATCAATTATGGATTAAAATATGTATGCTATTCCCATACCATCATAAGGTTTAAGAAAAAAAGCACTATCCTCATTATTTTACTTGCTCATTACCTACCTCCACTGAGGTCTAGCTAAAGATAGGCCAAGAATTGTGTTCAACCATATGTTCTTTTGAGCTTCAGATGATATTTTCTGAATGAGAAATATTTTATGGCATGCAGAAAACCATGCTAAATTGTTTAAGAAGAAATTTACATGATTAATGCAAACTCCAAATAAAAAGCTTGATACAACAAGACATGACACTAATTATTGCTCCAAGATAGACTAAATTAATACAGTGCCAAAAAATGAAGCAAAAAACTATGCAACTAGAAGAAGTCCACAAGAATAGAAGAGCAGTGTTCATGGGACAATTGCTTGACAAAAGACCATAATAATGTGATCAAAATGTATCAACTGAATATCTTAATTGAGATTATATAAATGCAGTCAAAAACAAATGCATAAATAGACAAAACAGCCAACTAGGCATACAAATTACCAGCAGTGAACAATAATTGTTATATATCTGATTTAATCCCTTATCAAATACACAGAAGATTCACCACATCTACCAATTTATATGGTACAGTAAATCATCCATCAAATGATAGCAAAGAAAGAAATAAAACTGGATAATGATTACAATATAATGCATCAGAACTCAGAGACAGATTTATCATACCAACCACAGATAGACCTCCCAAAGAAACAAAGTAAAAGCAGGCTTGCGAGCAAATTATGTCACTAAAGGATTATCTCACATATTTGAAAACACAATTAAATTATGTTTAGATCTATCTTGAATAGAAGATATCCATCCTGAGTCTTCTTGTTCTTAGGATGTATGATTAGATGTATTTTTAGTTTAGATTTTTTCTTTTTTTTGGTAGCCTTGGTCCATGTTTGTTGTATTGATCTATTTTAGGGTTGTAGCTCTATTTTGGTTGCTTCTTTTTTGACATGTATTCAGATATTAGTTGATATATATGATGATCCTTATTTTCTCTTCATTCATATTTATGTTTTTCCATTTGATGATGACAAAGGAGTGATATCTGTGATATCTGTGATTTTTTATGAAGCTTAATATTGAAAATCAGAATCTTTTTTGAATTTTTACAAAGTTTTTCATATGTTATTGATACTCTTCCGATACTCTAGAATTTCTGCGTCATTTTTTGGTAGGCATTTAATATGATGTTTTAATATGACTTATCTTTCAATTAAAAGCCTCATTTAATTAGATTTCTGTGTCATTTTTATTTGAAGATTACATTAATCATGTTTAGCATTGTTTTTCTGCACCTCAAAACATTTGTCATTCATAAGAAATATCATCAGAAGCTCAAAAGAACATGGGCTGTTTCATGGTACTTGAACACAAGTTCTTGGCCTATCTTTAGCTAGACCTCCCTGGACTGTAGGTAATGAGAAAGTAAAATCATGAGAATAATGTTTTAGTTTTCCTGAACTTTAGGACACTATGGGCAAAGCATACATATAAATTGATATGTCGGTGATTATCTTTTTTCCCATTGTTTTTGAGAGAAAGATTGACTTGTCTAGTCAAATTCTTAACCATGATAGAAACAAAACTATGGATCCTAAAACTATGCAACCACACCAAGAGAACAACTAAAACCCTCTTGCTCAAAATTTAGTACAAGCATAATCCCTCCTGTTTCACTGTCACTATCAATCCAATACTTTGGAAGTAAACAATCTAGTCCTAAACCTGATATGCTCATTTAGATCGGTCTCTGAAAAACCCCATTATCTATTCCCCAAATATTTCATAACACCATGTCATTTTGTATAACTATAAGACTTAGAGATTGAGGAGTGATTGCAACTCTATATTATCCTAAGACCAAGCCTTGGTTAATGACTTTATCCGACTTGCAAAGAAATCTATGAGAAGAAAATAACCAGATAATGCTGAGTGAGTATGTGTTCATGACTTCTTTAACCACTGGAAACTTCTGATATATGAAATGCAAACCCGCATCTCATGTTTAATGGTGGTCTTCATAATTCCAGCATCTTTTTACTAAACCTAAGGGTTGCAGCAGGTCTTCTTTGGCCAAATTAGGTTCTTAAGGTCTTCAAGACAATGTTCTTTTGTGGAAATGTAGAACTTGTAATACAAAGTTCAAGATATGGTCGTTTGTCTGAGGGGGATGTGTGTGCATGCCAGATAGTAATGGTAGTCTTATTTAAGGATCGAAGTTGTCTATGGGAAACCTATCACGTAACAATGAATCTGTATCTTAGCATGTTTGAACTATGATGTTGTACTTATATCAAAGCAAAATGATGATTATACTTAAATTTATTGATTTTTTTTTTTCTTCAGAGGTTTCCATGCTTGTTGCCAATTGCAGTGGTTGCCTACAGATCATCACTCCCAGTACTTGTGTCTCAAGGATTAGTGAACATTAACTTGCTCTTGATATATATTATTTCTTAATATTTTTTAGAGGAACACAAAGAGATCATGAACTTGCATGCTGTGTTCTAATCATTAGCAGCTATAACATTACTGAATAAAGGATATTGGACCACTTAGGCTCTGAAATGAAAGTAGTGTCTAGAAGAGAAACCGTATCATCAAATTTGGACCCGTGAGTAATATTCCATATCTAATTAAGTTGATGAAATGGTTGACATGTGTCCAATGACTATACATCATGAAGGAAGTTTCAATGATGACTCTTTTATAAAAAATGTGTCATAACAAGCGATAGATCCAAAGTACAAGTTAAATACAAAACTTCCACCATCCCTCTCAAAATTGATGACATCATCCACTTAGAAGAGAAAGAAAAGCATTTCAAAGGCCAAATCATAATTGGCATAACACGAAGATGGACAGCTTTTCATGTGTGCCTACTGAACATAGACACAACTACCTAAGAGTATCGTTTGTAAAACCTTAGATTTAGCTCGGTTGATTTTATTTCTGAGCCACTTCAGTGCTCTAAATCTCCTTCATGAAGGCCCAAAAGGCAACCAAAGAGAGAGGATGAATCGGGTTCTAAAAATTAAAACTAATTTAAGCATAATTTAAAGTAAGATAATTGCAAGTAAGAAAATAGAAAGAAAATAAAGAAGGCAAGAGACTTTTATAGTGGTTTAACACTCCTTACCTACATCCACTCTGCAAGTCTCCAATTTAGGTATTTTACTGTCCATCTCTTTTTTGGATAAAGATCAAATCCTTCTATAATTTTTTTCTTTTCATTGGGTTAAGGAGTGTTGACAAATTATTGATTTTGATTATTAACAAAAGCCATAAGTATTCATTGTGTTTCTCAAAATTTGAAAAGTGTTCAAGGACTAAGAGTGATTAATTATTTAAATGATACACAAAATCAGTTTTGAATTGAGTTTTAAATAAAAATATTTAAATTCAGAAACTTGGAGTCGACATCCACTGTGTCTGGAGCCGACACCAGGGCTAGACAGTTCTACTTTTTGGCACGGTTTGGAGTCACACCTAGAGTTTTTGGAGCCGACTCTAACCTGAGATACAGAGGAGTGCTTTTGTGTCAATTTTTGGAGCCGACACCTAGTTCGGAAGCGACACCTGAGTTCAGGAGCCGACACCTGAAATTCTGGAGCCGACTCTAACCTGAACAGAGAGCGTATTTTTAAGACATCATTAGAGTTGACACCCTCAGATATTGGAGCTGACTCCTGAATGCACCGAGCCGACACATCACTTTTTCGGAGCCGACTCTCCAACGAACTTTTTATTACCATTTTTGGAAACCCGAGTTGGAGCCGACACATGCAAAGTTGAAGCGACTGCAACCAGTCAGGAATGGATTTTCAAATTATCAGAACGGACTCTAACGGTAATATTTTTTCACCTAATCTCTAACGGCTATATTTCTTGTATGTAGAAGAATCAAGTACTTGTAATGGCTATTCTTACCTA
>UESW01002283.1:113473-125232 GCA_900491605.1 Calamus simplicifolius
CTAGGCCCCTTGAACTACTTCACATGGACCTTTTGGACCTACTAGAACCACTATCTAGGAGGAAAGAAATATGATCTTGTGATAGTAGATGATTACTCTAGATATACTTGGGTATTATTTTGGCTCACAAAGATAAGACTTTCTCAATATTTCTGAATTCTTCAAGAAAGTCACAAATGAGAAATGCTACCATAGTGTCTCTTAGAAGTGATCATGGCACAGAATTTGAAAATAATATATTGAAAATTTTTGTATTGAAAATGGCATCATCATAATTTCTCTGCACTTAGGACACCCCAATAAAATGGAGTCGTAGAAAGAAAGAATAGGACTTTAGAAGACATGGCCCATACCATGTTATGTGAAAGCCAACTCCCAAAGTACTTCTGGACGGAAGCTATAAACACAGCATGCTACATCCTTAATAGAGCTTTAATTAGGCCAATTCTTAAGAAAACTCCCTATGAATTATGGCATAATAGGAAACCAAACATTAGTTATTTTCATGCATTTGGTTGTAAATGTTTCATTCATAATAATGGTAAAGATAATCTTGAAAAGTTTGATGCAAATCTGATGAAGGCATATTCTTAGGATATTCAACATCTAGATAGAGTATTTAACAAGAAATATTTAATTGCAAAAGAATAGTTTTTGATGAGTCTTTAGCATCAAGTTCAGAAAAGATTGATGATGAGGAAGATACAAATTGCTAGAGAGAGATATTAAAAATTAAATATAGATGTATCTTTAGACCATGAACAAGAAGCTAAATATGATGATTCTCCTAGGGTTGATGTTATTGATACTAATCATAATGAGGTAGATCTTCCTAGAGATTGGAGATATGCTTATGGTCATCCAAAAGAACTGATTATAGGTGATCCATCTTAAGGTGTAAGAACTAGATCATCATGAGAAATATAATTATCTTGCATTTGTGTCTTATATAGAACCCAAAACTATTGAAGAGCTGAAAAAGATAGTAATTGGATGTTAGCTATGCAAGAGAAATTAAATCAATTTACTAGGAATAATGTATGATCCTTAGTTGATAGACCCAAATTAAGGTCACTCTATTATAGGATCTAAATGGGTATTTAGAAATAAATTAGATGAAAATGGCATAGTAATTAGAAATAAAGCAAGATTAGTTATAAAAAAGATATAATCAAGAAGAAGGAATTGATTTTGATGAAACTTTTGCACCTGTAGCTAGATTAGAAGCAATTAGACTATTACTTGCATTTGTATATTATATGAATATTAATTTATTTCAAATGGATATTAAAAGTGTATTTTTAAATGATTTTA
Organism: Calamus simplicifolius; assembly: GCA_900491605.1. Lineage (NCBI taxonomy): Eukaryota > Viridiplantae > Streptophyta > Magnoliopsida > Arecales > Arecaceae > Calamus > Calamus simplicifolius. The sequence goes on from UESW01002283.1 coordinate 114,788, forward strand.
TAAATGAGAAAGTTTATATAGAACAACCCCAGGTTTTGAAGATCATGAATTTCAAACCATGTTTTTAAATTACTAAAGCACTTTATGGTTTAAAACAAGCATCTAGAGCTTGGTATGATAGATTAAGCAAATTTCTAATTAAAAATAATTTTTCTAGAGAAAATGTTGATAAAACCTAATTTTTAAAAAGAAAGATAAAGATTTATTGGTAGTACAAATCTATGTAGATGATATTGTATTCGGTGCTACAAACAATCTTTTGTGTCAAGAATTTGCTAAGTTGATGCAGGGTAAATTCGAGATGAGCATGATGGGAGAACTCAACTTCTTCCTAGGACTACAAATCAAATAAGAGAGAGAGGGAATCTTCATTAACCAATAAAGTACACAAAAGAAATTCTCAAAAAGTTTGGTATGGAACAAGTCAAACCTCTCAGAACACCAATGAGTCCTTCATGCAAATTGGTAAGATGAAGATGGTAAGAAAGTTGATCAAAAATATTATAGAGGTATGATCGCATATCTACTTTACTTAACTGCAAGTAGACCTGATATAATGTTTGTTGTTTATTTATGTGCTAGATATCAATTTGAACCTAAAGAATCTACTTAATTGCTGTGAAAGAATTCGTAGATATTTAAGTGGAACTAAAAATGTAGGATTATGGTATTCTAGAGACTTAACATTAAATTTGATTGCATATTCTGATTCTGACTATGCTGGATGTAAACTAGATAGAAAAAGTACAAGTGGTGCATGCCAATTTTTAGGAACTAACTTAATCTCTTAGTTTAGCAAAAAACAAAATTCAGTCGTATTATCTACTGCTAAGGCTGAATATGTTGCAGCTGGAAGTTGCTGTGCTCAAATCCTTTGGATTAAGTGACAACTTGAAGATTATGGCATAACACTTGATAAAACTCCAATTAGATGTGATAACACTAGTGCAATAAACTTAACTAAAAATTCTATACAACATTCAAGAACTAAACATATTGAATTAGATATCATTTTGTTAGAGAACATGTAGCTAATAATGACATTATCTTGATTATGTTTGTACTGATGAACAATTAGCTGACATATTTACAAACCTTTGAGTAAAGAGAGATTTTGTTATCTTAAATGAGAGTTAGGGATTTGTGACCCATTAGAATGATTTTGAAACCCATAAGAATGACTATCTAGATATTTGAACCATTTGATTCACCACATTCCAAAGAAATTTATCCTATTTATTGATTATTTTTTTGACAAGTTTCAGATCCTTGAAACTCTTATTTGTTTTTTACTGAAATGGTATTGGAGTCGACACCCTAGTCAGTGGAGTCGATACCTCTTCTATGTCACTCTCGGTCTGAGACCTTGGAGTCGACACCTGCTTTTACGGAGCTGACTCCAGTTGGGCGCTAACTGAGTTAGCGACTTGGAGTCAACACCCGATTTTGCGGGAGCCGACACGTTGTGGTCCCAATTTAACTATTTTAGGGCCGAGTCGATATCTATTCAACCCCAATTAGTTCCAAACTCTCTCCAAAGCCTCTCCAAGCCTTCCTAAACCTAGAATTTCTCAAATCCACAGTTCCCTAGGATTCTATGGCACCTAAGCGAAGATGATCGATCTTTGGAGCTTCCGTGGCAACAAGGAAGAGGACAGTGAGATGTCCTGCCGTCAGCCCTCGCCTAGCTTGGATTCCACTTCTTCGTCCTCAACGCCCAGTGATGTACCAAGTCCTTCCTCTCCTCATGTTGATGTTTTAGTGGGAAGAGTGATTACTATGGGAAGGAAGGTTGACTTCGGATTTTTTGAAGATGAGGGATTTTCTATTGGGAAGCAAATCAAGGACATGGGTTGGCAGAAGGTTTGTTCTCTAGACGTTCCTACCTATCCTGCTTTGGTCAAAGATTTCTATTTGAACCTTTCTAGAGGAGATGGTGGCCTTATCAGTTTTGTTAGAGGAACTAGGGTTCATCTTACCTCAGAAATTTTGGGAAAATTATTAGATATACCTGTCTCTGGAATGATTGCTAATGCCCATAGCGATAGAGGAGTGGCATTGTCTAGAATGCTTGGCAAAGATGTAGCAGAATTTGAAGAAGTTAGGGCTATCCAGTTGCCCTTGGAGCTTAGGCTGTTACACAACATCTGCAGTAGGATTTTGTTTCCTAAGACTAGCTGTTTCGAGTATGTTTTTGAGAGGGACATACTGGTGATGGACTCGTTGGTTACCGACCAACCAATCAATCTACCAGGGATGATGATTTAGTATGGCTAAGGCTGGAGGCAAGAAGAAATCTACCTTTCTTTACAGCATGATTTTGACCTTGGTTTTCCAAAGCTAAGGAGTTAGCATATTAGATAATGAGCCCTTGAAAAGCTTAAGACACACTGATTACTACAACAATGCCACATTGCACCGGATGGGATTCATTAAAATCAATGGAAACTATGAGAGGAAAGGAAGCATGGATGACAGGGCAGTAGAGATGGATACTGGAGCCCACGGCACTTCGGAGGTAGAACCCTCAGCGAGGCATATGTCATCTAGCCCTAGCTGTCCAACGACTTCTGCTCCTACACCTGCTCCTTCAGCTTTTGTTCAGTCCTCTGCTGGTTTTTCTGAGATTCAGATGGAGCAGTTGAGATCTTTATTTTTGGATCATGAACCTAAAATGAAAATTGAGTTTGATAATAGACTTATGGGTATAAGAGAATTATTTTACTCCTTAGAAGACAAAGTGAACAGAATCGAATCTTCCCTTGGAACTTCTTCTGAAGCCCAATCACCACTCACAAAATCTGAAAAGTTTCCTCCTCGAGCAATAGCGAATAATGATGCTGGATTGACGACCCGTCAGTTTCGAAGCCATCATTGCACCTTTTCAAATCCTTTTGGATAGAATTATTTTAGACTCTACTCCCTAAATCAGAAGTTACACTTCAGACTAGGAAGTGGAGGGCATGTGATGAAGGGTAAAAATATCATCGCATTATTGTGCGTACAATCCAAGGCATCAGGCTAGGGCTAGCCCGTGCACCTTGTCGCACATCCATCACATCCGAAAGACGGCAATGAATAGGCCACTTCCTCCAAGCAGCTCTCGTGTAACAGTCGGCCGAGCTATCCTTGCGACTCGTCAACCGAGCTACCCTTATGCCTCGCCAGCCGAGCTATCCTTGTGACTCATCAGCCGAGCTACCCTTGTGCCTCGCCAGCCGAGCTATCCTTGTGACTCGCCAGCCGAGCTATCCTTGTGATTCGTCAGCCGAGCTACCATTGTGCCTCGCCAACCAAGCTATCCTGGTGACTCGTCAGCCGAGCTATCCTTCCTCCATCTGCGGCACCAACTTCGGTAAATTGAGCTTCACCATACCTCAGTAAATTGAGCTTCACCATACTTCGGCAGACTCAGCCCTCTTTATACTTCGGCCCGACCGAAGTATCCAATACCTCTACGGAAATGCACCTAAACTGACGAGATTCCAAATAAAGAATCATGCCTACGCTACCAGAAATGGCCTAGAGCCTATATATTTGTTGAATCTTGAAGCATCATCTGCTCCTCCTAGCCGTTGATCCTCTAACCAACCGGATACGGATTCTACCGGCTCTGTAACAACCTGATTCGAATCAGTTTTGAATCCCAACAACTTTCATACCCTCTGTGACGTGTCCAAGGAATCAGGTGATCGTCTATAAATATCACAGCCCCGGATCCCCTCAGGTATGTGCATTTGCTTACTAGCACACTCTCCTTCTGCCTTTGCTTCCCTCATTTTCTGCCATTAGCTGCTCAGAACTCTCGAGAGGCCACCCTGGAGAGACTCTTCAGTGAGAGCCTTCTCCCCATTTTTGTTGATTGCTGATCTCCACTGACTTGAGCGTCGGAGGGTCTTCCGTAGAGGGCAACCCCCAATGCCTCTTGCATGAGGACTGTTTTGCAGGTCCACTTAGGTGGGAGCCCACGCTGCAGCTCGATCGCGCCCGAGTCGGAGGGCAGATTTCAGCGGCAACAGTTTTAATCTTCATGCATGCTTTTTTGGGATGGAAAAACTACACATTGTAAATCCTTTTCTCTATTCAACAACCATCATTAGGTCAAACCTCCTTTGCATCTTGATGCATAAATATTGACATTATGCCTACAGTGGAAGAAGAGATCGGAAACCAACATATATTTCCTCAAAGTGCTTCAGAAAAATAATAAAACTTGGAGAGCAATAGCATTTCTTTATACAAGGAAGAAAGAATGAGATAGGAATTTAAAAAAGGAACACGTGAAATTTTGTTTATAGTAAAATACTCCACTTTGAAATAACTTATAAACCTTCTAGAGGAGACGTGAAATTGAATTAAAGGAATAGATAATGGGCATTCCGTTTTACAAGGCTTGCATCAACCAAGAAAAGCAAGATCTTTTACAAATGTCAGTAAGTTTTCCTTGTTTTACTCTAGGAATCAAATCCTACAAAAAGAAGGCAAATCTCATTGGAAACCAAAGAAAAAGAAAAGAAAAGTGCCAAAACCCTTGAGAATATCTTTTCGCCATTTTTTGCTTCATTCTGAGGTGAAATACATCACAGATATGATCTCCTGGAATTGGCCCAGACAACCGTGAGCATCACATGTTGCAACAGAATTGGAGCATGAACAGCTAAACAAATTGAAGTGGATTATTCATAAGAAACGATGGTAAGGTGGAGCACAGAGAAGAGTGCGAATCCGAATCTTGAGACCTAACTATCAAAGATCTCCAAGATTGAGAAAGAGATAATATTCTTGAGAAGGCTAAGCCGGGGTTTGCGGGCCGCGTGGTTGATGATTGGGACGTGCTGACGGGAGAGACCTGTCAAGAATGGATAGCGGCCGCGTGCTGCGAAAGCATTCGAGCAATGTTTCTTTTTTTTTATTTCGGTAGTTGCACCCCCATAAATCATTGATCAGGATCTGGAAGACAACCGGTGTTGGACAGCTCCCCGAATCAAGTTGATTTTATAACGCAGTGGATAAGGTCATCCGGCTCTGCGCGCTATAAAATTTCAGAACTTCCTGACAAATTTCATCTCAGCTTCTCTCTTCAGTGATACCCATAGAAATTGGAAACAAACCATAAGTATTTTCCATGGATCCCAGTCCCACCCTGTCACGCCCCAGACCCAAAAATTTGAGCTAGGGTGACAACCCGCCGCATGCCAGGCATGCAAGGCGTCTTGCACTTATCACATAAATCAATATAAATCAAATTTCATATCCAGGATTTATTACAAACCAGAATTATCAGTCTTGGGCTATTGCCCTACACACCAACAAATCTGAACTAAATCAATATAATAAAACTAAGTCTTCGTAATAGAAACTCCTTCTATCTCAATTATCATCTTCATTCCTGAGGCTCTGAAAAACATTATGAGAATTTTGTGAGCTAACACTCAATAAGTAAGCCTAATATAATTTCAAAATTTTATTTATCAGGCTATCATTAGGTTCATGTCATCAGATCAATTAGTTTGAAACTTGATTCAATAACAATTACATTGTTTATACTGTCATTATTTTTCTTTATGTGTCCCACGGCCCTACAATACACATCATGTGTAGCCCTCTTAAACATCCCCTAAGAGGAAGGGTCCTGGTACCAGAGTCTGTCATCTGTCATCTGTCATGTGATAATCTGTCATGTGTGAATCTGTCATGTGATAATGTGTAGCCCTCTTAAACATCCCCTAAGAGGAAGGGTCCTGGTACCAATGTCTGTCATCTGTCATCTGTCATCTGTCATCTATCATGTGAGAACCGCGGTGATACATAAAGTTTTACTGTCATTATCATGATTACATATTATCATAGTAATAACATAATTTTGCCAAATTAGCATAATTATATTTAACTGAAATTTCACAGTTCACAAATTAAATAAATAATAAAATTATAATACTTGACTTACTTACCACAGTACACGAATTTCACTTGATAACCCAACTAATTGGACTCCTGGGAACCTACAAAATCATTTTTCATTATTAAATTTCTAAAATCTGAATTATAAAATAATTCTTAAACTCTACCCAAACCACTTCATGGGCCCAACTTTGGGCTTGAATATCTCTCAATCTATACACCCAAATAGGGAAATAAAATTATTTCCAGAAACTAGAATAAATCCTGATTCGGGCCATATATTTATTTTTCCATCTCGGCCCGATACAAGGCCCAAAATGCTGCTCAAACAGGGCTCAGAAACAGCCCAACAAGGCCCAATACTCAAACGGCCCAATCGGCCCATAAATTTTTTTTTTTTTTTTTTCAACCCAGCTCCTCTGTTTCAAAAGAAACAGAGGAGTCGGATGCCATGCCGGCGGCCAGGGCCGCCGCCGACCAAATTGGAGGCGGTCCGGCCGCCGTTGGCCGGACCGTGGCCGGCCGCCACCGCGGCCAACCTCTCCCACCCTCTCTCTCTACAATTTTATCAATTTAAAGCTTTCTTTCTTCTTCCGCGTGTCTTCCACGGTGCCGGCACCAATTCCGGCCAAATTGGCGTCGGTCCGGCCGCCATTGGCCGGACCAAAGCCGGCCATTGCCGCAGCCGACCTTCCCTTCCTCTCTCTCTCTCTAATTTCTCTCTTATCCTCTCTCTCTCTCACTGTTTCCGTGGCTATGGATCACGCCGGCGGCACGGCCGGCCTCCATGCCGGCCGGACCTCCACCGGACGCACGCCCGGCGCCGGTGGAGGTCTCCGACCAAGGCCCAGGCCCGGCGAGGCGGCGAGCACGCCGCCGGGCCCGAACCAAGGATCGGACCGGCGGTTACTCGTCACAGCTTGCCTCTTTCTCCTTCCTCCGCCTCTCCTCTCTCTCATGTTCTCCGGCACCCCACCGGACGCCGCCCCCGGTGCCGGTGGGTGGTCGGCCGGGGCTCAGGCCCGGCGAGGCGGCGGGCACGCCGCCGGGCCTGAACCAAATCACGGAGAAGGGAAGGGGAGAGAGCTGGGTTCTGTAACCCGGCTCCTCCCTCCTCTTCGTTTCCTTTTTTTTTTTAACTTTCTCTCTCTCAATCTTCTCTCTCTCATGCATGGTTAGAGGACTTACCAGAGACAGCACGCTGGGGAAGAAGTCCGCACGAGGAGATGATGAGAAGGGGGCACCACGTATGGTGGGAAGGAGGGTTCTACCCCATCTTTTATAGGCATTGCAGTCCCCAAATCAAGGGACTCTGTAATTAGATATACTTGAAATTTAAATATCTAGAGTCTATCATATCATCTGATCACGTGATAACTCTCACGAGCAATTAAGATATACCTGGAATTCAAATATCTGGAGTCTATCATCTGATCTCGTGATAACTCTCACGAGCAGTTGAGAAATCTAGGGGATTACATTCTCCCCTCCTTATAAAAATTTCGGCCTCGAAATTGATAACTTTTATTAGAGAAAATTAAAGGTCCAAATTTCTGTCCCAAGGACTAACAATCAACTAAAGTTAACAGTTTTCAATCATTAACTATTTTAAGATACAAATAGTCGTGGATACTTTTCTTTCATTTCTTCTTCCAGTTCCCAAGTAGCCTCTCTTTCAGAATGATTATTCCATTGCACCTTGACATAGGGAATGGTACGCCGTCTTAGAACTTGATCTTTGCGGTCTACGATACGCAAAGGATGCTCTTCATATGATAAATCTTTCTTCAACTGTATAGGCTCATATGCTATGACATGGCTGGGTCAGAGATATACTTCCTCAGCATAGATACATGAAAAACATTGTGTACCCCAGATAGAATCGGAGGCAGTGCCAGGCTGTAAGCAACCTCTCCAACTCTACTCAAGATCTCAAAAGGTCCAATATAACGTGGACTCAGCTTTCCTTTAATCCCAAATCTCATCACATCTTTGGTTGGTGATACCTTTAAGAAGACATGATCCCCAACCTGGAATTCCAATTCCCTTCTTCTGACATCAGCATAACTCTTTTGCCTGCTCTGAGCTGTACGAAGACGCTCCCTGATCAAATGCACCTTATCTACTGTTTGCTGAATCAGCTCAGGGCCTAGCAACTTCCTTTCCCCCACGTCATCCCAACATATAGGAGATCTGCACCTCCTACCATACAGAGCTTCAAATGGAGCCATCTGGATGCTGGCTTGGTAACTATTATTATATGCAAACTCCACCAAAGGTAAGTGGTTATCCCAAGCTCCACCCAAGTCCATCACACAGGCTCGCAACATGTCCTCCAGAATCTGTATGGTCCTCTCTGATTGTCCATCTGACTGGGGATGATAGGCTGTACTGAAGTTTAGTTTGGTTCCCATGGCCTTATGAAGGCTCTTCCAAAACTGGGACACAAACCTGGTATCTCTATCTGATACAATAGATACCGGAACACCATGGAGTCTCACAATCTGTTCAATATACAAATTAGCCAATCTTTCACTAGAGACCCCAACTCTGAAAGGTAGGAAATGAGCTGATTTTGTTAGTCTGTCCACAATGACCCAAACTGCATCGTTGCTCTTAGGAGTTTTGGGCAGACCAGTCACAAAGTCCATTGTAATCTTTTCCCATTTCCACTGTGGAATCATTAGAGACTGAAGAGGCCTGCAGGCCTTTGATGCTCGGCTTTCACTTGCTGACACACCAAGCACTTGGCCACATACTGAGCAATCTCCCTCTTCATGCCTTTCCACCAAAAATTTTCCTTTAAGTCTCGTACATCTTAGTGCCACCTGGATGCACAGTATAGGGGGAGTAGTGAGCCTCTTTCAAAATTTCAGCCTTTAGCTCTTCACTGTTTGGCACACAAAGTCTTCCTTCAAATTTCAGGGATCCATCATCCATTATATAAATTCATTCTGAACTCCTGATTGTATACTTCTTTAATCCTTTGTAGATCTGGATCTTCATCTGGATGACTTGATTCTGTCAACTAAGGTCGGCTGGAGTACAAGTGCTGCAATAAGTCCATCAGACTGCTGTACTCTCAGACCAACCTCCCACTTCTCCAGATCTCTCAATACGTGAGGCTGGGAGGTAATCATAGCAGCTAACTCAGAAGAGGATTTTCTGCTCAAGGCATCAGCTACTACATTGGCCTTCCCAGGATGATACTGTAGATTCAGGTCATAATCCTTCAATAGTTCCAACCACCTCCTGCCTTAAATTCAGCTCCTTCTGTGTGAAAATGTATTTTAAACTCTTATGATCTATATACACATCACACGACACTCCATATAGATAATGCCGCCAAATCTTAAGAGCAAAAACCACAGCAGCCAATTCCAAGTCATGAGTAGGATAATTTTGCTCATAAGGTTTCAGTTGTCTGGAGGCATAAGCTATCACTCTTTCATTCTGCATCAAAACACATCCCAATCCTTTTCGAGAGGCATCAGTGTATATAGTGAAACCTTCAGATCCCGTTGGAAGAACAAGAATGGGAGCTGACACCAGGCGCTGCTTTAACTCCTGAAAACTTTCCTCACACTCTACTGTCCAGTCAAACTTCACTCGCTTTTGGGTTAAGCGAGTTAGGGGTAGAGCAATGCGAGAAAAATTCTCCACAAATTTTCGGTAATACCCGGCTAATCCCAAGAAGCTTCTGATTTCTGCCACATTGGTAGGTCGGCTCCAGTTAGTGATAGCTTCAATCTTTTTCGGGTCCACAGATACACCATCTTTAGAGATTATATGACCCAAGAAAGCTACTTGATCCAACCAAAATTCACACTTCTTCAGCTTGGCATAAAGCTTCTTCTCTTGCAGAATCTGTAGTACAATTCTTAGGTGGTCCTCATGCTCCTTATGGCTCTTGGAATATATCAGAATATCATCAATAAAAACCACCACAAACTGATCCAGATATGGTTTAAAAATTCTGTTCATTAAGTCCATGAATGCTGCTGGGGCATTAGTTAACCCAAACGGCATCACCAAGAACTCATAGTGGCCATATCTGGTTCTAAATGCTGTCTTTGGTACATCCCCTTCTTTGACTTTAAGCTGATGGTACCCGGACCTAAGATCAATCTTTGAGAATATCCGGGCTCCTTGAAGTTGATCAAACAATTCGTCAATCCTTGGCAGAGGATACTTATTTCGCACTGTTACTTTATTGATTCCCCGATAATCAATGCAGAGTCGGAGACTGCCATCCTTCTTCTTAACAAATAGGACTGGAGCACCCCAAGGAGAAGCACTGGGTCTAATAAATCCTTGGTCTAGGAGCTCTTGCAGTTGATCCTTCAGTTCTTTTAGCTCAGCCGGGGCCATACGATAAGGGGCCTTTGATATAGGCCCAGTCCCAGGAACTAGATCAATAGAGAACTCGACTTCCCGATCAGGGGGTAAATTAGTCAATTCCTCAGGGAAGACATCTGGAAATTCTCTAACTATGGGAATATCCTCCAACTTGGTCTCTTCTTGCTGAAGGTCCTTGACTACAG
>UESW01002283.1:126693-151912 GCA_900491605.1 Calamus simplicifolius
AACCTCGGCTGGGCCGAGCAACAAATCTTCGAACCTTGGCAGGGCCAAGTAAAACAAAGTCTCCGAACCTCGGCTGGGCCGAGCAACAAATCTCCGAACCTTGGCAGGGCCAAGTAAAACGAAGTCTCCGAACCTTGGCAGGGCCAAGTAAAACAAAGTCTCCGAACCTCGGCTGGGCCGAGTAACAAATCTCCGAACCTCGGCTGGGCCAAGCAACAAATCTCCGAACCTTGGCAGGGCCAAGTAAAACAAAGTCTCCGAACCTCGGCTGGGCCGAGTAACAAATCTCCGAACCTCGGCTGGGCCGAGCAACAAATCTCCGAACATTGGCAGGGCCAAGTAATACAAAATCTCTGAACCTTGGCAGGGCCAAGTAAAACAAAGTCTCCGAACCTCGGCTGGGCCGAGCAACAAATCTCCGAACCTTGGCAGGGCCAAGTAAAACGAAGTCTCCGAACCTTGGCAGGGCCAAGTAAAACAAAGTCTCCGAACCTCGGCTGGGCCGAGTAACAAATCTCCGAACCTTGGCAGGGCCAAGTAAAACAAAGTCTCCGAACCTCGGCCGGGCCGAGCAACAAATCTTCGAACCTTAGCAGGGCCAAGTAAAACAAAATCTCCGAACCTTGGCAGGGCCAAGTAAAACGAAGTCTCCGAACCTCGGCTGGGCCGAGCAACAAAATCTCCGAACCTTGGCTGGACCAAGTAAAATGTTTCCCCGAACCTCGACGGGGCCAAGTGATAAATCCCCCGAGCCATGACAAGGCAGGGTAGAAACCATTCGGGCTAAGACCCCAGCGAAAGGTCTAAACCTACAAGCCTCGACCAAAGCCGAACGGCCCCCCAGACAGTCCCCCAAGGGACTTCGCCCGGTTCGAAAACGGGCGCTAAACGAAAACCATCGGCAAAATTCCCCAAGAGGCTATAAAGCCTCACATAACCGGCCAAGGGCCCCAGGCTGGGCCGGGAAATTCTCCCTAGCAGTAGAAAACCTTTTCGGCGACCCCCCGTAACTCGTCATTCGAAATATCTACGATTAATACGCAGGGCGATGGGACCAGACCGACACCCAAGTCCGTCGAGCGTATCAAGATAATCATTCTCAAAGAAGAAAGAAATTCCTGAAAGCGGGTCTATTTTCCATTTAAACGAGAAGGAGCTACTGCGAGGCACAAAAAGACACGGAAAAACAAAAGCAAAAACGGGAGCGGGCAGAGGCCCTGGAGTCAGTCGCCCCCAGAGGCCAGTAGCTCCTCCAGACGCCCCGCCAGGTCGGCCACCTGCTGACGGAGGGACACGATCTCCTCCTCTTGCCGGTCCATTATCCGACGTAAGGTTTCCGCCTCCCTGACCGAGACATCCAAGAGTTCTTCGGCGGTCCTCGCAAGCTGCTCATTGATTGCAAGGCCCGACGCGAGGGTCAGCCCATCGACGGTAATGGAGGTACTCCTCCCCTCCGAGTACGGCGGGCCGCTGACCGAGGAATACGAATCACTTGGCGATCGCGCTGGAGAGGCCATTCTTTTTCAGAGCTCAGACCGAGGGATGGCCGAAACCAATCCCCCTCGGTCATATTTATACCCGCCAGGCAGGCATCCTGATCGGCCGCACCGCGAGCGCCGATCCATGAGAGTTTGCCACATGTCACCATTCTAATGCGTGAGGAATCCGAAGAGTCGCGCCATATCCCGAGTAAGATCGATAAGCGCGAGCAGACTGTTCGGGGATTCCCCAGGCAAACACTTTCCAATCTGTCGCCCCCCGCATTAAGTACATTCGGCGCTTCCCCGAGCCGCTTAATACCACCCCCTTTTTTCGGAAAATGTGGAAGTCCGCCGCTCGGCCGATAACTCACCCCCTCGGAAAGGGCAGCATCGCCAATAAATGCGTGACAACACGCCGCCCGTTCCGCTCGAGCGCCCCCTTTTTATTAAGCGCCACGTGGGCCTAACGCTATGGCCTGCAACGGCAGCTGAATCGTTCCCTCCGAGCTACCAATTCTCCAAACCTCAGCAGGGCCGAGCTATAAAATTCTCCGAACCTCGGCAGGGCCGAGCTACCAATTCTCCAAACCTCGGCAGGGTCGAGCCGCAAAATCCTCCGAACCTCGGCAGGGCCGAGCTATAAAATTCTCCGAACCTCGGCAGGGCCGAGCTACCAATTCTCCAAACCTCGGCAGGGCCGAGCCGCAAAATCCTCCGAACCTTGGCAGGGCCGAGCTACAGAATTCTCCGAACCTCGGCAGGGCCGAGCTACCAATTCTCCGAACCTCGGCAGGGCCGAGCTATAAAATTCTCCGAACCTCGGCAGGGCCGAGCTACCGATTCTCCAAACCTCGGCAGGGCCGAGCTATAAAATTCTCTAAACCTCGGCAGGGCCGAGCTACCGATTCTCCAAACCTCGGCAGGGCCGAGCTATAAAATTCTCCGAACCTCGGCAGGGCCGAGCTACCGATTCTCCAAACCTCGGCAGGGCCGAGCTATAAAATTCTCCGAACCTCGGCAGGGCCGAGCTACCAATTCTCCAAACCTCGGCAGGGCCGAGCCGCAAAATCCTCCGAACCTTGGCAGGGCCGAGCTACAGAATTCTCCGAACCTTGGCAGGGCCAAGTAAAATGTTCTCCGAACCTTGGCAGGGCCAAGTAAGACGTTCCCCGGAACTCGAAACTTGACTATCCCAAGTAACTGGCCCCTTGCACCATGACGAGAAGGGGTGCGGATTCCCTGAGCTTGGCCAGGACCGACCTACGGTAAACCGAACTCCAATAAAAGCGGAGCACAAAAGTGCCAGACTCCTGACCCAAGCAAGGAGCGTATTTTGCCAAACGGTCTGCGAATCGCCGAATACAAACCTCGATTAGTTCGGATGGCGTGAAATCCTCGCCTAAGGACAAACGGAACGCTTTTGATGCCCACAAATAACAATAACGAAAAGCTCGGCACAAGAAAAGATAGAGGTCAAAAAACAGAATATAACTCTCTTTATTGCCGATCGTGATCAATTACAAATGCCTCACAGGCGTTACAAGAGCATTGAAATGCATAAAATGAAGACGAATGCAAAACCCGAGCAACTACTACAAAGCAGACCCAGGCGACTGCGATGTTCTGACGGCCGGATCGACAAATCAGGCAAACCACAAAATCAGTCCGCCTGGGCAGGATAAATTAAAAGATCCAAGAGGAGGCATGGCCCGCGGATGCTGATTCTGAGGATCCGGACGATCCGGCCTGCCCCCCTAGGAGGGGGTGCTGGATCGCGGGTCGCCACCCAGCCAAGGGAGCCGGGGACCATCCGACCCCGGTTGCTCCCATCTTCTCCCTCCCATGGCAAGGATTCCCCTCAGAGAAGGGACGGGAACCTAAGCCAGCGAAAAAAGGAGAGTCTATGCGTGCTACGGGGGTGTCGATGCACTTCCTACCATAAGCCCCCCGTAACCGGCCGCAAAGATCACACGGGAAGAGTTATATGTGCGCTCCCCGTGTGATCCCTGCGCCCCCCATGTGCGCTCTCCATGTGATCTCCGGGACTCATCCCCTAAGGGCGAGCCATCCTCCAGCTGCTCCCCGGTCGCCCCAGCTATCCGGCGGAAAGGAGCCCATGAAAAGAAAAGTCGATCCTCCCACTCGTAGCAACAGAGAAATGAGCATAGTAAAAGCTCTGGCGAGAAAAGAAACTTTGGGGATAACCAGATGAGACCCCCTTTTCCCTTTTATAGGCAAAAATGGACCAGGAAAAGCCACCCAGGCTGCGCGTCCCGAGATTTAAATTTCCAAGTAGTACTTCCACGTGGTCTCCCAAGACTGGCGCCCCACCGCGCGCCAAACCCATCGCCTGAACCAGGACATGTACAAAGATCCCCTCCTGATCCCGAATCACGGCCAATAAATACAGGAAATCATCCACTGACGCTTCGCAAACTGGCGGGCTCAGAAAATCGTCCTTTGAAAAAGTACTATCCGATAGTAGACGGTTGTGTGCGCATCGCAACAAAGCGACCTGCATTGGAAAAAGAGCACCTTCCGAAAAGCTCTGATGCAGCTTTATGCCCCCCACTGTGCCGTATCACCGTTTCTAGTAAAATAAAAACCGAACTGCCTGCGGGACGGCAGGGCACTGGCAGGATGGCAGGAAGCACGCCGACCTAATTTATCTGTCGGCCCTAGCCGACCCACTTTATCCGTCGGCCCCAACCGACCCATTTTATCCGTCGGCCCCAGCCGACCTATTTTGCCCGTCGGCCCTAGCTGACCTATTCCTTCTGTCGGCCCATGCCGACCTATTTTTGCCCGTCGGCCCTAGCCGACCTATTCCTTCTGTCGGCCCACGCCAACCTGTTTTCGCCCGTCGGCTCTATCTAACCTAATTTATCTGTCGGCCCTAGCCGACCCACTTTATCCGTCGGCCCACGCCGACCTACTTTTGTCCGTCGGCCCTAGCCAACTTATTTCATTCATCGGCCCCAGCCGACCTAATTTATCTGTCGGCCCTAGCCGACCCACTTTATCCGTCGGCCCACGCCGACCTACTTTTGTCCGTCGGCCCTAGCCGACTTATTTCATTCATCGGCCCCAGTCGATCTAATTTATCCTCCGGCGCCAGCCGACCTATATTGTTTCGTCGGTCCCGGCCGATCCATTTTGCCTGTCGCCCTGGCCGGCCTACTTTGCCTATCGGTCCGAGCTAACGCGTTTGCATAGTCTTGGAATAAAGATAACCCAAGATCGCCAGCGAGCCACAGACCGCTCAAGGCAAAACTGAACGACGATGAGATCAAACCAGGACAGCACTTAAGTCAAAACAGAAAGTTCTTTTATTAAGAAACGACAGATAAGCAAGGTACAATAACAACTCCTACGAACCAGGAGCCGCACCATCCTTTGAGGAGCCCTCAGTTGCGCCTGCGGAGGCGTGACTAGGCGCACCCTTCTCCAATGTTCTCGCCCCCTCGGCGGTAGTTTGCGATCGTCCCTCAAAAACTGCGGCTTCGCTGGGACCACGGGCGCCGCCAGGCTCGCATCAGAAACATCGACACATTGGTCTTCGTCCTCTTCTTCCTCGGATTCGCCATCTTTGGAATCTTCGACGCTCAGAAAAGAAAGGTCCCACTCTGGGCGCGCCACTTGAGCTTATACTCCCTACGCCCGAACCTACGCTTCGAACTAGGGAGTGGAGGGCATGTGTTGGGGGTTAAAATCATCATTGCACTGATATCCTGCGAGGCGGCTAAGGCTGACCTCCTCCCGGGCTTCCATAGCTCAGCCTCCTCCGGGCTCCCGTAGCTCGGCCTCCTCCGGGCTTCCGTAGCTCGGCCCCTTCCGGGCTTCCGTAGCTCGGCCTCCTCCGGGCTTCCGTAGCTGGCCTCCTCCGGGCTTCCGTAGCTCGGCCCCTTCCGGGCCTCCGTAGCTCGGCCTCCTCCGGGCTTCCCTAGCTCGGCCTCCTCCGGGCTTCCTAGCTCGGCCTCCTCCGGGCTTCCGTAGCTCGGCCTCTCCCGGGCTTCCGTAGCTCGGCCTCCTCCGGGCTTCCGTAGCTCGGCCTCTCCCGGGCTTCCCTAGCTCGGCCTCTTCCGGGCTTCCGTAGCTCAGCCTCCTTCGGGCTTCCGTAGCTCGGCCTCTCCCGGGCTTCCCTAGCTCGGCCTCTTCCGGGCTTCCCTAGCTCGACCTCTTCCGGGCTTCCGTAGCTCGGCCTCTCCCGGGCTTCCCTAGCTCGGCCTCTTCCGGGCTTCCGTAGCTCGGCCTCTCCCGGGCTTTCGTAGCTCGGCCTCCTCCGGGCTTTCATAGCTCGGCCCCTTTCGGGCTTCCGTAGCTCGGCCTCCTCCGGGCTTCCGTAGCTCAGCCTCCTCCGGGCTTCCATAGCTCGGCCTCCTCCGGGCTTCCCTAGCTCGGCCTCCTCCGGGCTTCCGTAGCTTGCTTCTACCCAGCGATCCACGCCTGACGTCTACCTCCGCGGAACCTGACGCGGGAGAGCTTAAGCTTACCCGAGCAGCTCCTTAGGCAAGGAATCATGTTGAGACGTGGCCTAAGACCTATTGTAACCGCCCCAGGTCTACTCACCCAGATCCCAAGACATCGAGGAGCTCTCCCAGCCGTCGATCCCTTAACAGACAAGGCGTGGATTCTAACGGCCCCACAACGGCCTGATTCTGTCTACCCGCGTATCGTAACAACCCCAGAACCTTTCAGAAGACGCTCAAGTCCCCAGGTGACAGTCTATGAATATAGATTGCAGATTCCCTTAGGTACGCGACTCTGTACGCACACTTGCGCGCTTACACCTCCACTCTCACTCTCCTCCTCTCGATGGGAGCTCGTCGGCGCTCCTGCCCTTTGGAGCCTCGATTGGCCACCCCCGAGAGGCCTCCCGGAGAGATCCATCTCCTCATTATCTGGTTGATCGCCGATTTCTTTCCCACTGACTTGAGCATCGGAGGGTCTTCCGCGGAGGACCACCCCCAGCGTCCCTCCGTGTGTGGGCTTCTTTTCCAGGTCTGCCGCACCCCTCTTCCCGGAGATCGACCGCGCCCGAGTCGAAGGACGGATTTCAGCGGCAACACCAGCAATGGAGTTGTGGGTGTATAATTGTTTTAACTGTTACTCCTGTACTAGTGTCAGGACTGGCTGTTTTTTCTTTTTAATGCTTGGGGACATGATTATTTGGTTAAGTTGAAATGATTATTTAGTTGTTTTCCATTACGACACCCCAGTTATAAAGCTATGATACCCATTTAGAAAACATTTAAAGTTTATGTTCCAACCCCTAAAACCTGGAATACCTTTCTTACGTGGCTTGGTTTATGACTCCTAAAGTGTCATAACATGCTACGAATGCTAGAAGATTATTGATATAGGCCAAAATAGGATTATGACACCCTAGCTAAAAAATTATAGCATTCTAGTTAAAAGATTATGACATCCCTATAGAAAACATGAAACTAAAGGTATTGACTCCTATCAAGAATACACATCACTTCAGAACTGAGTTATGACTTTTAGAATGTCATAATATGCCACAAATACTACAAGATTACTAATATAGGCCAAAAAAATTATGATATCTTACTTTTAAAATTATGACACCATAGTTAGAAACCTACGATAACCATTCAGAAAATATTAAGGCAAAGAATCCAAACACCCTAGGAAGATTTATGATATAAGCAAAAAAAATTAGAACTCCTATGTTCATGGTGGCATCCAGAAGTTGAGTATGTGATTCTTGCTCTATCTGCAAAGTAGGCAAGAAAAAAAAAATAATATGCATAGTTCAGTAAGCAAGACAAGCTAAAAAATTGAATGACTAACTACATCATACACACTAAGTTCAAGATCATTATGTATGAAGCAAATTATTGAGCTTGAAAAAGAAATAAAATATCCTGATGTAACATGCTTTTTAAACAAAATGAGTACAGGCCACATAGTATAGTCAAATGAATCTAGAGTCTTACATGTCTTAAAAAATATTTAACGGTTTCTTGCACTAGGCTCAATTCATTCTCATGCTAAACAAGATGGTTAGGGAAAGTGTCATACGAAAGCAATCACTGAAAATTTCACCCAGCAACAAAATTTACTGTACCAGTACCCTCTCAAGTTATGGGATAAGTAAGTAAACATGATTATGACACCTTAGTTATAAAATTATTACAGCCTAGTTAAAAACATATGACACCCATTCATAAAAGGTTAAGGCAAAGGTTTCATTCCCTAATTTCTAAAATACCTATTATATGTGGCTTGGATTATGACTCTCTGTATGTCATAACATGCCACGAATGCTAGAAGATTATTGATATAGGCCAAAAAAAAATTACGATACCCCATTTTTAAAATTACAATATCCTAGTTAGAAACATATAACACCCATTCAGAAAACATAAGGCAAAGGATCCAAACACTCTAGGAAGATTTCTGATGTAAGCCGAAAAAAGATTATAACACCCCAATTATAAAATTATGACTCTCTAGTTAGAAACCTACGACATCCATTTAGAAAATGTTAAGGCAAAGGATCCAAACACCCAAGGAAAATTTTTGATATAAGCCAAAAAAATTACAACACCCCAGTTATAAAATTATGATACCCTAGTTAAAAACCTACAGTACACATTTAAAAAATATTAAGGTAAAGGATCTAAACACCCAAGAAGATTTCAGATATAGGCAAAAAAAAATTACAACACCCCAATTATAAAATTACGACACCCATTCAGAAAATATTAAGGTTTATATTCTAACCTCTAAAACCTAGAATACCTATCATACGTGGCTTACTTTATGACTCTCATAGTGTATTAGTGTCATAACATGCCACGAATGCTAGAAAATTACTGATATAGGCCAAAATAAGATTACGATATCCTAGCTCAAAAAGTATGATAACATAGTTAAAAGATCATGACATCCATGCAGAAAATATGAAACTAAAGGTATTAACTCCTATTAGTAGGAATATCCATCACTTGTGGACTGAGTTATGACTCCTAGAATATCACAACAAGCCACGGATGCTAAATGAGTATTATATGGTTTCCTAATGTATTAACTTTCTCTAATTATCAAAACAGTTTATGTAATAAAGGAACTATAAAAAGATACATAAACAATATTATGTGAAGGATTTTTTACTTCCTTTTAGGGATGACATTTTTTTCTGAAGTTATTGAAGAAGTATTCATTAGCTTATTCCAACCTCAAACCAAAACTATTTCTTATGCTTGAAACTCAGAGCATTTTTCAAACCTAGGAAGAAGCTTATATTACCATTCAAAAACTAATTCCTTAAACTGGACTCTCAGAGCATATTTCAGAGCAAGAAAGAATCTTGCTCCAACCTTGGACTGATTTCTTATGCTTGAAAGCCAGAGCCAGAAAGAATGCTTTAGAATTAGAAAAAGTTTTCTATCAACAAAATCCAAGCAAGATGGCAGGCAGAAGTAGGTTGGAGGGAAAGGACATTTTTGCTTCATATAAATTTTAAAAAAAGGCTAAACATGTATTAATGCACGTCACGCTCAAAACTTAAGATTGTATCCCTGTTATCGCATCCTATCATGTCAAGCCATGTAGGATCTACATGGACCAATAAGGAGGGACGATGTAGCCCATATAGGATTTGCTGCACCGTTGGTGGTGTATAAACACTTTTCTTGAGCAATTTGTACCTTTCCACATTTGCATATGCATCACCCAAAGCATTGCGCAACCCAGTTGAACCCTCAACCTAGAGCCTTCTGAACTGAGACCACTATAATAGATGAGAGTGTAGGGTGTTGGCTGGGTCCATCATTTATCAACACTGAGAAACTCTTGCTGCATTGGGGGCGGTGCAGCTCGTGCGCACTGCCCCCAATGATTGGTGCATGGTACATGCACATGTACATGCCAAGGGTAAGAGTATTTTTTTTCTTTAGTATGTGTGCGCTAATTATTAGGTATGGTGCAGCTCTTTCTGCATCGCTTGCCGTGCAGCAAGACTTCCTCATCAACATTGGTCCAAGCAGTATAAAATAGAGACACCCATAGCCCCCAGTTCAACCCGAACCGACTGAAACATGAGGGTGAGGGAGAGAGAGCCAAAGTAAAATGAGAGAAGAGGAGCTACGGCGGTGCCAAATTCAGGAGTGGTATCCCAACTTCAAACCTTATACCATCCACACCCTCTTCCACCTGCTCCCCAACTCCTTTCTTCGTTACCTCCAAGGCCTCCCCCTCAACCCTCGTCCTGAAGGTGATGGTGACGGTGATGGTGATGCCCTGCTCCCTTTCCTGCTTCCCGTCTCTATTTCCGGCCGCGACCCCCTCCCTTGCCCCACTGCTCACCTCGACCCTGTCTCCCTCCTCGACTCCAAAACTTCCTTCTCTTTCTCCTCCTTTGACGACATTGGTGAGGCCTCCATCTCCGTCGGTCCATCATTCCCATAGTTGGAGGCGGTGGTGAAGTGCTCAATTGTGGCCCTAGCTAGGTGGTGCCACCTTCCCTAAGCTGAACTAGAGTGCCTCCAAGGGCATTGCCTAGATCTCCGACGATGGCAATGCTAGGGATATTTCTTTCCTTCTTTTGATACTTGTTCTCATGGTAGGGTTGTATTTTTGGGAATTGGAGTTGTTGCATGGCTCATATACTTTGATTAGCCTTTGGATCTTTGATTTCTCTATCACATGATAACGTTTTTTTAATTGAAATTAGGCCAACAATCAATTGTAAATATGAGTTTTGTGAAATCCTTTCTTATACTTGGTAGAAAAAAGCTTAGGTGGTGATAATGATAGTAAATTTTGAACTTCTACTACGATTTGCTTCTCCTCTAATAATAATTTTTTCCACTCAAAATAAGAATGTAAATTATTTATAAGGGATATAAGCTTTTGGGCTTATACTGATAAGAAAAATCATCTATTTTGTGTACTTAAAATATGAATTTGCATATTTTAAAATATTAGCATAAATATTATAAATATATAGATTTCTATAATAAAATATTTGTATTTCTAAATTTATATTTGAAGGTAATAAGTAGTTGCCTTTCTCTTTCTCATGAATGTTCATATAGTGGCTTATACTTCTTTAATTAGTCCAATGTGAAGAAAAGGTGGCCATAATATGAGAGATTTCAATATAAATCAACCTGCCTGAGGCAGAGAAAAAGCTTCCCACACAAGATGTAGAAGATGTGATGAAATAAGGGAACAATATAACTAAGCCAAAGAAATTTTGCTCATCTCTAGAGCAAACTAGCTTGCTAGAGGAAAACTTTAACCAAAACTCCTATCCCAGTTTCCGTAAGAGAAACATATACGCTTTTCTCTTGAAAACACCGTCTTGCTCTTTATCAACCTAAATGTATTATTGAAATAAAGCTGACATTAGAATTATTAATGTATGTTTGTTTCAGATGGTGCAAGAAGAGCTAGCAGCAAAGTTAAAGCTTTCACCCCCAACAAGTGGAAGTGTGGTTTCAAAATCACAAGATCAGGTGTATCACTCCATCCTTGCAAATTTAAAGCATTACATTTTTTTCTAATAGAGAAAGTATTACTTTTAGTGGGGATATTTTTATAGAGATATGATGATAGATGTTGGAAGAAATTCTTGTTCTAACTTTTGTAGGGAGACTATTGGGTTGGTAAGATGGATTTATATAACACTTGTTTGCTTGCATCTAATGATCGAAACACTTTTAAACTCTTAAAAAGAGTAATACTATAAGACTTTTATTTCATGCACATGAAAACTTTATTTAGACATGTGACAAAGCAGGCCACTATAACTTCAGGAATTAGTATGGGATGCATAGTTTGCCAAGCTATTGTCAAATAAGTTTATAACATTTTTATATGCACTAATGAACAATCCAAAACATTTTCTCCAATGGAAGTGATTGTTTCTTTCTAATAATCATCCTAATAAAACTTGCTATTAGTTTATCAAGGTCAAATTAATAGCACCAACATGTTACAATATTTATAAAATATAACTAAAAAATAACATAAGTTATGTATATGTTATTTTATTTTTATAAAAGAAGATAGGTAGTGCAATTTAAAATCCATTGAGATCCTATAATATGCTAAAGGAACAACTTGAACCCATATCACTTTATTGACAATAACAGACATCCAATGAGCACCCTCTTATGCATGTAACTATTGTTTGTGTAATAAATTAGCATTCACTTTAGGCTATTAGAAAGTTAATGATCAGTTACTTCTTTTTATCTATTGTGCTTCTTACTAAATGTGTATGGAATTTACATAGTTTATTCCTATTTTTTCCTTAAAAAATACATGCAGTGCTTTTCATAGTCATTCACATAAGCAAGTCACAATGACAAGGTATGTAATGTAAACCTAGATCAAAATTTGGTATAATTAATCTATAGTAGTGGTAGATATGTCGAAAAATCATTTAGAAAAGATTTTTCCCCCAATATCTTGAAAGACATTCAATTACAAATGCAATTGTATTATCCCACACATATGCTACGCACTAAACAATCGGCTTTAATAAGAAGAGCACATTCCATGTCATCTTTGTTCATGACCCATGGTACAATGGATCATAGTGATGACTAATGCATAACTAATTCTTTTAGATTTTTGAAAAGATAAATTAGTTCCTCAATAATCAAATTACAAATTATAAATAAACTAAAGCCATCATAGAATGTGGTGACTTGTTGCGATTAGAATTTCATTTGAGGTTCAAAGGTATGAAACTGGATTTTTTTTTCCAGATTATGGCCACGTTGTAGAGTTAGGTGATTGGTTGAAGTCAGCTATTGGATATCCCTATGCTTATATAGTTGAATTCTAAATTCTTTTAATGATTTGTGGCTTATAGGAGCAAAATGAAGGAGATGGAGATGGAATTATTGCAAGTGAAAGTTTGAGTTACTGATAGGAGAAAACTTGAGGATTCATCAGGAGCTTAAGAAGCTATGTTCCCTCAAGATGGCTCCATTGGTCTCTACCTTTGCTAAATGCCCTTGTTGTGGGTGTCATGCTAATGTCTAGTGATGCCTCTAAAAGCCTTCAACCAAGGCTGCCTGGAGAACTGTAACGACCCGGGCCCTGGGCCCACAGCACAAGAAAGCAAGACGGACAAGGTCCATACCAACTTGGGCCACCACAGCCCAAAAGGGATCCAATTAGTACTTGTTCATCTTTCTTAACTGGTTATAAACCATACAACCAACTCCCAATTTTCTGATGTAGGACTATTGGGAGGGGCATCACAATCTACCCCCTTTATAGAGCGACGTCCTCGTCGCCAGGAGCATATGATCATAACCACCAAGTAGGCAGGATTTTAGAGGTAGCCCCTACAGGTTCAAGAGGTGGCTCCCATCCTCCATGGATGTAGCTCCTGCATTTTGCCCTGTGTGACACTTAAGGTCCATACCAACTTGGCCACCACAGTCCAAAAGGGATCCAATTGGTACTTGTCCATCTTTCTTAACTGGTTATAAACCATACAACCAACTCCTAATTTTCTGATGTGGGACTATTGGGAGGGGCATCACAAGAACTAAATAATGATGACCATATGGAAGACGAAGAGAAAGATGCAAGCTGAACTTTCTGCAACAAGGTCTAGCCAATAAGACCTTTTGTGGGCTATTATTTAACTTTCAATAAATAAGCTCCCTAAAATGACCTTATCTGAAATGTGTTTGCCTTTTGACTTTTGGCAATTGTGTTTATTGCTACAAAGAAATGTGACATTTGTTTGATGAATTCAATGAAGTGGTATTTTCATTTTTAGTAGCAAAGAATTATATAAGCATTTTTTTAGTTATATATATATATATATCTTTTCTTTAGATATGAATTTTGATATGTAAGAGCAAAGCAAAGCTGATGGAGGTTAAGAAGCTCTACACCCTCAAGATGGCTCCAGCGTGAGGTTGAGAACACCATCCTCACTATGTGCCCTAGTTGTAAATGTTGTAAGTTCATAGATGGTGCTGACCAATACTCAATAACTCCCATAACAAACATGCAACTTAATTAGGCCCCCTAAGTAAAGATTAGGACCAAAATAATGAAGACTATATGTATATACGCATGGATGAAAATGGTACAAAGGTTTCAAAAAATAAGGCCTCGCTTCTTTCTCGTATTTATCTTCACTAGTTTATAATTGAAGTCATTTATTTCTTAATATAATCATATATCACACTCCAAACCCATTCCTTGCCGCTACATACCTTATAGGGCATGAGGTATATGCATTTGAATTCATCACTTAACTGTGATAAGTGAGAATTTAAAACAAACAAAAAATTCCATTAATAAATAAGTATTTTGATACATGGCCTAATTAACTCTCATTAAGTAATAAATTTTAGTGAGATATAATTGATAAAATAATGGCAAAGAATGGTTATTAGGAGTTCGCCTGCCATCACTACTACAAAAAGTTAAATAGACTATAGTATGTTTTAAAAAAATAACTATATTTTTCGTAAAAAAATGTAGTCTAAAATTTTAGACTAAGTTTTTAAAATTTTTACAAATTAAAAGACTACATCTTTTATTAGAAACGTAGTCTTATATTATCTTATAATATAAAAAAACTATATTTTTAAATAAGATGTAGTCTTATATTATCTTATAATATAAAAAGACTATATTTTTTAATTAAGACGTGGTCTTATATTATCTTATAATATAACAAGACTATATTTTTAATTAAGACATAGTCTTATATTATCTTATAATATAAAAAACTATATTTTTAATTAATATGTAGTCTAATATAAAACTAACAATTTATCTTTTTTTTTCTCCTAATTCACTTTTCTCCTTTTCCTAAATGAAACCCTCGATACCCAAAGTCAAATTTCTTTCTTTCATCCGCAGTTTTATTCTAGATTAGGATTTCGTTTGCGAAAACTTCATCGGCCACCACGCAGGATTAAGGTTGAGAAGATTCTACCATCATCAAGATTTCATTTATAAAGACTATCACTACGCGGATTAGGGTTTTATTTGCTATGTCTGGCCGGTAATTTTTTTTTTATTATTTTTTGTTTTAATTTAAGGGTTGATAGAGGGAGAGAGAGAGGGCGAGAGGGCATGCCCACTGAGGAGTCCCTTTCCCTCGTCGTCCACTTCCTTGGCCGCCGCCCATCGCTGACGTCCTCTCCGAGTTCCGCCGCTTCGTCGGTCCGCTTACCGTCTCAGCCACCATCGACCGCCTCGCTCGTTCCGGCCGCCCCGCCGACGCTGTCTGCTTTTTCGACTCTCTCCCTCGTGACCTTGGCCTCCGCCGCGATCGCCCTGGCCTCGCCGCCCTCGTCATCGCCCTCACCGACAACGGCTTCCCAGGTCACGCCGAGGGTTGAGGCCATCGGGGAGGCCGCAGAGGGTGCCGTGGAGGACCTCGGCACCGGCAGGGAGGAAAGGGACCGTGTCGGTAGGGCACGATTCTTATCGGAAGAGAAGTTTTGAGGAGGCATTTGAAAAAGTGATCCCCTTGTCCTCGCCACTCCCAGAGAAGATTACTCTGCCTCTCTTCGTCCACAAAAATGGCGGAGATGAAGATGATGAGAACGACAGCCACGACTTAAGAATCCACACGAGCTCAACAGGTAATTGGTGCTGGCGCTGAAGAAAGTTGGAGTGCAGGCTCTGGTCTTGGAGCGGTCTCACGAGCTCTGCGCCACGGGCGCCGCCCTCGAGCTCTTCAACAACGCCTGGCGTGTCCTTGACGTGCTTAGTGTCGCCTATAAGCTCACCTCTATCTATGATGAGTTCAAAACGTACCCCCTCTCTCTTTCTCTCTATATATATTATTTTGTCTCGTTACTCTAATCTTCACTTAATGCAAGGTTAGACTATTATTGATGTTGGATAAATTCTTGCCTTCGTAGAGGGCGTGTGACGAACCTGGTTATCGGAGCTACGCAGGAAATGTCTATGAAGGACAGGTATTTGATGATTTGTTTGTTAACGGCTTTGCCGTGGAGATTGATGATGGAAATGCTTGTTATATGCCAGCGAAGGGAGGGGCGTTAGGGCGGTGCACAGGAAGGCCTTGCTGGAGGCACTTGCCGAGGAACTGCCACCTTGTACCATTAGATTCTCTTCAAAGCTAGCTTCCACAAGGAGCGAAGTTAAAGACGATTCATCTGAAGTCACTGCTCTCTGTTGGGAAGATGGAGTTATCATCAAAGCAAAAGGTACCTGACCACTTGATGCTATAGTTGAATCTAATTTAACACCATGATCATGACCATCTCTAATAAGTCAGCCAACAAATGCAACAAGGTCAGTGAATTGTGGTTGCTTGACTGTTAATTTTATATCCCTTCTTCCTCATCTTCCTCTTCCTCTTTTTTAGAGCGAGTGATCATTAATCCCATGAAACTTACGATATCTCAGAAAAACTGTTACACCCTAGCTGAAACTGTTAAAGCAGAACCTTACGACACTCAAGAAAACATTACGACAATGCAGTTACAAACCTACGACAGAACCTTACGAAACTGCAGTTACAAACCTACGACACCCAAGTTAAAGACATACGACACCCCAGATAAAAACTACGACACCCTTCAACAGTTAAAGACAACTGAAACTCACGATACCCAGAAAACAACTTACGATACCCCTGATAAAAACTACGACACCCTTTAACAGTTAAAGATATAACTGAAACTTACGATACCTCAGAAAACAACTTATGACACCTCAGATCAAAACTACGACACATGTTAACAGTTAAAGACATAACTGAATCGCATGACACCTCAGAAAATAACTTACGACACCCTAGAAAATAACTCACGATAACGGAGCTGTAACATGACGACACCCTAACTGAAACTGCTAAGGCAGGAACTTATAACATCCCAGAAATAACTTACGACACCGAAGCTGATGATAACTATGGAAATTATGATACCCTAAAAAAATTTATTCGACACCCCAGTTCTTATATAACGATACCCTAGATGTAACTGTTAAGTCACGAACTTATGACACTCCAAAAAGACTGTTACGATACCTCAGTTCTTATATTACGACACCCTAGCTGAAACTGAATGCAGAAACTTACGACACCCAGAAAATAACGTACGATACCCGAGTTGTAAAATGATGACACCAGAGCTATAGGGTCAGGGTATAACGGGGAATATAGGCTGAAACACTCTGACAACACCCTAGTTCATAAGGTATAACATCTTAGTTAAAAGAGTATGACATTCATGCAGAAAAACATAAAATTAAAGGTATTGACATTCGCTAGAGGACTGAGTTATGACTTTCAGAATGTCATAACATGCCAGAGATGTTACCTGAGCATTAAACGGTTTCCTAATGCATTAACTTCCTCTAACGACCAAAACAGTTGGTGTAATAAAGGAACTATAAAAAGATGTGAGAACAAGGACTTTTTACTTCCTACTGCGGATGACATTTTCTCCTGAAGTTAATGAAGTCTTCAGTAGCTAGGTATTCTAGTCTCGAAGCTGAAATATTTTCTTTCGATCAAAAATCAAAACACTTTTTCTGAGCAACAAAGAAGCTTATATCACCAACGGAAACAGGAGGAAATCCTTAGACCAGACTCTCAGAACGAGGGAAAAGGATCTTGCTCAAACCTTGGACTGATTCTTTACATCCGAAAGCCAGAGCAAGGGGAAAGAATGTTTTAGAATCGGAAAGAGTTTTTCTTCCATCAGATATAATCCAAGAAAAGATGGCGGGTAGAAGTAGGCTGAAGGGAAGGAGCATTTGCGTCAGCACACAATTTTTAAAATAAAATCGAAGCGCTTTTAATGGACGTCACCATCAAAACGTAACATCGTATCAGTGCTATCCCATCCCACAGCATTAGGCCACGTGGGATCCACGTGGACCAATAAGGAGGGGGATGCAGTCTACGTTGGATTTGCTGCACCGAAGGCGGTGTACAAAGACTTTTCCTTGATTGAGTTCAAACCATCTCGGCCCTAATCTTTTCTTTATTAGGTTGTCTAACTTTGAGGGTGAGACATTTTTTTTTTTTCTTTTTTCTTTTAAAGTGTCTTTTGTATCTACCAAGATAGATTTTAGC
The DNA here is from genome assembly GCA_900491605.1 of Calamus simplicifolius. NCBI lineage: Eukaryota > Viridiplantae > Streptophyta > Magnoliopsida > Arecales > Arecaceae > Calamus > Calamus simplicifolius. Next base: position 144,259 of record UESW01002283.1, read on the forward strand.
CATCATCAACTTATTTCCATCAAAAAAGCTTTCGTTAAATTATGAATATAATATGCATTAAGATTTGATCGGAAACATCTTGACTTTTAGTCTAGTTGACCTGAACGATCTCCGACCAATTTGCTATGGCGAAGTTTTTTTCATAAATAGTGAAGAGAAGAAGATAAATTCAAGTTTGCAATTTTATTGAGTATCCACACACTTAATGTCAATCATACCTCCCTTGAGGATGCAAAACATAGTATTACGATGTGATTAACAAGATGTTAATGTAAGTTAAGTTGGGTTGGGTACATTCTGCATCTCGTTTTGCATCATACCTCAAACTCTAGTGCCCCAGTGTTGTAAAGATGCCCTGGAGATGCAGTCTTTTGTTATCATATGAATATAAGAAAAGAAAAGAAAAGACATTTCATGCCTCAGAAAATAGTGCTTTTCTTATATTTAGGTTTGTGAAAGTAGGCAAAACATGTAAATGCGTGACAAAAGACGAGGCGGCGGTGGCGGGCAAAGCACCGGAACTCCATCTCCAGGCGAAGAGATGGGTACTGATGGGGCCAATAAGCCTCATGGGCAACGATAATCTCACCGGGGTTGGACCAATCATTTCTGGAGTCGGCTCCGAGAAGACACCACCTCGGCCTCAGCAAGACAGTCCCTTGGCCTCAGGAAGACACCCCCTTGGCCTCAGCAAGACAACCCCTCGGCCTTGGGAAGACACCCACTCGGCCTCAGCAAGACACCCCCTCAGCCATGAACAGTGATCGACCTTTTCCCTTTGGCTCCCTTGGCCCTTGGCCCCCTCGGCTCCCTCAGTCATGAACAGTGCTCGGGCCCCTCAGCCTCAGCCTCGGCCATGAACAGTGCTCGGGCCCCTTAGCCTCGGCCTCGGCCATGAACAGTGCTCGGCCCCCTCAGCCTTGGCCTCGGCCATAAACAGTGCTCGGCCCCCTCAGCCTCAGTGCTCGGCCATGAACAGTGCTTGGCCCCCTCAGCCTTGACCTCGGCCATGAACAGTGCTCGGCCTCAGCCTCGGCCTCGGCCTGCTCAGCCATGAACAGTACTCGGCCTCCTCAGCCTCGCCTCGGCCATGAACATGCTCGGCCTCTTCAGCCTCGGCCTCGGCCATGAACAGTGATCGGCCTCTTCCCCTCAGCCATGAATAGTACTCGTCCATGAATAGTGCCATGCAAATGTTTACCCACATCTTCTTTGGAGCTCATCCAAGGCCATGAACAGTGCCATGCACGTACTCTATAATCAATACTCCATGAGGGACAAAGCCAGCTTCAACTCTAAATTTCATCTTCTGCCTCAACGGCTACACTTTGAGGCCCATGTGGCTAACTTTATCGTCCATCACTGTCCACACAGGACAGCGGAAGGGTGGCGTGGGGGACATGTTTGGCAAACTCCGTAACGGTCGGTCATGCCCTGCAGCAGCTGTCTAAACCGAGCAGTACCTGCCAACTATGCAGCCACCCATATTTGATGGGACATAGCCTGCACTTCTGATATGCCACTAAGAAGCAAACCCTGCCATTGCTGTCACCATCATAAATGCTCTGACAAGTGATCATGCCCCAAGTCTCACAGACTCCAAGCATCAATAAAATGGGTAAGAGGGACCCCCGACGAGGTATCTGATAACTCATCACACTCTTAAACACTCATTCTTGCTCAGAGAGCTCTAAGCCTCTCTCTTCTCTCTTTCGAGCTTTCTCAAGCTCACGGCTATTGCCCATAGCATTGACTTGAGCGTCAAAGGGTTCCTACCGGAATCTTTGGTCTTCGAAACTTTTTACAGGCTCCCAAGCACGAGAGCTCGCCGAAGGATCCTGGGCTCACTGGAGAAGGTGACCGGACGCTCGCAGGCGCTCGAGGATGGTGATTTGGCGTTAACAGATTGGCGCACCAAGAAGGGGGCAGAGCATGGATCATCAATGATGCTAGCTTGCGGATCCTCGTCCTCTTTAGATTAGCATGGTGGATCAAAAGATGGTAATGATAAGAACCCATGAAGCTTCTGCTACTCATGCTGGGGGGCACCCTCAACGAGCTGAGCAATAGAGCCAACCGCTCCACTCCACCATCGCCACTACCTTAGGCCACTCAAGCAAAACAGCATGCCACCCTCGTCCTGCAAATCCATACTTTGACAGTAGCTGTTCAAAAGCTCCAGAAGTAATATCTCACGGCCACACAGCAGCCAGCAAGGGCTTCCGCTCCCTCTTTAGTTGCTGCTCAGGCCAGCCATCATCCATCCCGCGGAAGTTCTCTCCAGCAAGAGGCTCACCGCCTTCAAGCTCATCAGCATGAGCATCTTCAAGCTCAAAAGTAAGAGCTCATTAGCAAGAGCGCCACCGCTCGCCGTCCAAACAGCCTCCTCTCCTACGGACGGCGATGCGGGAAGGCCCAAGCAAGGACGCCAACACCTCCACTCCAATCAACTTGCTTTCCGGGGGGGCAGACCACCAGCAGGCTTTTGTATCCAAGTCAACATAAGGAGATAAATTTCTCCAAAGGTGCTTCACAATGACAGCCTTTTCCACTCAGACAATCTAATCCACAAAAGGCGTGCGACCCCGAGGCTATCTTCAACCGATAGGAGTTGATCGATACTCCTCCTTGGCTGCTTTTTCTCCCTCCAAACCATCTGCATCAAATGCCACATCATCATCATCACCTGGCATATCTTTCTGGCCGGATTCCTTTAAGAAGCAAGGTCCTGGCCTGGCTGGGGGGGGGGGGGGGGGGGATCGAGGGCGTGGTCCAAGTCCTAGCCCAGTGCCATGCCATGCAAACTTAAATGAACAAGATTTAATATATGAAGGGAAGGAAGCTTGGTGCCAGCAAGAGGACAAAGAGAGGACATTGGGTGGAGGGGTCATTATGGCCTTCCTTGTACTCGGATGTCAGGGCTCCATTAATGCCAAAAGAGACCAACAATACAGGTTCTCCTTCACTCTCGAATAGTCTTCTTTGCCTCGCAACTACCTCGATCCAGCACCAGGAAAAGCCGAGGAAAGCTCTCTATCCCGACTCCATGCCAACCCCAGCGTCATCGAACACGACGCAAAGGCGAAAAAGCTACAAAAGCTAAGTACACTACACCGTGAGAAAAGCTTCTTTTCATTAATACTTGAATGCACTGCAGAAAGACCGACAAGCATCGATAACAAAGACCGACTCCAGTGCTGGCATCAATGGCTTTGTCACAACCTTAACGGCATTATCAAAGTCTCAATAGCTTTATCCCAGCCTCGGAGGCTTCAACTCTGTCTCAGCGGACAATGGCCACCCGAGTAGCCGTTCGTAGACTTCACATCAAAAGAAAAAGGCACCTGACGACTCTCAACTTTCAGGCCACCCTTCGGGGTTAAAAGGCATCTGGCGACTCTCAACTCTTAGGTCATTCTTCGGGATTCAAAAGGCACCTGAACTTGGTCCAAGCACCCTCAGGTCACCTTCCGGGGTTAAAGGCTCCCGAGCATGGTCCCATCACAGCGACTCTCGGGTCACCCTTCGGGGTTCAAAAGGCACCTGAGCCTGATCCAAGCACCCTCAGGTCACCCTCCAAGGTTAAAGGCTCCCGAGCATGGTCCCCATCACGACTCTGGGTCACCCTTTGGGGTTCAAAAGGCATCTGAGCCTGGTCCAAGCACCCTCAGGTCACCTTCGGGGTTAAAGGCTCCTGAGCATGGTCCTATCACGACTCTCGGGTCATCCTTTGGGGTTCAAAAGGCACCTGAGCCTGGTCCATGCACCCTCAGGTCACCCTTCAGGGTTCAAAAGGCACTTGACGACTTCAGCAACTCTCAGGTCACCCTTCGAGGTTAAAGGCACCTGACGACTTCGGCAACTCTCAGGTCATCCTCCATAGTTCAAAAGGCTCTCGATGGCCTCAACCTTACCTCAGCGGCTCTATCAGCCTTAGCGGTTGTATCTCTTTGCCTCCACAGCCTCATTACAACCTCAACTGTTTCATCTCAGCCCCAGGGGCCTTATATCTGCCTTAGCAGTGTTATTGCAGCCTCAACAACTCTATCAGCCTCAACGGCTTTATCTTTTTATCTTCATGGCCTTATTACAACCTCAACGTTTCATCTCAGTCCCAGCGGCCTTATATCTGCCCTAGCGATATTATTGTAGCCTCAATGGCTTCATCTCAGCCTCAGCGATATTAACCCTATCTCAGCGGCCAATGGCCAACTGGGTAAGACCTTTGTTTAAATTATACGCTTGCAACATATTGCTGGTCACTTTCAACCATCCAAGAAGAAGCCCAGACAACTCACAATTGGAAGAGGTCAACTCCCCAGCTCACAGTTGACAGGCACTCACCTCAAACTTCATATCAAAGATAATAGACCCAAAGTCAACTCATAGTTGGGAGAGGCCAACTTCCCAACTCATAGTTGACGGGTATCCACTTTCAGACTCTATGTCGAAGAGGATTACTAGCTGCCTCTGGCTAGCCAACGGTGATCAACTTACCTCCAACATTGCTTAAAGTCTTTGAGCAGACAAAAGCACAAGAGAGCATGTGGTCACAAGTCCACACAAGGTAGACGAAAACTATCCAAAGCTGGCTTGCAAAGACAAGTGCAAAATAAAGATATTACAATTCCTACACTCCTTTCGCTTGGCGGATGCAAGGCATGTAGTCGCACAAACTCAGGAGTGTGGGGGCATCTGATGGGGCCAATAAGCCCTATGGGCAATGGTAATCTCACCGGGGTTGGACCAGTCATTTCTGGAGTCAGCCTCGGAAAGACTCCCCCTCGGCCTCGGAAAGATACCTCCTCGGCCTCAGGAAGACACCCCTCGGCCTCAGCAAGATAGCCCCTCGGCCTCGAAAGACACCCCTCGGCCTCAGCAAGACACCCCTTCAGCAATGAACAGTGATCGACCTCTTTCCCTCGGCTCCCTCGGCCTTGGCCCTTGGCCTCGGCCACGGCCCCCTCGGCTCCCTTAGCCTTGGCCTCGGCCTCGGCCCCCTTGGCCTTGGCCATGAAGTGCTCGCCATGAACAGTGCTTGGCCCCCTTAGCCTCGGCCTCGGCCATGAACAATGCTCGGCCCCCTCAGCCTCAGTGCTCGGCCATGAACAGTGCTTGGCCCCCTCAGCCTCAGCCTTGGCCATGAACAGTGCTAGGCCCCCTCATGAACAGTGCTCGGCCATGAATAGTGCTCGGCCCCCTCAGCCTCGGCCTCGGCTATGAACAGTGCTCGGCCCCTTAGCTTGGCTCGGCCATGAACAGTGCTCGGCCTCCTTAGCCTCGGCCTTAGCTATGAATAGTGCTCGGCCATGAACAGTGCTCGGCCTCTTCAGCCTCGGCCTTGGCCATGAACAGTGCTCGGCCTCTTCAGCCTCGGCCTCGGCCATGAACAGTGATCGACCTCTTCCCCTCAGCCATGAACAGTGCTCGGCCATAAACAGTGCCATGCATATGTTCACCCACGGCCTTCTTTAGAGCTCATCCAAGGGCATGAACAGTGCCATGCACATACTCTATAATTAATACTCCACGAGGAACAGAGTCAGCTTCAACTCCAAATTTCATCTTCTGCCTCAGCGGCTACACATTGAGGCCCACGTTGCCTGCCTTTATCGCCCATCACTGTCCACACAAGACAGCGGAAGGGTGGCATGGGGACACATTTGGCAAATGCCGTAACGGTCGGCCATGCCTGCAGCAGCCTGCAACAGCTGTCCAAACTAAGCAGTACATGCCAACTATACATCCACCCATATTTGACGAGACATGGCTTGCACTTCTGACATGCCACTAAGAAGCAAGCCACCATCACAAATGCTTTGACAAGTGATCATGCCCCAAGTCTCACAGACTTCAAGCATCAATAAAATGGGTAAGAGGGATCCTTGACAAGGTAACTGATAACTCACCACACTCTTAAACGCTCATTCTTGCTCACAGAGAGCTCTAAGCCTCTCTTTTCTCTCTTTCGAGCTTTCTCAAGCTCACGGCTGTTGCCTAGAGCACTGACTTGAGCGTTGAAGGGTCCCCACCGAATCTTCGGTCCCCAGACTTTTTGCAGGCTTCCAAGCGCGAGGAGCTCGTCGAGGATTCCGGGCTCGCTGGAGGAGGCGACGGACGCTCGCATGCACTCGAGGATGGTGATTTGGCGTTAACAGGTACCACTTGTGGAGGGCAAGGTAGAAGGTGGTCGTCGTCGTTGATTGCATGTCCCTATCAGAGGAGTGGCAGGAAGAGAGGGCGTGCGAGAGGTTGTGGATGATGGCGTCGGAGGAGCGGAGGAGGAGGGCGACGTCCGCGAAGGAGGTGCAACGGAGGGTGCCATCGGTGGAGATCTAGGCAGCATCCTTGGGGGCACTCCAGTTCAGCTTAGGGAAGGCAGCGCCACCCAGGGCCACGATCGACCGCTCCACCGCCACCTCCAGCTCTGGGAACGAAGGACCGGCGGCGATAGAGGCCTCGCCAGCATCGTCGGAGGAGGAGGAAGAGAAGAAGTCTCGGAGTGAGGAGGGAGACGGGTCGAGGTGAGCGTGGGGCGAAGGAGGGGGTCGCGGCCGGAAATGAAGACGGGAAGGAGGAAAGGGGCCGGGGCATCGCCATCACCGTCACCATCCCCGTCGCCTTCAGGACGAGGGTCAAGGGGGAGGCCTTGGAGGTAACGAAGGAAGGAGTCAGGGAGGGGGTGGAAGAGGGTGCGGATGGTATAAGGTTTGAAGATGGGATACCACTCCTGAATTTGGCACTGCCACAGCTCCGCTTCTCTCATTTTCCTTTGGCTCTCTCTCTCTCACTCGCCCTCGCGTTTCAGTCGGTTTGGGCTGAACCGGGGGCTGTGGGCAGCGGCTCTATTTTATCTTATATCGCCTGGACCAGTGTTGATAAACGATGGGCCTGGCCAACAGCCCTGCGCTCTCATCTATTCTAGTGGTCTCGGTTCAAAAGGCTCTAGGTTAAGGGCGTTCAACTGGGCTGTGCATTGCTTTGGGCGACGTGTATGCAAAGTGCGGAAAGATACAACCTACTCGACACATGTTCGAAATAATGCCCCGTAGAAATCTAGTTGCTAGGAACCGAACGCGATGCTAAGTGGCGGCTCTCGGTGCACGGAATGGGCGTTCGAATGCCTAAGTTGTTTCCCGAATGGTCGCAGAAGAAGAAGCATCGCAACCATAGGAGTTTTGATCGTATCTAGTGCCTGATTTGCATCATTTGGTATAATTGGAAGCCTTGAACAAAATAGAGAGGCTTTCAGACCAAGGTATCGATGTGCTCTGGGGGAGATCGCTAAGGTCAGAGGGGTGTGTGTGTGTAATATGAAATAGCAAGTCTTGTTAATGGATGTTACTTAGCATGAAGGTGCAATGAGCTTGCACTTTTGCTTGCATCGTATCTTATAATCTTATTTGATAAATACGCATGAACATGAATTCTCCTAAATTCAGCACAAACATGAAACTACAAGTATGACAATTAACTTGATATTCTCACTTGCTTTCTTTAAACAAATATAGCATTTAACAAACAAAATACCCGAAGAAATCAAAAACAAGAATTTGCAGGTAGAGAAAGCCCATATCAAAATTGTTTAGGTGTATTTATGCATGCTTATCATTAGGTTTTTCAACCATGACTATTCTCCTCTCTCACTCTCTCT
>UESW01002283.1:152375-172875 GCA_900491605.1 Calamus simplicifolius
GCTACTAGTATTGCTTTGTTTCTAACTATGTTACCATGTTCATCCAACTTGTTTCTAAATACCAATTAGTCCCAATAATTGGATGATCATGAGGTCTAGCAACTATTGTCCATACATTATTTCTTTCAAATTAGTTCAATTCATCATGCATAGCATTTATCCATTCTATATCATCCTTAGCATCATCAAAACATTTAGGTTCAATATGAGAAACAAATGCTAAGTTATTATAAGTATATCTAAATAAAGATCTAGTTCTAACACCTTGCGATATATCACAATAATAAATTCCTTAGGATGGTTATGTACATACCTCCAATCTCTTTCTAGGTCAAGATTACCTTGAGTTCTTCGTGATTTATTTGCTCTTGATTGGCTTGAACAATTGATTCCTCTTTTTCTTCTAGAGTAAAAATTTTCACTTGATTTTTTATTTCTCTTGCATCATCAATAGCCTTTCTCTTCCTTGTTGGAAGATCATTAGTTTCATCAAAAATAACATGAATTAATTCTTCAACCACTAAGGTACTTTTATTGAAAACTCTATAAGCTCTACTAGAAGAAGAGTAGCTAAGAAAAATACCTTCATCAGATTTCGCATCAAACTTGTCAAGATTTGATTTTTCATTGTTCAAGATAAAACATCGACATCCAAAAATACGAAATTATGCAATTTTAGGTTTTCTACTTTTGCAAAGCTCATATGGGGTCTTTTTCAAAATAGGTTTAATCGAAGCTCGATTTAAAATGTAACATGAGGTGTTGATTGCTTCTGCCCAAATATTCTTTAGGAGGTTGCTCTCATACAACATGGTATGAGCCATTTATTCTAAAGTTTGATTTTTTTTTACCATCCCATTTTGTTGAGGTGTCCTAGATGTAGAAAAATTATGATTAATGCCATGCTCATTATAAAAACTTTCAAAAACATGATTTTCAAATTCTTTTCCATGATCGCTTCGAATAGATAAAATTGAAACTCCCTTTTCATTTGTATTCTTTTTGAATAATTTTGAAATGCAAAAAAAATGCTTCATCTTTTCTAGCTAAAAATAAAACCCAAGTAAATCGAGAAAATTACCGATAATTACAAAATTGTAGCATTTGCCTTCTAGACTTGTTATTCTAGTCGGCCCAAATAAATTCATATACAATAATTCCAATATCCTAGTAGTTGAAATCATATTTTTTGATATAAATGGAATTTTTGTTTGTTTTTCAAATTGACATGCATCGCAAATCTTATCTTTTTTAAAATTCAACTTTGATAAACCTTTGACTAAATCTTTTTTAAATAATTTTAAAAGAAGATCCATGCTAACATGTACAAGTCTACAATGCCATAACCAACTAGATTCATTAACTTTAGCATTCATAACAACTAGACAATCAAAATCATGGTCATTTAAATCATTCAAATCAATAGTATAAATATTTTCATGCTTATGACCAATAAATTTTGTACAATCGTTAGCAGGATTAGAAATAATGCAAACAATGATTCAAAAATCACTTTAAAACCTTTATCATACAATTGACAATATTTAATAGATTATGCTTAAACCACTAACTAATAAAGCATTATCAATATATGTATGAGGTGTGATATCAATTTTACCATTGCCAATGATTTTACCTATGCCATTATCTCCAAAGGTAACCATACCTCCATCTTTTGATTCCAAAGTGATGAATTATGATTCATCACCCGTCATGTGTCTTGAACATTGCTATCAAGATATTACTTTCTTTTAGATCCATAGATTGCAAGACACACCTGCAAACACAATATCACGCTTTACTTTTAATTACCCAAGCTTTCTTGGAGCCTTTAGTGTTAGTCAATATGGTTCCTTTTGAACCCAAACCTTTTTAATACTACTACATGCAAAAGACTTTTATCCCTTTAAATTATATTTAAAATAGGTAACATTAGAAGTTTGACCAGCATGTATGAAAATGTTTTTCAAATATTTTTATTTTCTAAAGAATTATAGTCTAATCCAGCTCTATCAAAAATAGTTTTTTGGCTATCTAAAATCATATTTGGTTTTAAAGAACTCAAAAGTAAATTTATCTACTACAGGTTTAAGTCTATCAACTTCAATTTTTAAATCTTTATTTTTTTCTTCAAAAGATCATTTCTTTAATATTTTTATTATTTTTTAAAATTAGATTTTGCATTTAATTTTTTAAATCTTTATTTTTGGAACTAAGATTAGCAAAATCATCAACTAACTCATAAAAAGCACCATGCAGTTCTTCAAATGAAAAGTCATCAAGGAAACTTGGACTTACCTTCTTGTTGTCCGCCATGAAGCAAAGATTAGCTACTTCATTCTTTTCATCTCCCTCCGAGCTTGAATTTTCATAATCACTCCATGTAGCCATCATTACCTTCTTCTTGAATTTCTTGGGACCTTTCTTAAGTTGTGGACATTCCGATTTAAAGTGTCCCAACTTTTTGCATTCATAACATATAATTTTCTTTTCTTTTTCTTTATTTCCATCTCCTTTCATAGATAGTTTCCATTTTTCTTCAACTTTTTTTTCTTTTCATAAACCTTTTAAACTTTCTAGTAATGAGGATCATGTCCTTATCATCACTTTCCTCCATAGATTCATCTAACTCTTCCTTTTGATCAAAAATTTTGATAGCCATAGTTCTTTTTGACTCGTCCTCATCGGTGTTTCTTAACTTGAAGTTCATGAGTCATGAGGGATCCCAAAAATTATTTCAAAGGTAAAGCATTTAGATCCTTTGCCTCTTGAATAGGAGTGACTTTAGCCTCCCAAGACCTAGGCAAAGACTGTAATACCTTCCTCACATGATCAGCATTAGAATATGATTTACTGTTGCTGCCGAGTCACGTTCCTCCAATGCCGAAAAATGGAGATCCTCTCCTCGAAGAAGCTCCTACAAAGAAGTCCTCGGAGACCGGTTGCACCGGTGGGGACCTCCAACGCTCAAGTAAGCGACTCGGGAACAATGAAGAAAAAGAGCTAATAGGAAATAGCTAGAGAACTTGAGTTCAGATCCCTCCCTCGTTGTGAGTGTGGGTTTTTATACCTGTTCAAGGGTCCCTTTTTCCACTTCCAGAAGGTGGCTGATTTCAAGGTGCCGCTATCCGATAGTGGACGAACGGCCAGACTGACAGTGATAGGTCGCAACCAATACTGGACATGTCAGAGGTGTCTCGCCCTGCCAGCCCTGCTAGGCATGACACCACAGGTGGCAGGTGGGCCTAGTCATGTCAGGCATGCACCATTACGGGCAGTGGCCATGCGCAGTTGCAGACGGTTAGTGGGCCACGTGGCGACTGCAGGCTATTGTTGGGCTATGTGGTCGTATTAGGCGGCTCAAGGATGAAGGGACTCCAGGGCTGAAGCCGAGGGGACACGACGTCCGTGGCCAAGGGGACATAAGTCCGAGGCCGAGGGGATCTGGGGTCCGAGACCGAGGGGGTCCGGGGCTGAAGTCAAGGGGACACGAGGTCCGTGGCCAAGGGGACTAGTCCGAGGCTGAGGGGTCACAAGGTCCGAGGCCGAGGGGACTCTAGTCCGAGGCCGAGGGGTCGCAAGGTCCGAGGCCAAGGGGTCTCCAGGTCCGAGGCCGAGGGGACTCCAAGTCTGAGGCCGAGGGGACCTCGGAGGTCTGAGGGGGCCTTTGAGGCCGAAGCTGGGTTTCATCAGTTGCTTTTTTCGTTAACCCGCACAAGGCTTGATCAGCAACATCAGATGCCCCCTTGCCCCTGAGATGATGCAGGCCCACCCCTGCGAGGCGAAAGGGGTGTAAGTTCCCAGTGGTTGATCCCGTCGTGCCGCCAATTATCGAAGGGCACGTGTCTCTAGGTGCAGTGATGCCTTAGCGTGGGTGACCTAGGCGCTGAAACGTCACCACCTTTGCTAACCGTCAGATATGCGGAGACCTGCCTTGAAGCGGGAGTGTCCTCTCGGAAGCCCCGAAAAAGCAACCGCCATCATTGCATCACGGTGCTGGCACCAGCGACGCCTCGCTATTGGTCGAAGGTGGAGCATCTCACATGTCGGGCACCTGCCAAGGCGACTCGCCTATAGCGGGAGTCCGCGTGGCTGATTAGGTAAGGAGGGACGATTTGAAACTAATAAGTCGGGGGAGGGGGGGAAGCTTCGAGTTTGGTCACTTTGCTATGAGATCATCTTCCTCCTCGGCTCTCCTAACTGTGTCTTCCTCCTGAGAACCTGTCCTTGCTGCCTCCTTTTTCGATCCAGGTTAGTTCTTTGATTGTCCTAGCTCCACTTTCAGCTCTCATGGCCTCTTCTCGTCCTGGTCTTCCTCTGTTGATCCTGAGGATCACATTTCCTCCTTGAGGCTTCGCGCCTCTCCATCTCTTGCTCCCTCGTGGTCCTCCTCCTCCCCCTTCAAGGACCACGTACCTCTAGCTCAATGAGTCGCCAGGTCGGGCTCCAACTAGGAGCGCCAGCCGATCGTCAGTACCTCTTCGAGGATGGGGGTGGAATCTTCGGTGGGGACCGCCTTCACGTAATGGACCAAGACCTGGCTAACATCCAGGCCCGTTACAAGATCCCTAGGGATATAGGGCTGTTCCTACCGACCCTTGATGATAGAGTAGTTTCCTTCCGACCCGATAGGATTGCTATCTATGAGGTCTCCCTTAGGATAGGTTTTCGCTTACCCTACCACCCCTTTTTCCTCAATCTCGACCGGTTACCCTACCACCCCTTTTTCCTCAATCTCCTCGACCGGTACTTCTGACCCTGCCCAGTTGGTCCTGAACTTCATTCGGACCATCTGCGGTTTCATTGTACTTTGCCACTTCCATGGTATTGAGCCCAGACTCTCCCTCTTCCACTGCTTCTACACCCTCCAGCAACAGTCGGGTTGGTGGTTTTTTAGCCTCGGCCTGGCCGAGTCCTAAAACTTTGCCTTCCTTCTTTCGTCAAGGGATGGAAGTTCCGGTTCTTTTTTGCAGACCTCGAGGGAGTGAAGCCGAGGTTGGGGGATCCTGACTTGAGACCAAATAAGGACTCATCAGTGATCCCGGGGGACAGGGAGGCACTTGGGCAGCTCCTGACGGCCGAGATCCCCCGGTGCAACCAACTTCTATCAGAAGACAACCTCCGACTCGCGGGCATTGCCTTCGAAGCGGTGAGCGGCTGCAGACCTGACCCCTAGACTGTTTCTGCTTTTATTCTTTTCCTTTTTTTTTTTTGCAAACTCCAACTAGTGACTTGCAGTGATGAAGATCCATGTTCATATTATTAGGAAGGCCGCAACAAAGAGGAAGAGGCTCTCGAGGGCACCGAGGGGCCAAGCAGGAGGCAGTGACCCCGGCCCTGAGCCAACCTTCGGCATGGTCCTCTCCACCCTAGGAGCATAGAGAGTTGGCGGCCGACCCTTCCATCGACCTCACGGCCGACACCTCCTCCGGAGGGAGTGAGGGGGCTGCAGCAGCGGAGCCCACCATCCCAGCTGTTAAGCCAACCTGGCCGGAGGTGGAGTTGATCCCGGGTGAGGGCCCCCTGGTAGCGGCGGGGCCACCCATGGAGGAAGTGCCAGCGGTTCCTAGCCCGGCACACATTGCGCCCGAGCCAGCCAAGGCCGCTGAGGGAGGCGAGGCCGGGCGATCCCTTCTCGGCCCTCCACGATGAATCATGGGCACAGGGTGGAGTGGCTTATCTCCCAAATCATCCTCCTCGAGTCCAGGAGGAGCTCAGCCAGTTGGGGGCCTCAGCCTTTTTCTGGGAGGCCTTCGTGGCTCCCGTCCGGGTAAGTATCCTGCATGACTTAGTATTTTTTTCCTTGTATCCCATTAGCTTTTGTACTTACTTTTTGATGCAGTCGGCGAACTCCTTGGTGGCCACACGGGAGGTCATCAACCAAGGGCAGACCATTCTCCGAGGCTCAGCGGGAGGCTGCCGAGGCCCGAGCCTGGGCTGAGAGGGTGGAAGAGGCTAGAGATGTGGCCGAATGCCAGGCAGAATCCGAGGCTGAGCACGTTCGGGCAGCTTTGGACCAATTGGGGGAGGCCATGGGGGTCGACTGCCCGAGACTTCCATATCAACGCCCTTGCCACTAAAATAAAGGCAGCCAAGGAGAGGGCAGAGAAGGCTGAAGAGGCGGCAAGGAGGTCGGATTCTGTGCTGTGGAGGGGGAAGCCAAGGCGCAAAGGCAGAAGCCGCCGCAGCCACTGCTGAGGAGAGGGCAGCCATTGCCGAGGAGAAGGCGGTCGAGGCCGAGAAGAGGGCTGTGGAAGCTGTGGACAACTTCCGCAAGTCCACTAGCTTTGCGGGCGAGCTAACCGAAGCCTCCATGGATGTCTATCTGCAGGGGTTCAAGGACTGTCGGGAGAAGGTGACCATGGTCTTGGGCCTCCCCGATGCCATGGAGATAAAGCCGGACGAGGTGTCCGAGGGGGCACCATCCGAGGGCGAGCATGCCACAGCCGACCCCTGACCCCTTGTATCTTCTTCCTTCTATACTAAAGTCCAACTTGGTCAGCATTTTGTACACTTTAAAGTAATGAATTTTTTTTTTTTGAAATATGCTTTCATAAGCTAGTGTAGTAACATCCCTCTCAGCTCGTCGCCATAGGACCCTTAGGGGCTACGTCGGCATTGGGGGGGGGGGGGGGGGTGTGGCGTCTGTCTGCTTACCATGAGCAAATCCATGATTTAGTTGCTATATAGGACCGGACCTATTATGAGCGCCGAGGTTCGACTCGAAGCTCCCCTTAGCAAACCCGAGGTCGATGCATAGGTGCAAGCCTCGTGGGGAGCTTGCAGCGCCGAGTTGCCATCGAAACTCCAAAGCGAGCCTCGGTCTGGTGGTGCTGATGTTGCATCGGGCTCGAAGTGCCAAGCTGGCCTCAGGCTTTTGAGTGCCGATGGTATATCAGGCTCGAAGTGCCGAGTGGCCTCGGGCTTTTGCTGAAAAGATAAGTTACCCGAACACACTTTTATTAATATGAAATGTGGGACAGGTGAGTTCAAAAGAATATGAATAATTCGCCCAATGTATAGAAGGGATACATTACTGGTAGTACCGACGGAGGTTGTCAGAGTTCCAAGTTTGAGGAAACAACTTTCCATCTAGTCCTTCGATTTGGCACGCTCGATGACGAGGGCTTCGGTGACTCGATAGAGTCCTTCCCAATTCGGCGACAACTTGCCTCCTTCCGTCGGCTTCGAGACTTCGGCCCATTTGAGGACTAGGTCTCATGGCAAGAATGTTCTGGGACGACACAAGCATTATAATACCTAGCAGTTCGCTGTCGGTAGGCGACCATCTGGAGTCGCGCTCAGTCACGTACCTCCTCCACAAGGTCAAGGTTTGCTCGCAACTGGTTCGAGTTGTCCTCCTCGTCATAAGACTCTGTCTGGGGCTTGGGACGCCGATCTCCATAGGGATGATAGCCTCGGACCCGAAGACAAGGTTGAAGGGGATCTCCCCCGTAGGAGCCCGCGGCGTTGTGGTAGGCCCACAGCACGTTGGGAAGTTCCTCACCCACCTTCCTTTGAAGTCGTCCAGTCGTGCTCTGAGTCCTTGGAGGATAATGCAATTTGTTACCTTGGCCGCGGCATTGGTCTAAGGGTGACCAATAGAGGTGAGCCGCTGATGAATGCCTAGCTTGGTACAGAATCCTCTAAAGGGTGCGTTGTCGAACTGTCGACCGTTGTCGGTGACGAGGGTATGTGGTAGTCCAAACCGGCAGATTATAGACTTTCAGAAAAAGGATCTCACTTTGCCTTCGGTAATCTTAGCTAGTGCCTCGGCCTCGATCCATTTGGTGAAGTGGTCAACGGCCACCAACAGAAATTTGCACTGGCCAGAGGTCGGGGAAACGAGCCCAGGATATCCATCCCCCACTGGGCAAAAGGCCAGGGGGCCCCCAGGGGGCTCAGCTGAGAGGTTGGCTGCCACTGGATGTTGGCATGTCGTTGGCCGTTGTCACACTTTTGAACTAACTTGGCAACATCCTCCTTCATCGTCAGCCAATAGTACCTTTGGCATAGGGCTTTATATGCCAGTGTTGTGCCCTCCAGATGACTCCCACAAATGCCCTCATAGATCTTCCACAGGATGTAATCAGCTTTTGTGGGGCTGACACACTTGAGGACCGGGTATGAGAAGGACCTTCGGTAGAGCCGCCCGTCCATCATCAAAAACTTAGGAGCTCGTCGCTTGAGTAGCCTAGTCTCAGCCGGATCTTTGGGGAGGGCACCATTGGTAAGGTATCGGATGTAAGCATCCATCAAAAGGGTTCCTGCACGACTGGCAGGGCCTTTTCTATGGCTTCGATGCTTGGGACCTCTAGATGCTCCATATACATTCTTCCCAAAGTCCCGTCGATCGAGGTGGCCAAACGGGATAGCGCATCAGCTCTGGCGTTCTCTCCTCTGGGAATGTAACTGACATGGAAGTAAGCAAAATGGAAGGCCTAAGATTGGACCTTACTCAGTAATGGGACATGGCCGGATCTCGAGCTTTGTATTCCCCAGCCACTTGCTCGGAGACAAGTTGAGAGTTAGTGAAAGCCCTGAGACGTCTTGCTCGAGCTCCTCGGCCAACTTCATTCCTCCAGCAAGGCTTCATACTCTGCTTGGTTGTTGGTGGTGGGAAAAAGGAAATAGAGAGCATACTCCACTGCCTCTCCCTGGGGCTTGCGAGGATGAGCCAAGCTCCACTCCCCTGGGAGTTAGATGCGTCATCTACATGAAGGATCTAGTCCTCGCCCGCCTCCACCGCCATGGGGGACTCCAAGTGTAGTTCCGCCAGCTGCTCCTTGGCCCAAGTGGATTCGACCAGGAAATCGGCTAGCACCTGGGACTTCATTGCAGACCTTGGTCGAATGGACAAGTCGAACTCCCTAAGCTTGATGGCCTACTTCGCGAGTCGGCCAGAGGTGTCAGGATGGGATAAAATCATCCAGGAGGGGCTGGTCCATAAGCACCATGATAGGATGGGCTTGGAAGTAGGGCCTGAAGCACTGAGCAGAGACAATCAAGGCAAAGATGATCTTCTTGGTCCTGGAATATCTGTCTCTGCATCATAAAATACCTTGCTGGTGTAGTAAACTGGCCTTTGCATCCCGTTGGTATCCATGCGTACAAGCACGGAGCTGACGGCTTCGGAGGAGGCTGCAAGGTAGAGAAAGAGCTCCTCCCCACTCCTCGGCTTAGACAGCAGCGATTGAGTGGATAGAAATTTCTTCAACTCCTCAAAGCTTTCTGGCACTCCTTCTTCCACTCGAAGCCATTGACCTTATGCAGCGCGTTGAAGAAAGGCAGACACCTCTCCACTGACTTGCACAAGAACCGGCTCAGGGTTGCCATCCTCCCAGTTAAGCGCTGCACCTCCTTCTTACTAGCCGGGAGCCTCATGTCAAGGATAGCTTGGATTTTATCGAGGTTCGCCTCAATCCCCCGCTGCATCACCATGAAGCCCAAGAACTTGCCTGCTGTCACTCCGAAAGCACACTTGCGGGGATTTAGCCTCATCTGGTATCGATAGAGATTGTTGAATGTCTCCGCTAGGTCAGCAACATGGTCAGCATCTCGTCCATGTATACCTCCATGTTGCGTCCGATCTGATCCTCAAAGACCTTATTCATCAGCTTCTGATAGGTGGCCTCAGCGTTCTTTAACCCGAATTACCTTGTAACAGTATATGCCCTTCTTGGTCACAAATGAGGTAGCCTCCTCGTCCGTTGGGTCCATCTTGATTTGATTGTATCCGGAGAAGGCGTCCATGAAACTGAGGGTCTCGTGGCTGGATGTGGCATCCACCAGCTGGTCAATCTGAGGCAGTGGAAAGCTATCCTTGGGGCATACCTTGTTGAGATCAGTGAAGTCCATGCACATCCTTCAGCTCCCACTAGCCTTACGGACCATCATGACGTTGGCTAGCCAGTCAGGGTAGTGACCTCTCGGATGTGGCTAGTAGCCACCAGCTTATGAACCTCCTCGCCAATGGCCTTCTACTGGTCGGGCGCAAAGCTCCTCTTCTTCTGCCAGATGGGTCGGCATTCTGATTTAATGTTAAGCTGATGGGTGATTACCTCCTTGGGTATACCTGGCATGTCAGATGCCGACCATGCAAAGACGTTAGAGTTGGCATGCAGGAAGGCTAGAAGTTGCTTGTGTGCCTCCTCCGGTAGTAGCGCTCCAACCTGAACCATCCTTATCGGGTCCTCCCCCAGCGGGAAGGTCAGCAGGCGCTCGGCTGGCTCTCCCCTCCTCTCCAAGTCTTGAGGGTCGAGTGATTCTGGTGCCGGTGCACACACCACCCTCTGCGGGCTGGGGGCCATATGGTAGCAAAGTGGCAGCGGGTTCTGCTCCCCCGATCTCCCCGATTCCTTTGCTAGTGGAAAACCTCAGGAGCAGTCTTTTGGTGGAGAGAACTGTGTCCAGAAGGTTCAGACTAGGTCTCCCGAGGATGACGTTAGGCCAGGGGAACCCGACAACCAGGAAGTTCATGAAAAATTGTGCTCTGACATGGTGGGGTCCCGACCGTGATAAGGAGAGTGATCTTGTCCTCGACCCTTAGAGAATCTCGTAAAACCCATCAAGGGTGTGGTGACAGGTCGAAGGGAGCGAGAAGACATTTTCATCCGAACAAATGCATCGTAACTCAAAACATCCACTGAGCTCCCACTGTCAACTAAAATTCTTTTTACAGGGTGCTTTGCTATCATCATATACACGATGATGCTATCATCATTCTTGTTAACTACCCCCTTTAGGTTCCCTTGGGAAAAGTGAATTACAGAATCAAGCCCTTCATCCCCCCATGGCCTCTTAGAGGTGCTGCTTGCCCCCTAGGAGATCATGGCTATCGTCTTCTTGGTTGGGGCGTTGTCGATGCTGACCTTAGGAGGTGGAGGTGCTGATGGACCCGTGCACTCGGGTTACCTATCTGAACAAACTTCCCCAAGTGGCCACACTGGATAAGGTTCTCAATCACCTTCTTTAACTGACGATAGTCTTTAGTGTCGTGGCCATGATCCCAGTGGAAGCGGCAATATAGATTTTTATTGCGAGGAATCTTGGGGTTCAATGGAGGAGGGCGCTGGAGATACGGCTCGCCCTCAATCTCCATCAGGATATGAGAAATCGGGACGAGCATGAGAGTGAACAGATCCTCCCTAGGAGTGAGCTCTCGCGGACAGTTGTCTAGTCAGCGGGGAGGCTTGGGCCTCCTGGGTTGAGCCTCAACAAGCTCGGAACGGGCTTGCTTCTTGGTAGAACTCCCATCCGCCTCGCGCCAGGAGGAGTCGGCCTCATCAGCATGGATGTACTTCTATGCCCAGCTCAGCAGTTCGGCGGAGGAGCCAGGCGACTTCTTATTGAGGGAGTAGGCAAAACCGGAGGGACGGAGCCCCCGCTTCAAGGCCAAAGTGGCCACAGAGTCCTCGAGGTTGTAGACCTTGAGGGCAGCTTCTTTGAATCGGGCGACAAAGTCCCGCAGGGACTCACCGCTTTTCTGCTGGATGGAGAATAGACTATTCGCCACCTGGGGGATCTTCCGGCAGGCGTTGAAGTGAGCCAAGAAGGCTCTCTCTAGCTGTCGAAAGGAGTTGATACTCCACGGTGGCAAGCATGAGTACCAAGCTCGGGTAGCCTTCCTAGGGTGGCGGGGAAGGCAATGCAAAGCAAGGATTCAGTCACCCTTTGGACCTACATGAGGACCTTGTAGTTTTCCAGATGGTCCAAGGGATCGGTGGTCCCGTCGTACGGGTCCAGTTGAGGGAGGTGAAACCGGGTTGAAATCGGCTCCTCCATTATGTGACTAGACAACGGTGGATAGCTATCGTAATCTGCCTCCGGCGGGTTGGTGATCCTGCGGCTAAGCTCCTCCAGCCGCTGGTTGTATTCGTCTAGCCGGCGCTCAGCCCGACGAGCTATCCGACCATCAAAGGACCCCTCCCTTGAAGACTTAGAGGACAGAGAGGGGTGGTGACGATGCAGATGGGTACGCTCTGCCTCCCTCCCATGCCGCCACTTAGGAGAAGCGCTAGCGTGGCGAGAAGGGGACCGAGACCTCTTAGAGGCCTTCCGACGATGATGTCGGGGCAAAGCATGGCGGTGACAAACCTTCCGGAGACGAGATCTCCCTCGGAAAGAATGTTGACTGGGTTGGACCACCCCTAGGACCAATGAGGGTGGCTCCGGTTGCCGCTGCGCGGTGGTCGATTATTGCTGCAGAACCTGGACCACCGCCACTAGCGACTAGACCTACATGGTAAGAAGGGCAATCCGATCATCGGCCGCTGTGACGGTGGTGGCGATGGCGGTGCGGGGACGCTGGTCTGGGGAGCAAGGGACCAACCTTCGATGGGTCAACCTCCTAGCGATGCCCTCTGGCATGGCTGGTGGAAACCTCCTGTGCGCGTGTCACCACCATCTTCTTGAATACTCAGGGGAGGAGAATTTGTAGCTGACTAGTTTGAGCTTTCTTCTCTGTCAACCCCCCATACCTGGCGCGCCAATCTGTTGCCGCCAAGTCATGTTCCTCCAACGCCGGGAAACGAAGATCCTCCTCCTCGAAGAATCTCCTGCAAAAAAGTCCCAAAGACCTATTACATTGGTGGGGACCCTCCGACGCTCAAGTAAGCGACTCGAGAACAATGAAGAAAAAGAGCTAATAGGAAATAGCTAGAGAACTTGAGTTCAGATCCCTCCCTCGTTGTGAGTGTGGGTTTTTATACTTGTTCGAGGGTCCCTTTTCCCGCTTCCAGAAGGTGGCTGATTTCAAGATGCCGATGTTCAGTAGCGGATGGGGGCCATACTGACAGTGACAGGTCGCAATCGACACTGGGCATGTCAGAGGTGTTGCCCCGCCAACCCTGCCAGGCATGGCGCCACAGGTGGCAGGTGGGCCTAGTCGTGTCAGGCGTGCATCGTTACGGGCAGTGGCCATGCGTAGTTGCAGATGGTTAGTGGGCCATATGGCAACTACAGGCGATTGGTGGGCCACGTGGTCGTGTCAGGCAGCTCAAGGACGAAGGGACTCCAGGGCTGAAGCCGAGGGGACACGAGGTCCATGGCCAAGGGGACATGAGTTCGAGGCCGAGGGGACCTAGGGTCCAAGAACGAGGGGGTCCGGGCTTGAAGCCAAGGGGACACGAGGTCCGTGGCCAAGGGGACATGAGTCCGAGGCCGAGGGGACCTCGAAGGTTTGAGGCCGAGGAGACGCTAGGTCCGAGGCCGAGGAGACGCTAGGTCCGAGGGCGAGGGAACTCCTGTCCGAGGCCAAGGGGACGCTATGTCCGAGGCCGAGGGGACTCCAGGTCCGAGGCCGAGGGGACCTCGGAGGTCCGAGGGGGCCTCGGATGTCGAGGGGGGCCTCGGAGGCCAAAGCTAAGGGTTCCGTCAGTTGCTTTCTCCGTTAACCCGCACAGGGGTTGATCAGCCACATCATTTATCAATGCTTTTAAGCCCATTAATGATACAGTAAATCTAGTAAACATATTAGAAATTGATTCACTAAAGTCCATCTTAAATAATTCATATCTATGAACAAGCATATTTATTTTAGACTCCTTCACTTGATTGATACCCTCATGGGTAACCTCTAATCTATCTCATATTTCCTTAGCAAATAAATAAATATATATGCGATTAAATTCATTAGCATCTAATGAGAAATACAAAACATTCATGGCCTTAGTGTTTAGTTGAGCCAACTTTTTATCATGTTCATCCCATTCTATTTCTAGCTTGGGAATTTTTATGCCATTTAATCTAGTTGTAGGTGTGTGGGGACCATTTACTATGGTACTCTATAGATCATAGGCAAGTACTTGGATGAAGATTTTCATCCTAGCTTTCCAATAACCATAATTTATACCATTAAATAGAGGTGGCCTATTAGTGAATTGTCCCTCATTCAATAAGGTTGCCATAATCTTTTGCTCTAAGCTTTTTAGGGCTTAACAACAAGAGCACCTGCTCTGATACCACTTGTTGCCCAGATATAGTAACCCAAGAGAGTGGGTCAATTAGGTTTTTTAAATTTTAATTAGCTATCAAGTATGTGCACTTATATTTTCTTTTAGAAATAAATAACGTGGAGTGATGTGAGGCTAGTATGCAAGCAATCACAAATAATATAACACACAAACAACAAGATATAATGTGGTTCGATGCCAAACCGACACCTACATCCATACCCCAAGAACCTCCTGGGAATCTACTAAACACCACTAGCCTACCTGGCTAGCAAGCTTGTTTCTGGGCACAAGCGAGCCATACAAATACACTATCGGGTAGACCTCTATCCAATCACATTTTACAACTGTGAAACTAATCAAAGAATAAGAAATATAATGTTTAATATAAGATGCTCCTAATAAATAAGTAGATGAACAATAAAATATACTTAGCAACTTGAAGAGCTCAATACGAGATAGCTTCTTTTTTAATAGCGCGACAGCAATAATGAAGCTTTTGTGGATGCTTTGAATGTTCTTCAAAGAGGGTTGTTGGAGCTTTAACACCACTTCAAGAATCAGTAATAAATGAACTTCAATGGCTTAAAATAATCAATACAACACTCTGTTGACCCAATTATTGATTTTGATGAATAACAAAAACCATATGAGCATATCTCTTATATTACTAATGATTTTGATTAAGTATTTCAGAAATTTAAAATGTTTAATTATTCAAAATCAAAGAAAAATGGAGTTTCAATCTATTTCTAATGTCATGTGTCAAAGTTAGACATTAGAGCCAACTCCAGAGCGTATTGAAATAGTTTGATACTTTGGCATGGATTAGAGCCAACTCCTGCAGTAATTAGAGCCAACTCTAATCGAAAAATAGTGAACCTCATTTTTGTGTCAAATTAGAGCTAACTCTTGCAGGGAATTAGAGCTGACTCTAATGCCAAAATAGAGACTATGTTTTTTAGGGCACAATCAGAGCTGACTCCAGCAATTGTTAGAGTCGACCCCAGCACGCGATGTGTCGATCCCATGAAAAGTTAGAGCTGACTCTACAATAGACGAAAATTATTATTTCAAGCATCCTGACTTAGAGCCAACACCTGAAAAGATTAGAGCCGACTCTAATCTGTAGAGACTAAATTCAGAAGTATCAGAGATGACTCCAACAGTTATCTTTTTTCAAATAAACCTCAACAACTCTTTCCTTTTTTGTATCCAACACCTCACAAATACATTTAATGGCTAATTTTTATCCAAAGAAGGATTAAGAGGAAATTATAAAAGGGGAGGTTTTGACCGTTTGAAAAATAGAAGAAAAGAGAAATATCAAAAGAAAAAAAGTTCAGATTTGAAATCCCAAGTGTTCAAAAAAGAGTTTAGAGAAATTCAAAGCATTCAAAAACCAACTTTAAAGGATTTCTACAAAATCAAAAAGGAAAAGAAAAGATCCCTAGTTCTTTAACACTCTCCACATCGATGAATCTTCCAAAGCATCAATCCTATTCTAAGGAAGATCATCCAAGAAGAGAAGAGAAAAAAAAGAAAAGAAGAAAAGCCCAACTTTAGAAATCCTCTAAATCAAGCTCTTCTATTTTTTATCTCATTTATATTGCTCATTTGCTCATTTGAGGAGCTAAATATCTGTTGTAACCTTATTATTGCTATATTTGTTTACTGATTCAATCAGGGGATTGAATCAGGTGAGGCAGTTTGGCCTTGTGCAAGCTAAGGTTAGCTTGTGATAAGTTTTGTGCTGGTGAGCCTATGAAAATCGGCTGGTGATCCCATTGTAAAATAATAAGTTTGAGTTGTGAGCTTGTAAAATAACTCGATTGTAATCAGTGTGATTATAGTATGGGCCCAAGAGTTGCATGGGAGTGGATGTAGGTGTAGCTAACACCGAACCACTATAAATCTTTGTGTTTGTCGTGCTTGTCTCGTTTTCTCTCTACTCTATCTTTATATTCTGTTTTGCATTCTTAGCATCGCACTCATTGCATATTCCCTTGTATACTATCATTTATGAAATTATTTTAAGCGTTAAATTATTTAAGAACCCAATTCACCCCTCCCCCTTGGGTTGCTATTGGGCCAACAATTAGTATAAGAGCTTGTGCTCATCCTTCCTTGATCTAATAATCAATAGCTAAAGATCTAAATGATAGCTCAAGCCGGTTCTTCTTTTTTTGAGGGATAATCTATAAATCATCCATCTTTGTTTAATGGCATAAATTATTCATATTGAAAAGCTAGAATGAGGATTTTCATTCAAGCTTTAGACTATGATTTATGATTTTCATTATCAATGGTCCTAGTACCCCACACACATAGTAGATGGATCCAATATTCCTAAGCTCGAAAGTGATTGAAATGAAAATGATCAAAAAATGGCCCAGCTCAATGCCAAGGCCATGAATGTCCTATACTTCTCCTTGGATGTAAATGAATTCAATAGAATATCTACTTGCATCTCAGCCAAGAAGATATGGGATCGGTTAGAAGTTACCCATGAGGGTACTAACCAAGTTAAAGAGTCCAAGATTAACATTCTTTGCATAAATATGAACTCTTTAACATGGATCAAAATGAGTCCATCACTTGCATGTACACTAGATTTACTGATATAGTGAATGGATTAAAAGTATTGAAAAGACCTATACTAATTCTGAACTTGTTCAAAAAATTCTTAGGTCCCTTCCAAGAGTATGGAAAGCCAAAGTGACAGTAATCCAAGAAGCCAAAGATCTTAACACCTTATCTTTGGAGGAGCTCCTTGGATCACTTATGACCCATGAACTAACAATGAAGCAACATCAAGAAGATGAGAAAAAGAAAAGGACTATTGCTTTAAAGGCTGCTGAAAAGGAAACAAGCAGTAGTGAAGAAGATGAAGACGATGAGGATACCGCTCTCCTTGCAAAGAGGTTCAAGAAATTCATGCAAAGAAAGAGGTCATTTTACAAAAGAAAAATTGGCATCAAGATGGAAGAAGATAAGAAAAAAGAGAAAGATCCCTTAATATGCTCTGAATGATAGAAGCCGGATATTTTAGATCCGAATGTCCTCAACTTAAGAAGGGATATAAAAAGAAAAAGAAAGCATACGTTGCAACTTGAAGCAATAGTGATGAATCTTCATCCGAAGATGAACAAAAAGAAGTTACCAACATATGTCTTATGGCAAATGAAGAAGTAGAGGTAAGTTCTGAAACCCATATGTATGATTTTACATTTGATAAACTTTATGATGCTTTCAATGATTTGATGAATGATTTTAAAGCTTTGAGAGCAAAGAACAAGATTTTAAAATATGAAAATCTAAATCTTTTCAAAAAGAAAGATGAATTTGCTATTGAATTTGAAAAGATAAAATCTAAAAAGCAATATTAGATAAAAGAAAAAGATGAGATTTCTGCTGAAAATTAGATTTTGAAAAGTGAAGTTGAAAAATATAAAAAAATATTGATAAATTTACCTATAGCTCAAAAGACTCAATTTACTTTTAAATGATCAATGAGCTATTTTTGATAAGGCTAGTTTGGGTTACAAACCTAATAAGAAACAAAAAGTAGTCAACAATTTCTTCATAAAGAAATCGATTGAATATAATATTTTTTTTTCGTTGTAGCAAGAAAGGCATAAATCCTATATTTGCAATCATAAAACATTTTATGCTGGTTATAAAGGTAAAATGATTTGGGTTCCAAAAGGAACTATATTTGCTGCTACTAACCATGAAGGACCCAAGAAGGCTTGGGTACCTAAACATAAGATGTGATTGCTTTGCAGGCGTATCTTGCAAAATGATCAAAAAGAAGATGGTATCTTGATAGCGGCTGCTCAAGACACATAACGAGTGACAAGGATTAATTCATCACCCTTGAAGCTAAAAGAGGTGGAGTTGTGACTTTTGGAGATAATGGTCAAGATCACTTCATGGTATTGATAAATTCAGATCACTCCATCCACTTTTATTAAAAATATCTTATATGTAGTTGGATTAAAATATAACTTGATTAGTATTAGCCAACTGTGCAATAAAGGTTTCAAAGTATCTTTGAAGCATCTATTTGCACCGTATCGAATCCCATTGACAATAGCATTATATTTGTTAAATATAGAAATGACAATGTATACTTAATTGACTTAGATAAATTATCTACAAGTAATCATTGCCTAATTACTGATAATGCTAAGGGAAATGAGATTGGATGGCTATAGCATCATAGATTAGGTCATGCAAGCACAACTTGATTTCAAAATTACTTAGAATGGATTTGGTTAAAGGTCTTCCAAAATTAGATTTTAAAAACAATAGAATTTGTAATGCATGTCAATTTGAAAAACAAACTAGGAATTCTTTCAAATCCAAAAATTTTGTTTCAATTTCTAGGCTACTCGAGCTACTACACATGACCTTTTTGGACTACAAGAACCACAAGTCTAGAAGGAAAGAAATATAGCCTTGTGATAGTAAATGATTACTCTAGATTTACTTGGATATTATTTTTGGCTCATAAAGATAAGACCTTCTTGGTATTTCTGAAATTATTCAAGAAAGTCACAAATGAGAAAAACACTATTATAGTGTCTCTTAGAAGTGATCATGGGACTAAATTTAAAAATTATTTATTTAAAAATTTTTGTATTGAAAATGACATCCATCATAATTTTTTAACACCTAGGATACTTCAACAAAATGGGATGATAGAAAGAAAAAATAGGACTCTAAAAGATATGGCGTACCATGCTATGCGAAAGCTAACTTCCTAAATATTTCTGGAAAGCTATAAACATAGCATATTACATTCTAAATAGAGCCTTGATCAGACCAATTCTTAAGAAAACTCCCTATGAACTATGGCATGATAGGAAACCCAACATTAGTTATTTTTATATTTGGTTGTAGATGTTTTATTCATAACAATGGAAATGACAACCTAGGAAGTTTGATGCTAAGTCAGATGAAGGTATTTTTTTAGGTTATTCTACATTCAGCAAGGCATATAGAGTATTCAATAAGAAGTATTTGATTGTAGAAGAGTCAATTAATGTAGTGTTTGATGAGCTTTAGCATCAAGTTCGAAAAAGAAAGATGATGAGGAAGATACTAATATCCTTGGAAGAGATTTCAAAAATTGAATGTTGATGTGTTTCGGATCACGAACCTAAAGCTAAGGATGATAACTCATCTAAGGATAGTGATGTTGATACTACTCGTAATGATACAGATCTATCTAGAGACTGGAGATATGGTTATGGTCATCCAAAGGACCTAATCATAGATGATCCATCTTAAGGTATAAGAACTAGATTATCCATAAGAAATATCAATATTCATCTTGCATTTGTATCTCATATAGAACCCAAAACAATTGAGGAAGCTAAAAAGGATAACTATTGGATGTTAGCTATGTAAAAGAATTGAATTAGTTTACTAGGAATAAAGTATGGATCTTAGTTGATAGACCCAAAGATTATCCAGTTATAATCCAAATGGGTATTTAGAAATAAATTAGATGAAGATGGAATAGTTGTTAGAAATAAGGCTAGACTAGTTGCAAAGGAATACAATCAGGAAAAGGAATCGATTTTGATGAAACCTTTGCACCTGTTGCTAGATTAGAAGCCATAAGGCTATTACTCGCATTTGCATATTGTATGAACATTAATTTAATTTAGATGGATGTGAAAAGCATATTTTTAAATGGTTTTATTAATGAGAAAGTTTATGTTGAACAACCATCTGATTTTGAAGATCATGAATTTTCAAATCATGTTTTTAAACACACAAAGCACTTTATGGATTAAAATAGGCACCTAGAGCTTGGTATGATAGACTCAGTAAATTTTGATTGAAAATAATTTTTCTAGAGAAAATATCGATAAAACCCTATTTTTGACAAGAAAAGAAAAGGATTTATTAGTGATACAAATTTATGTTGATGATATAGTATTTGGTGTTACTAAAATCTTCTTTGTCAAGATTTTGCAAAGTTGATGCAGGGAGAATTTGAAATGAGCATGGTAAGAGAACTAAATTTCTTCCTTGGACTACAAATCAAACAAGAAAGAAAGAAAATTTTCATCAATCAAACAAAATACACGAAGGAAATCCTTAAGAAGTTTGGAATAAAAATTGTTAAACCTCTTGGCACACCAATGAGTCCTTCATGCAAACTCGATAAAGATGAAGATGGTAAGAAAGTAGATCAAAAGCTTTATAGAGGTATGATTGGTTTCTTACTTTATTTAACAGCTAGTAGACTGGATATTATGTTTGCTTTATGTTTATGTGCTAGATATCAATCTAATCCTAGAGAATCTCACTTGGTTGCTGTAAAAAAAAATTCAGATATCTAAGTGGAATAAAAAAATATAGGATTATGATACTCTAAAGACTCGCCATTTAATCTGATTGCATATTCTGATTCTAATTTTGCTAGTTGTAAACTAGAAAGAAAAAGCATAAGTGGTACATGCCAATTCTTAGGCAGTAATTTAATCTCTTGGTTTAATAAAAAGCAAAATTTAGTTGTATTATCAACT
>UESW01002283.1:175897-250444 GCA_900491605.1 Calamus simplicifolius
AACATGGATTAATAATTCTAATGCAGCTTTAATTTCAATAGCATATTTAGGTTGATACAAAACAAGTAAAGTGTTTTAGGAAGAAAAGCTTGCATGTTTCTCTTACAGAATCCAAGATAGGTTTTGGTTGAAGGACTCCTCCAACAAGTTGGTTTGCTCTAGAGAGAGGCGGAGCTTCTTTGGCTGATTCATATTGCTCACTAATTTCATTATATCTTCCGCATCTTGTATGGCAAGCTCTACCTCTACCTCGGACACTGGTTGGTTTAGATCGAAATCCCTTATATTGTGGCCACTTTTTTCTTCACATTGGACAAATTAAAGAAATATAAGCCACTATATGAACATGCATGAGAGAGAGAGGACTATTTATCACCATCAAATATAAGTTTAGAAATGCATATATTTTATTATAGAAATCTATAAGTTTAAAATGTTCATTTTAATATTTTAAAATGTGTGAATACTTGTTATTAGTACACAAGATAGATGATTTTTCTTATTAGTAGAAGCCCAAAAGCATATATCCTTTATAAATGATTTATATTTCTGTTTTGAGTGAAAAAAATCTATTATTATAGGAGAAGAAGACCTATGTAGAATTGCAAAATTCACTATTATCATCATCATCCAAGGCTTTTTCTAGCAAGTATAAGAAGGAAGTTTCATAAGACCCATATTTACAACCATTTGTTATCCTAATATTAAATAAAAAAAACATTATCTTGTGATAGAGAAAACAAAGATCCAAAGACTTATCAAAGTATATAAGCCATGTAGAAAGATCAATGCCCATAATATAACCACACGAGAGAAGGTGTCAAAAAAAGGAAAGAAATAACTTCAGCATTGCCAAATAACTATAAGAGAATGGAACCAAACTGGAAATTCAAAGTTCACTATCATTGCCCACATCCAAGCATCTTTAAATTTGCCAAATATAAGAAAAGGTTTTTGCAAGGCTAAAATAGTTTTTAGAATTGACTATAATTTAATATTAGGTTAAAAAATATAAAAATCTTTTATAGATTCTTTATGATCCAAAAAGATTATCGGGCTCAATGTAAACTACTTTGGCCATGATAACAAAGTTTAGCTAGGGTTGTAGAGTGAGACCCATTACATTGAGAATTTGAATCACAAGTTAATTTTTACAGGTTTTAACTTACCCATATGTCATTCCATTGAGGTTCTAATTTTTCTCTTTTGAAATTAACTTTTCAAATTCTACAACATGTTGTCACCCCATAAGGATCGGTATCCAAAGTCAAGGCCAAATTTCAATGCTTAGCTTTATATTAATCAAAGAAAAAAAATTATCCTTTGGAGGAAAAACTTTGATCAAGTATAACTTCCAATCTAAGAAGAATTACAAAGCAGGTTAGACATGGTTGATTTATAAATTGAGATCTACATTATGTAACATTTTTGGGTTTCATGATTATTTTTATTTTTGATGTTTATTTCAAGAAAGCTATAACATCTTTTAACTAAAAAAATCTGTCTCGAATTGTGTAGGGATAGATTTCACTAATATTAATAAAGATTCTCTAACTTAGTTTTATGATCAATCAATGAAAGAAAAATGGACTTAGATCTTAATTTTTTTACTTTTAAAATTTTCTTTAAAGAAATTCAAGTTGAATGGATTGAAAGAATTTCTTTCTTCTTCCTAATTAAACCAGGTTTATGCAATGTCTTTACCATCTTCATGATGTTAGTGAGTGAGGTACCATGACCTTTGATTAAAGACTTCATAATTGTATACCTTTATGATACTTTGATATGCAGCAATTCAACTTAGTAATCAAAAAGAATAAAGGAGTTTTAAACAAATTAGCTAATTTATGTCTAGACATCCATTAACTATAGTCTTCAGTCTATTGGTTGTGCAGATTCAACCACTTTGTCATAAGAAAACTAAAGAAAAATTTGCCTATAGAGTTCAACTTGAAGGATAGATTGCTATATAAGGAACCTGTTTGTATGTCTCTAAAGATACTGATAGGCTCACACTTCAAAGATTGCAAGATATATTAGAATGGAGAAGACTCTAATAAACTTAAAGGTATATCTATTAGTCCATGATGCAGAAAGATGTGGCCCAATACATAGAGTAGCATATTATATAGTATATCAAAGTCCTCCAATTGAGAGTTGGAATTTTGTACAAACCATTAACAATACTAAAACACCTTAGAAGAGTGTCTTAGGTTCTCTAGGGAGAAGAGGTGGCCATGGCTAGTTATATGTGTGATAGTTGACTCATTCAAAAAGTTAGTATATCTAACTCTTTCCAAGAAGCTGGTGATTGGAGATAGAGTGTGCATCTCATTTGTTCTTCCAACATGTTTAGAAACATAATAGATTGCCTTCTTTTATAATTTTGGGTTAAGATAATCATTTTCTAAGTTTTTTTTTTTTGAAGAACTTTGTGGGGGATGATGGATACCAAATTGAAGTATAGCATTGCCTTGTAATCAAAATTGATAGATAATCATATACCATGAATCTACAATGGTGGACCTTTTTAGAGGCTATAATTCCAAGCATGCAAGGATTTAGGATGATAGTTTGCCTTACCTTTAGTTCACCTACAATTGAGCTATCCATAGTTCTACGCAAAATCCATCGGTTAAGATATTTTTGGGTTGCATGCCATAGATCTCTTATAATTTAGACTTTATAGTTGATTTTACACTAAAAAAATAGTAAGGAGGATGGAGACCAAGCATGAGCTTAAAAGTTTCTTGAAAATATTAGAAGATGTATCAAGACGTCGAGGCATAATTTTATATATCATAACCTTGTTACAAGGATTAACATCATAAGTATCATAAAATGTGCAAATTCTAAGATGACGAGCTAGTTAGGCTCCACCTTGGAAAAAAATGTTAAAAGGTTGAAGGAAAGAAATGAAAGTAATTTCATATATCCCTTCAAAATTATGAAAAAGGTAGGGAAAATGACTTGAAACTTGATTAGCCACCATATATAAAGAAGTATTTAGTAACCAATGCAAATAATTTGAATCTATTTAAGTATTTCGTATTAAACGATGAATAAGGCTAATAATTAACTACCAATTGGATGGTCTATGAGTAGAGTAATAAAGAACATTAGATGAAGAATGCTTGTCGAGAGAGAAAGGTCATGTAGAGTGAGGAATGAGTTTTTCCTGGATCTACTTGATAGTTCATATTCCTAATGAAGTCAGGTAGTTTAGTTATGGAACAAGGAGGAAAGAAATTCTTCATTTTCAATTTGATTTAGCATATATAGAATCCATAAATAAAGAGAACCTAGATTCAAAGAGATCATTGGACTTAATGTGCATCAATTAGCTATTGTAGCGGGTCATATGTTGGATCTAGAAGCAAGATTTGCTATATGGGAATGCTAAATAATGTGCCAAATTTTCAAATGCCCCAACTTGCCCATGCAACATTTGATTGAGGAACCTTTTTTAAAATCAATTATTTTTTTAAGCCTCATGATGTAGCATCACCTTGTAAGGTTGCCATGCATCAAGTGATATAGACCAAATGCTATACTGAGTCTTAAAATAGGCTAGTTAAAGCACAAAAAAAATCTTTTAAAGAAAGACTATTGATTGGTCGTATTTTCCATTTTAAGAAGAACTAAGTAAAGTAGTTGAAAAATAAAGATGAAGTTGATATAAAAGACAAAAACTACCTCCCATAAGATTTTAATTTTGTTAAGATTATTTCAATAGCTCACAAGTATTTTAGAAAATTGAAACTCTTTTTAACTGTAAGAGGATTGAGTATTTTAGAAAATTGAAACTCTTTTTAACTATAAGAGGATTCTGATCAAAACATAGCTATATATTAGTTAGGTTGAATTAAGATGTGCTAGAAACAAATCCAACCGGATTTCATATTTGGGTCTTAATTCCATGTACTAAATGAATAAAGAAGGATTAAGTCCATAGAATAGATTTTAGATTAAATGTTTAAGTTATGTTAGGTTAGGGCCATGTATAACCTGAATTCAACATGAAATGCTCAAGCATCAAGCATCTAGCTATATTATTGCAGATAAAATCTAATAATTGGCTATTAAATAAAGTTTCATTGAAAAACTAGCTAAAATTAAAAGAAAAACATAAACTTGAATTTTCATTCAAAATGTTTTAACTTTATATCCAAATAATTGATCATTTTTAAGTTTACAATCTATGACTTTTAAAATATATATGATGTTTAAATATAACCAAGTGAAAATAGATGAGAAAATATGTTGTTAAGATGAAAAGAGAAGAATTATTTTAAATTAGTGTTTATTCAATTAATTAATAAAGATAATTAAAGGGGAAGGCCTATATTATTCAGGTTTTTAAGTCAGGTCAAATTGACTTTAGATAGGGTTGGGCCTATTTTTTATTAATCCAAGGTAGACCTGAATGATATACAAAGTTGATCAAATTGAAAAATATAAAAATTGGATTCGGTTTAGAATTTAGAATGGGCCTAATTTTTTAACCTAATTCCACCACAAGATTTCAAATATGAAATGGGTTAGGTTTAATTAGGTCAAATTATGTGTTAGGTTATGAGTCAACTCAACTCATATGTAAACCAAAATATGAATTATGCAAGGATAGATCTCATTAGTATAAATTGAGACTTTTTAATTTACTTTCATAATTAATTAATGGAAGAAAAGGGGATGTGCCTAGCTTTTACCCTTTTTTAAAAAAAAATTCTTTGAGGAGATTTGAGGGAGTAGATTGGAAGTACTTTCTTGGTATTTTCCTATATTCTTGAAGGCAAAAAAAGAGGATTGTTAAAAATAGATACCACCTCCTATGTGATTTATTTTTTGATGAGGGGCAAAA
This sequence comes from Calamus simplicifolius, assembly GCA_900491605.1. Lineage (NCBI taxonomy): Eukaryota > Viridiplantae > Streptophyta > Magnoliopsida > Arecales > Arecaceae > Calamus > Calamus simplicifolius. Next base: position 180,759 of record UESW01002283.1, read on the forward strand.
ATTATGTGTGGGCCATATGCATAATTTTTCCTCCCTTTTCCAAGTAAACATGAAAAAATGAGGGAAGAAAATGTTCCCTCTCATGTCCTTCCAACCAAACAAAGGATAATAATATTTGAATCGAACAACTGAAGATACTTTAAAAAACCTATCATGCAATAGAGAACAAGTATCAAAAGCATATTTTAAAGAGGTAAGCCATGTGACAACACTAATGCTCAAAAATAGAACCCCTTAACAAAAGGTGTTAAAAGATCTAATATAAGAAGTATAGAAGTAAAAGCACAAGATTAAAAGAGGAGAGAAATAGTCCAAACTTACCGACCTAGAAGAGCTTGAATCAAGAATTGCAATGGTGTGATTTAGGGGAGAAGGATTCTTTCCTGAATTCTCCATTTGATCTCTACCACAACACCTCAAAACAAAATAAGAAGTGACAACGAGGAAAACAAGAGGACAAAAGGCTATATATAAAGGGAAAGGAGTGTGAAGAGAATAATAGGACTGAGATTTTAACCGATATCATCCTATTAAAAATCTACAGCTATGGACATCTATCCCTCGTTCATGCTCTTGGAAAATTGCTCACAAGTCCCTTGTTAGGCAATGTAGACTTAGCTAATCTGGTTTTTCTTTAAAATAATTTGGTTTAGTAAGAGAATTCTTCATTTATCAATGGTCTCCTTTCCTTTTTGATGATATAAATATTGATGATGTTTGAGACGCGGAAATTTGGCTAGATATGGTAGCTAGAATCCAATGTGACAAAAGAATAGGCATTTTATTACTGCTTTCATTATGTAATCACTTTTACTCTTATGGCTAGGATTATGTAATCAATTTATTAGATTTGGCTAGGATTCACTAAATATATGGTACATTAATGTTTTTGGATTTCATGAAAAAGCAATGATATCCTAAATCCTCTATGACTATCATGATTGCATGCCGTTATTTTCGTTGTACTATTTAATCTTAATAGTCATAGAGGATTTAGGATATCATTGTTTTTTCTTGAAATCCAAAAACATTAATGTACCATATATTCAGTGAATCCTAGCCAAATCTATTAAAGTGATTACATAATCCTAGCCATAAGAATAAAAGTGATTATATAATGAAAGCAGTAATAAAATGCCTATTCTTTTGTCACATTGGATTCTAGCTACCATATCTAGCCAAATTTCGCGTCTCAAACATCATCAATATTTATATCATCAAAAAGGAAAGGAGACCATTGATAAATGAAGAATTCTCTTACTAAACCAAATTATTTTAAAGAAAAACCAGATTAGCTAAGTCTGCATTGCCTAACAAGGGACTTGTGAGCAATTTTCCAAGAGCATGAATGAGGGATAGATGTCCATAGCTGTAGATTTTTAATAGGATGATATCGGTTAAAATCTCAGTCCTATTATTCTCTTCACACTCCTTTCCCTTTATATATAGCCCTTTGTCCTCTTGTTTTCCTCGTTGTCACTTCTTATTTTGTTTTGAGGTATTGTGGTAGAGATCAAATGGAGCATTCGGGAAAGAATCCTTCCGCCCTAAATCACACCATTGCAATTCTTGATTCAAGCTCTTCTAGGTCTAGTGAGTTTGGACTATTTCTCTCCTCTTTTAATCTTGTGCTTTTACTTCTATACTTCATATATTAGATCTTTTAACACCTTTTGTTAAGGGGTTCTATTTTTAAGTATTAGTGTTGTCACATGGCTTACCTCTTTAAATTATGCTTTTGATACTTGTTCTCTATTGCATGATAGGTTTTTTAAAGTATCTTCAGTTGTTCGATTCAAATATTATTATCCTTTGTTTGGTTGGAAGGAAATGAGAGGGAAAATTTTCTTCCCTCATTTTTTCATGTTTACTTGGAAAAGGGAGGAAAAAATTATGCATATGGCCCACACATAATTTCTGCCCCTCCGTCAAAAAATAAATCACAGAGGAGGTGGTATCTATTTTTAACAATCCTCTTTTTTTGCCTTCAAGAATATAGGAAAATACCAAGAAAGTACTTCCAATCTACTCCCTCAAATCTCCTCAAAGAATTTTTTTTTAAAAAAAAGGGTAAAAGCTAGGCACATCCCCTTTTCTTCCATTAATTAATTATGAAAGTAAATTAAAAAGTCTCAATTTATACTAATGAGATCTGTCCTTGCATAATTCATATTTTGGTTTACATATGAGTTGAGTTGACTCATAACCTAACACATAATTTGACCTAATTAAACCTAACCCATTTCATATTTGAAATCTTGTGGTGGAATTAGGTTAAAAAATTAGGCCCATTCTAAATTCTAAACCGAATCCAATTTTTATATTTTTCAATTTGATCAACTTTGTATATCATTCAGGTCTACCTTGGATTAATAAAAAATAGGCCCAACCCTATCTAAAGTCAATTTGACCTGACTTAAAAACCTGAATAATATAGGCCTTCTCCTTTAATTATCTTTATTAATTAATTGAATAAACACTAATTTAAAATAATTATTCTCTTTTCATCTTAACAACATATTTTCTCATCTATTTTCACTTGGTTATATTTAAACATCATATATATTTTAAAAGTCATAGCTTGTAAATTAAAAATGATCACTTATTTGGATATAAAGTTAAAACATTTTGAATGAAAATTCAAGTTATGTTTTTCTTTTAATTTTAGCTAGTTTTTCAATGAATCTTTATTTAATAGCCAATAAAGTCATAGCTAATCAAGTTGCAAGTCATTTTCCCTACCTTTTTCATAATTTTGAAGGGATATATGAAATTGCTTTCATTTCTTTCCTTCAACCTTTTAACATTTTTTTCCAAGTGGAGCCTAACTAGCTTGTCATCTTAGAATTTGCACATTTTATGATACTTATGATGTTAATCCTTGTACCAAGGTTGTGATATATAAAATTATGCCTCGACGTCTTGATACACCTAATATTTTTAAGAAACTTTTAAGCTCATGCTTGGTCTCCCTCCTCCTTACTATTTTTTAGTGTAAAACCAACTATAAAGTCTAAATTGTAAGAGATCTATGGCATGCAACCCAAAAATATCTTAACCGATGAATTTTGTGTAGAACTATGGATAGATCAATTGAAGGTGAACTAAAGGTAAGGCAAACTATCATCCTAAATCCTTGCATGCTTGGAATTATAGCCTCTAAAGAGGTCCACCATTGTAGATTCATGGTATATGATTATCTATCCATTTTGATTACAAGGTAATGCTATACTTCAATTTGGTATCCATCATCCCCCACAAAGTTCTTCAAAAAAAAAACTTAGAAAATGATTATCTAACCTGCTTCGTAATTCTTCATAGATTGGAAGTTATACTTGATCAAAGTTTTTCCTCCAAAGGATAATTTTTTTTCTTTGATTAATATAAAGCTAAGCATTGAAATTTGGCCTTGACTTTGGATACCTATCCTTATGGGGTGACAACATGTTGTAGAATTTGAAAAGTTAATTTCAAAAAAGAAAAAGTAGAACCTCAATGGAATGACATATGGGTAAGTTAAAACCAGTAAAAATTTAACTTGTGATTCAAATTCTCAATGTAATGGGTCTCACTCTACAACCCTAGCTGGACTTTGTTATCATGGCCAAAGTGGTTTACATTGAGCCTGATAATCTTTTTGGATCATAAAGAATCTATAAAAGATTTTAGATTTTTTTGACCTAATATTAAATTAATAGTCAATTCTAAAAACTATTTTAGCCTTGCAAAAACCTTTTCTTATATTTGGCAAATTTAAAGATGCTTGGATGTGGGCAATGATAGTGAACTTTGAATTTCCACTTTGGTTCCATTCTCTTATAGTTATTTGGCAATGCTGGAGTTATTTCTTTCCTTTTTTTGACACCTTCTCTCGTGCAGTTATATTATGGGCATTGATCTTTCTATATGGCTTACATAGTTTGATAAGTCTTTGGATCTTTGTTTTCTCTATCACAAGATAATGTTTTTTTATTTAATATTAGGATAACAAATTGTTGTAAATATGGGTCTTATGAAACTTCCTTCTTATACTTGCTAGAAAAAGCCTTGGATGATGATGATAATAGTGAATTTTGCAATTCTACATAGGTTTTCTTCTCCTCTAATAATAGATTTTTTTCACTCAAAACAAAAATATAAATCATTTATAAAGGATATATGCTTTTGGGCTTCAAATAATAAGAAAAATCATCTATCTTGTGTACTAAAAACAAGTATTCACGCATTTTAAAATATCAACATGAACATTTTAAACTTATAATTTCTATAATAAAATATACGCATTTCTAAACTTATATTTGAAGGTGATAAATAGATGTCCTCTCTCTCTCTCATGCATGTTCATATAGTGGCTTATATTTCTTTAATTTGTCCAATGTGAAGAAAAAAGTGGCCACAATATAAGGGATTTCGATCTAAACCAACCAGTGTCCGAGGTAGAGGAAGAGCTTGCCATACAAGATGCGGAAGATACAATGAAATTAGTGAACAATATGAATCAGCCAAAGAAGCTCCGCCTCTCTCTAGAGCAAACCAACTTGTTGGAGGAGTCCTTCAACCAAAACCCTATCTTGGATTATGTAAGAGAAACATACAAGCTTTTCTTCCTAAAACACTTTACTTGTTTTGTATCAACCTAAATGTGCTATTGAAATTAAAGCTACATTAGAATTATTAATCCATGTTTGTTTCAGATGGAGAAGGAGGAGCTAGCAGCAAAGTTAATGCTTACAACACGCCAAGTGGAAGTGTGGTTTCAAAACCACAGGGCCAGGTTCATCACTCCATCCTTGTAGCTCTTAAAGTATTATGGTTTTTTTCTAATAGAGAAGGTATTACTATTAGTATGGAAATATAACAATGGAAGTTAGAAGAAATTCATGTTCTAACTTTTGTAGGAAGACTGTTGGGTTGGCAGAATAGATTTTTGTAACACTTGTTTATTTGCATATAATGACCACAACACTTTGAATCTCTAAAAAAAACTTACCATGAGACTTGTATTTCATGCACATGAAAAGTTTATTTAGCCACATGATAGAGAAGGCCATTGCAACTTTATGAGACACAGTTTGCCAAGCTAGTATCAGATGAGGCTAGAAACTTTTTATATGTACTAATGAACAATCCAAAGCATTTGCTTCAATGGAAGTGATTATTCTCTTTTCCAATAATCATTGTAATAAAATTTATTATTAGTGTTTTAAGGTCAAATAACACCAACATGTTATGATATTTATAAAATAAAACTAAAAAGTAACATAACTTATGCATATATTATTTTCTTTTATAAAAGAAGATAGGCGGTGCAACTTAAAATCCATTGAGATCCTATTATATGTTGAAGGTAAAACTTGAACCCAAATCCCTTTATGAACAATAAGAGACTACACTGACATAACCGATGAGCACCCTCTTATGCACATGGTTATTGTTTGTGCAATAAATTAGCATCATTTTAGACTATTAGAAAGTTGGTGGTCTTACTTCTTTCATCTATTGTGCTTATCGAATTTATACATAGTTCATTCCTTTTTTCCTTAAAAAATATATACAGTAATCTTTATATTATTCACAAATAAGTAAGTAGCGATTTGCTACAGCTAGAATTTTCACTAGACCTGCAAAGTAAGAAACTAATTTTTTTTTCTCCAAATTATGGTTATTTTGTAGAGTTAGGTAATGCTCTTGGATATACTCATGCTCATATGGTCACTTTCTAACTCCTTTTTAATATATTGTGGTTTACAGAGCAAAGCAAAGATGGAGATGGAGAATATTTGCATAAAACGACATTATGAGCTACTAATAGAAGAAAACTTGAGGCTTCAGGAGCTCGAGAAGCTGCATTCTCTCAAGATGGCTCCATCCACCTCTACCTTCACCACATGCCCCTATTGTGGGTGTATCATGCTAACATCTCATGAGGCCTCCACAAGCCTCCAACCAAATCCACCCTCCATTGAACGAGGAAAATAGGATAATGACAACCATATGGGTGAACATGATGCAAATGAAACTTTGTACAATAAGGCCTAGCCAATAGGACCATGTGTGGGTTATTGTTTGGCTTCAATAAATGATCATAAGTGGCATGCAATTGCCTATCTCTGGCTTTTGGTGGTTGTGTTGATGTCTTGCTATAAAGATGTGCGACATTAGTTTGATGAATTTGATGAAGTGGTAGTTTCATTTCTAGTCACAAAAAGAATTACATACGCATTTTTTCAATTCAATTTGCTAATGCAACTTCCTATATTGACCCACCAATGGAGTCATTAGCTTCAAAGGCTTCTCTTTTTCTCTTCTTAGAGAGGGTGAGCGAGGAGAATAGTCAAGGTTGAAAAACCTTACAATGGGCATGCATAAATACACCTAAACAATTTTGATATGGACTTTTTCTACTAGCAAATTCTTGTGTTTGATTTCTTCCAGTATTTTGTTTGTTAAATGCTATATTTTTTTAAAGAAAGCAAGTGAGAATATCAAGTTAATTGTCATACTTGTAGTTTCATTTTGTGCTGAATTTAGAAGATTGCATGTTCATGCGTATTTATCAAATAAGATATGATGCAAGCAAAAGTGCAAGCTCATTGCACCTCCATAGTAAGCAACATCTATGAACAAGACTTGCTATTTCATATTACATGCACACACACACACATGCCCCCCTCTGACCTTAGTGATCTCCCCTAGAGCACATCGATATCTTGGTCGTGATCTTTATGCATGGAGAAAATTATTTCAACCTAACTCTCTCATTTCTACCTCTTAGTTATAGGAATTCATATTCCTATGGCATCCTACATCCTAGAGAAAAGTTCTTGCTGGCTTTATCTCTTTTTCTACATCTTGTGAGAAGCCTTGAATAATTAATTACTCTTAATCAAATCTGACAAATTTAGAAGGCCTGCCACGATAGCATGTGATTAGGTATTCATCAATGCCTATCTTTCCTCAAGCAGTTTGGAATCTCCTTGATATAGAAGACTCATTTGCTTGCTAGAACTATTGATGCAGGACCGATTTGCATGCAAATAAATTTTATATAATTAATAATTGCAGTTGATTAATCTTTCAAAGTAATATCCTAAGAGAGATTCAGGAAAACTCATAGGAACTCCGCATGCGAAATAGTTCCCCAGAAAAGTAAAGAAGAAAGATCGCCGAGGCTAAGAAGCCCCGATAGGGCTTGCTCTTCCATAATAAAGCTACTAGTAGATTAGAGGGAGTATACATGGCAGGATGAGAAGATCAAGATGCTGAAGGGGTCGCTCTACCTAGCGGATGCACCCTGAATGATTAAGCCCCGAGCCCATGGATCCGCGGTTAATTATCCGCTGACCTAGATGACAATTACCTTGAATTCTAGATTCATGTTTATTGAGGGACCTGCAAGATCACCATCCAAGGGTTAAAGAAGAAGAGAGAAAAGTCAGATTAGAGGCAAAGAGGAAAGAAAGATGTAGAAAAGGAGGGGTGGCCAAGAGGCTCTTGGGCGTCCACTAGAGGAAAACAAGGACAGAGGCTAGGGTTTCTTCTAGAGATTGGGATGTTAGCAGGAGAAGGAAATCAAGAGCACCAAAGAACTAAATAACAAAACTTACAATAACTCAAAACTGAATTGATTGATTAATAATTCAAAGATGCATAATTCATACAAGAGGGTCTCTTTTATAGAGCAAGAGACTTAGGGCCCAAGTAAATACGGATATGAAAAGAAAAGGGGAGCCCATTTTCTTTCTAAAGTATGGATTAGATTACATGAAAAAAAAAATTTTCATGCCATACAAATCCTTTTCAAAAAAGGTAATTTATGCGCAATAAAGGGCATCCCTTTGCTGTTCTTTGGGCTAAAATTCTTCTAAATAGGGTTGCATGATTTGGGGGATTAAGCCTTATCTTGTTGACCTACTTGCTCTGCTAGGTGGCATGTAGAATGCTTGTGCTGAAGGATGATAGGTGTGTGGCTGGCATGTGACTTCTTATGTAGGTGTGGTGCCAACTTAAATTTAGCAGCTACTCTGTTTGACTGTGATGGCCTTGTCTTCTGCTTCAATACTAGTGTCCTCTTATAAGCTGAATGAACTTAATACAATACCAACTGGACTGGACACATATAAGACTAACTGTACTGGACTAGACTCAAATTGATCCAAGCTCATAATAAGCTGACTCAATATGACCCAAACCCTAATAACAAGTACCAATTCAAAAGACAGGACTCAAATGCCCAAACAAAAATAAAATTGGACCCAAAATAAAATAAAATAAAATAAACCTAGTTTTTAACTGAATCAAACCCTACAAACCTAATCAGATATCCACAGAGGATTAAGAATCCTCTGCCTGATCCTGGTGCCTGCACCAATTATCTCGGGATGGAAGGAACTCGACCCCGTCGAGTATGGGTCGCTCTGGCTCTGGTAGCTCTCTAGAAGGTTTGGGCTGAGGCATTGCAAGTCCTCTCGAGTAATCTATGAATCATTGGATTTGGGACAACCCTACCATCGGACCAGGTAGCGTTGGTAACCGCAGTTCTGGGTTGTAATGGTTGATCGTTAAGGATAAGCTTGATCCGCTCTCCTCACTCAGAAAAAATTGGTGGTGGATACTCTTGGATAGGTTCGCTCATGAAAGGAGGGTTAGGTCCAAAGTACTCACTAGGAATCGCTGCTAGTTCCCTATACTCTACTAGGTCTGCAATATTGAAGGTTGAGCTAATGCCCCAATCCGAGGGCAGATCTAGCACATAGGCATTGGGTCCTACCTTCTCTATTACTTTAAAGGGGCCAGCTTTGCGAGCGTGAAGTTTCTTAATGATCCCTGACAGGAACCGTTTAGGCCTAAGCCTAACCATAACATAATTCCCTACACCGAACTCTTTGGCTCTTCTTCGGGAGTTAGCTAGTCTTTTATAAGTTTCATTACTTAGATTTATTTTATGGCTAATATCCTTATGAAAGTCTCTAATATGTTGTGCAAATGCTTGTGCGGACATTGAGACTTGTGTGTGGAGGGATAAAGGAATTAAATCAAGTGAACAATTAGGCTTGTACCCATGGACTATCTCAAATGGACTCTTGCCCATAGACCTATTCACTGAGCTGTTGTAGGCAAACTCTACATGAGGTAGCAATAGATCCCACGTCCCTAGGTGTTCACCTACAAGGCACCTAAGAAGGTTTTCTAGACTATGGTTTACCACTTCAGTTTGTCCATCCGTTTGAGGTGAAAGGTTGTAGAAAAATTAAGTTTGATCCCTAACATATGCCATAGCATTTTCTAAAAGTAGCTAGTGAACCTAACATCCCTATTAGAAATACTGGTCTTGGGTAGGCCATGGAGTTTGACCACACTGTCTAAGAAAAGTCGGGCTACCCTAGATGCGTCAAAGGTTTGCGAACAAGGGATGAAGTGTGCCATCTTAGAGAATCTATTGACCACTACAAAGATGGAGTCATGCTTCTTCTGGGTCTTAGGTAATCCTAGAATGAAGTCCATACTGAGGTCTTTCCAAGGACGATCAGGCACTGGCAAAGGAGTATATAAACTGGTGTTCTGCTTCTGCTATTTTGCAAAGGCACAAGTTTGACATCGGGCTACTACCAGGGAACGAGCCTTTTTAATCCTAGCCAGTAAAATTGGTCCTCTATTGCTAGGATAGTCTTATCTCTTCCAAAATGATCAGCTAATCCCCTAGCGTGCATTTTCCAGACTAGAAACTCTCTAAGTGATGTTCTAGGGATACAAAGTCTATTGCCCCTAAAAAGGTAACCATCCTGGATGGTATAATCTCTACTGGTACTGGATGATCCTAGCCAAAGGGTCTTATGAATTTCACCAAAGTCAGGGCAAGTCTCATACTCATCTTTTATCCGGTTGAACCCTATAACTTCGGTGCTAATAGTACTCAACAATAAAGACTTACGGCTTAGGGCGTCTGCTACCTTATTTTCTATCCCGGCATGGTGTTTCAAGACAAAAGTGTATGCCTAAATGTATTTAACCCATTTTCCGTGCCTTGAATTGAGCTTCTTTTGGAAGTTCAGAAATTGGAGTGCCTCATGATCAAAAAATAAAACAAACTCCTACGGCTGCAAGTAATGTCTCCAATACTTAAGGGCCTGTACTACCGCATAGAATTCGTTACCATAGGTGGAATATAAGTTTAGATTCATTTAGTTTTTCACTAAAGAAATTTATGGGATGATTTTCTTGGCCTAACACTCCACTTATGCCTACTGTCGACGCGTCGCATGCAACCTCAAACACCTTAGAATAGTTTGGAAGTCTAAGTACGGGTGCATGAGTCATCCTATCCTTAAGCTCTAGGAAGGACTTATTAGCTGACTTGGTCCACTCGAAATTATCCTTCCTAATACAATCAGTGATGGATGCGACGATGGTGCTAAATCCCCTAATGAATCTCCTATAAAAGTTTGCTAGGCCATGAAAGCTGCGGACATCGTGTACATTCATGGGTACTGGCCACTCTACAATCGTCCTAACCTTTTCAGGATTCGCTGAGATACCTTCTGGGGTTACTACAAAACCTAAAAAGATAACCCTATGTGTCATGAAATTACACTTTTTAAGGTTTGTATAAAGGCTATTTGTTGGCCCAGATGGCAACCCAAGAGGGGGGGGGTGAATTGGGTTCTTAAAAATTTAAGACTTTTTGAAATGTTTTAAACAGATTTACTCAAGATGTGCAAGTGAGAGAAATTAACTAAGAAGCAATGCACAAACAGAAATATAAGAGAGATAGAGTAAGAGACAAATGAGCACGGCAAACACAAGGTTTTATAGTGGTTCGGCGCAACCAGCACCTACGTCCACTCCCAAGATTCACTTGGGTCCACACTATAATCTCCTAGATTACAGCCGAGTTGTTTTCCAAGCTCACAACTCAAACTTGTTGTTTTCCGGGTGCACAACGAACCCAGCTGGTTTTACACGGGCTTACCAGCACAAAACCCAACCGTTGTTTTTCACGGGCTCACAACTAACCCAAACGTAAGCTATCCCAAGCTTACCACGAGGTACAACAACCTCCACTGATTCAATCCACTGATTGAATCAGCAAACAATCAAATAACAGAGTTTAAGTAAAAAAGCTCCTCTTGAGCAAATATACAAATAAAGTATAAAAGGTTAGAAAAGCCTGATAAGATTGCAGATGGTTGTGGCTTTGGCTTTCTTCCTTCTCCTCTTTAACTCCTTTGAAGTGTTGAATCAGGCCTCAGCAAGATTCTTGACCGTTTGAAAACTTTGGAGTTGAGATGAAGCTTTTTCTCCTTTTGTTGAAGGTTGAAAATCCTTGATTTGATCTTTGAAAAGCTTTTGGATTTTCTTTTGACTCTTGTGGATTGATGATCTGGAGCAGACGAAACTTCCTCTTTGATTTCACTCCTTTTGAATCACTCTATTTTGACTAAAGATTTTTCCAATAAGCTCTGTTTTTCCCTCTTTTTGAAAGATATCTCTCTTTTTGATTTTCTCTCTTCTTTCGATTTGAAAAGAGCTCCTCTATTTATAGATTCTGCAAGAATATATCCGTTAGAGACAAAGAAAAATAGCCGTTAATCAAAAAACTAACCGTTGGAGCTGAGTTGGCATCCGTAAAAATTTCGCCCAGATTTGCTGGAGTCGACTCATGCTTTTCCCGAGTCGGCTCGAGCTCGTCTTACCAAAAATAGAAATGTTTATAAAGGTTAGGGGTCGACTCACCAAAAGTAAAGTGTCGACTCCTGAAAGTCGGGAGTCGACTCGTGAAAGGCTTGGGGTCGACTCGCGAAGTGCTCAGAAAAACACTCTTCTGGTGTCTGAGCGGAGTCGACTCGCACAGTCAAGGAGTCGGCTCGACAGAATCAGGGGTCGACTCGACAAATTTCGTGGGTCGACTCGACACAGATGCACATTTCTGTACACTGAGCGGAGTCGACTCTGAAACTCAGGAGTCGGCTCCGGAACGTATCAAAAATCAGAAACTTTTCTGATTGACATTAAAATCGTTCCAGATTCATTTTAATTCATTGTTTTGACTTGAATTCAATAAAATTGACATTAAGAATTGATTCAAGAACTATTCCAAAAACTCATTGAATAAAACATGAATTATAAAATTTCTTTTTGAAAGTTTAAACATTGAGCTTAAAGTTACTTTCAAAATTGATTAAAGTCAAACTTTAACATTCTCATTGATTGTTCAAAATAAATTATTGCTCATTTAAATAAACTCATTATATCTTTAATGAACTCAATGGCTTTTAGTAATCATCAAAATCAAAAGGATTGGGTCATATAGTTTTTCAATAATCTTCCAACAATCTCCCCCTTTTTGATGATGACAAAAACATTGAGTTTATTCATGATTGATTAGTGAATTTATTTTGTTTTCATAGTTAGGCTTAGGCTCCCCCTTAATGAGGTAGCTCCCCCTATGAAACTTAAATAAATATCCCATTGTTTATCTCATTGATTACTTTGATTTTCTCAAATGTATTACAATCATAAAACTATAAAACTCTCCCCCTTTTTTGTTATCAACAAAAAGGTAGAGAAGCATAAACATTCATTCAATCAAGATAAGATTTGACAATTTCATTCATTCATTGAAAGAAGGAAATACATTGAGTAATCAACATAGAGAATTCATTTCATCAAAAGATCTAATACATCAAGATGTTTAATACATTGATTTCAAATCATAACAAAAATTTCAGTACATAACAAGGATTGAAAATCTAATACTCAGAAATGAGTTCTTACAATCCTAGTTAAATGATCTACTATGTTCTTCATTCCATCAGATTGAATTTTCACATAATCTTTGAGCCTCTCATCGACAAAGGTGCAAGCTGTCAGAATCTTGTCTTGTAGCTCCGCATTGCACTTTGCATAAGTCTCTCCATCTCCGCATATATCCTTAAGTTCTTCAAATATATTTTTGAGATCACCACTTAAGGATACCGAAGAAGAGCTGAGAGTAGACTCTATCTTAGAGATACGATCATCCAATGAATAAAGAGTCTCCTCAAATTCATGAACTTATTCTCAAATTCAGATTTAAGTTTTTCAGATTGATCATCAAATAGAACTTTGAGTTGCTTAGCTGTTGATCTGAGAAACCGGCAGAAGATGAAGCTTGAACAAAAGATGGAACGGGGCTGGAGCAGGGGCAGAAGTAGAAGGGCTCGGAGGTGCAGGTGAAGGATGTCTGACTGATGGTCCTGCAGCCTCAACATCTGTAGCTCTTTCTTCTAACAGTCCTTTCCTCTCCCATTTTCCATTCTTCTTGATAAAACCCATTCTATGAATGGTGGCCAAGCTATAAAAATCAGTGTGTCGCAGATTCCTCATAGGCTCATTGTCTGAAATCACAACTCCTTGGCTCAGAAAAATCTTTGTAAGGATCATTCCATAGGGCAGACTAGACTTTCTTTTCCTCCACAGTCTGCTATGTACCATAGTATCATACTGGGAAGGTTTATAGGTTTGCCTGTCACAATGGCATCCATCACAAAGATATCTCTTTCCGATACATAGTCAAATCTTCCGGTCTTAGGAAAGAGTATCCTACTGCAGATATTATGTAATAATCTCAGTTCTAATGTGAGTTGATTGGCAAAAACCTCTTCAAATCCGACTACATCCCGATTTAATAACCTCGCAAGAGCGGGACTACGGTCTTCTGAAGAAAAGGTGCAGTGCCAGATAAAGGTAAATCCAACAGTCTAGAAAGGAGCTCGACAGTAACAGAGATCCTATGACCTCTCACATTGCTAACAAGGCCGTGATCTCCTCTAGACAGATTTTTGTAGAATTCCTTTACCAGAGAGGGATAGGTCGGGCAATCTAGGGAACATATTTTCTCCCATCCCATCTCAATCAGTTGTCTCCCAACAAGAAAACCCTCAGCTTCAAATAATTCGAAATCTACCTTTCTACCCGTTGTTATAATCCTATCCGCTAATCTATCTACCTGTGTAGAAGCAGCAGCAGGTGAAGCATTCGGAGTAGAAGAAGAAGAAGAAGAATCAGAGCTGGGTGACGGCTCACGCACGGGACGCCTCACGGTTTTCCTAACGGCTCGCTTCCTCTTGACGCCGGCCGCACAAAGGTTGGAACCACGTGTTTTGGGGGCCATTTGTCGATTGGAAGTGTCAAAAAGGGATTCTAGGAAGTTTGGAAGGTTTGGAAGAGTTTTGAGAGAGTATTTTGAAGGATTGGAATTTTGAAATGAACGGCGAGTCGACTCTGCCCTAGATAAATCAACCTGGGACCACTTCGAGTCGGCTCGCGCAAATCCAGGGGTCGACTCCGGACAGTCACAGAAAGTCATCCCGACTTGGAGTCGACTCGCGCCGAAGAGGGGTCGACCCGAGAGTTTCAGTCGAAACCAGGAGTCGACTCCGATACGCACCGAGTCGGCTCCGAGACCATTTCAGAGCAAAAACATGAAATTTCTGAAATGTGTCCGGAATATGATCATAAAATTGATAAAATAATCATTGAATATGAGTGATCAATTAGATATGAATTCTAGATAAGATTTCCTTAAAGATCAAAGATTTGAAGGAATCTTAGATAAATTCTCCTTAGGGGTTTCAAATTCATTCTAATGGATCACAAATACCTAACTCTCCTCTAAGATAACAGAATCTCTCTTCATTTAAAGGTTTAGTAAATATGTCAGCTAATTGTTCTTCAGTGTTAACATAATCAAGACATATTTCATTATTTGCTACATGTTCTCTTATAAAATGATATCTGATTTCTATGTGTTTAGTTCTTGAATGTTGAATTGGATTTTTAGTTAAATTAATTGCACTTGTGTTATCACATTTTATGGGTGTTTTATCAAGTGTGATACCATAGTCTTCAAGTTGTCGCTTAATCCATAGGATTTGCGCACAGCAACTTCCAGCCGCTACATATTCAGCTTCAGTAGTTGATAATGCAACTGAATTTTGCTTTTTGCTAAACCATGAGATTAAGTTACTTCCTAAGAATTGGCATGCACCACTTGTGCTTTTTCTATCTAACTTACATCCAGCATAATCAGAATCAGTGTATGCAATCAGATTTAATGTGGAGTCTCTAGAATACCATAAACCTACATTTTTTGTTCCACTTACATATCTTAGTATTCTTTTAACAGCAATTAAATGTGATTCTTTAGGTTCTGATTGAAATCTAGCACATAAACATACAGCAAACATAATGTCTGGTCTACTTGCGGTTAAATAAAGTAGGGATCCGATTATACCTCGATAATATTTTGATCAACCTTCTTACCTTCTTCATCTTTGTCCAGCTTGCATGAAGGACTCATTGGTGTTCCGAGGGGTTTCATTGATTCCATACCAAACTTCTTTAGGATTTCTCTTGTGTATTTTGTTTGGTTGATGAAGATTCCCTCTTTGCTTTGTTTGATCTGGAGTCCAAGGAAGAAGTTGAGTTCTCCCATCATGCTCATCTCGAATTCTCCCTGCATCAACTTGGCAAATTCTTGACATAGAGAATCGTTAGTAGCACCAAAAATAATGTCATCAACGTATATTTGTACTACAAGTAAATCTTTACTTTTTCTTTTCAAAAACAAAGTTTTATCAACATTTCCTCTTATAAAATCATTTTCAATTAAGAATTTACTTAATCTATCATACCAAGCTCTAGGTGCTTGTTTCAAACCATATAAAGCTTTGTGCAATTTAAAAACGTGATTTGAAAATTCGTGATCTTCAAAACCTGGTGGTTGTTCTACATAAACTTCTTCATTTATAAATCCATTTAAAAATGCGCTTTTAACATCCATTTGAAATAAGTTAAATTCATATGACATGCAAATGCAAGTAATAGCCTAATGGCTTCTAATCTAGCTACTGGCGCAAAGGTTTCATCAAAATCAATACCTTCTCTTGATTATATCCTTTTGCAACCAATCTAGCCTTGTTTCTAATTACTATGCCATTTTCATCTAGTTTATTTCTAAAAATCCATTTTGATCCTATTACTGAATGATTTTTAGGTCTTTCAACTAAAGTCCATACATTATTTCTTGTAAATTGATTTAATTCTTCTTGCATTGCTAACATCCAATTATTATCTTTTTCAGCTTCTTCAATAGTTTTGGGTTCAATTTGTGATACAAATGCAAGATGATTACTAATATTTCTCATATATGATCTAGTTCTTATTCCTTGAGATGGATCACCTATAATCAATTCCTTGGGATGACTATGAGCATATCTCCAGTCTCTTGGAAGATCTATATCATTATGATCAATATTGACATCATCGTCCTTATGTGAATCATCATCTTTAGCTTCTTGCTCATGATCTGAAGATACTTCAATATTAAGTTTTTCAAGATCTTTTTCAATTATGTTTGTATCTTCCTCATCATCAAGCTTTTCAGAACTAGATGCTAAAGACTCATCGAAAACTATATGAATGGATTCTTCAACTACTAAGTTTTCTTGTTAAATACTCTATAAGCTTTACTAGTTGTTGAATATCCTAAGAATATTCCTTCTTCAGATTTAGCATCAAATTTGCCTAAATTGTTTTTACCATTATTATGAATAAAACATTTACATCCAAATGCATGAAAGTATTTTATATTGGGTTTTCTTTCATTCCATAATTCATAAGGTGTTTTCTTTAAGATTGGTCTTATTAGGGCTCGATTTAAGATGTAGCATGCTGTGTTAATAGCTTCCGCCCAAAAGTACTTTGGTAGGTTACTTTCGCATAGCATGGTACGGGCCATGTCTTCTAGAGTCCTATTTTTCCTTTCAACTACACCATTTTGCTGTGGAGTCCTAGGGGCTGAAAAATTATGATTAATTCCATTTTCAGTGCAGAAACTTTCAAATAAGTGATTTTCAAATTCAGTTCCATGATCACTTCTTAGAGATACTATGGTAGTGTTTTTCTCATTTGTGACTTTCTTGAAGAATTTCAGGAATATCGAGAAAGTCTCATCTTTGTGAGCTAAAAACATTACCCAAGTATATCTAGAATAATCATCTACAATCACTAGACCATATTTCTTTCCTCCTAGACTTGTGGTTCTAGTTGGTCCAAAAAGGTCCATGTGAAGTAGCTCTAAAGCCCTAGAAGTTGAAACAACATTTTTAGATTTGAAAGAACTTCTAGTTTGTTTTCCAAATTGACATGCATCACATATTTTATTATTTTCAAAAACTAGTTTAGGTAATCCTTTAACTAAATCCATTTTAATTAATTTTGAAATAAGGTGTGTGCTTGCATGACCTAATCTACGATGCCACAACCAACTAATTTCATTTATATTAGCATTGTCAGCAATTAAGCAATGATCACTCAAAGATAATTTTTCTAGATCAACCAAGTAAACATTGCCATGTCTATAACCCGTAAATACAATGCTATTATCAATAGAATTAGTTACAGTGCATATAGAAGATTTAAATGAAACATTAAAGTTTTTATCACATAATTGGCTTATACTAATTAGATTATGCTTCAAACCATCAACATAAAGTACATTATCAATAAATGTAGATGGAGTTATACGAACTTTACCAAGGCCCATAATTTGACCTTTACCATTATCGCCAAACGTAACAACTCCACCTTTCTTTTCTTCCAGGGTGATGAATTCATCTTTGTCACCCGTCATATGTCTTGAGCAGCCACTATCAAGGTACCACTTTTTCTTTGATCTTTTGGCTACAAGACATTCCTGCAACATAATTTAAACTTTATGTTTAGGTACCCAAGCTTTCTTGGGTCCTTCATGGTTAGTAGCAATAAAAATTGTTCCTTTCGGAACCCAAATTTTCTTTCTTTAACATTTAATTTTTCATTATTACTTATTGTTTTGCACTCAAAAGATTTATGTCCTTTTTGATTACATTTAAAACAAGTAATATTACTTTGGTTACCTTTTACAAAAATATTTTTCAATAATTTTTGTTTCTAAATGTGTTATACCCTAAACCTGCTTTGTCAAAAACTGCTTTTTGACTATCTAAAATCATATTTAGTTTAGTTGAGCTTAGAGTAAATTTCTCAACAATATCTTTATACTTTTTAACATCTTTCTTAAGAAAATCATTTTCATTAGAGATTGATTCTTTTTCTTTAATTAGATTTTCATTTTCAGATTTTACCAAATCAATCTTATGAACACAATCATTCTTTTCATTAAGAAGTGTTTCCATTTTATCTTTTACATCTTTAACTACAAGATTTAATTCATTTTTCTCTTTAATTAAATTTAAGTTTTCAGTTTTCAAGGNAAATTTAAGTTTTCAGTTTTTAAAGATTTGTGTTTCTTTTTCAAAGCTTTGAAATCAATCATCAATTCATTGAAAGCTTCAAACATTTCATCAATGTAAATTCATCATCGGGGGTTTCGGTGCTTACCTCTTCGTTGTCGTCCGCCATGAAGCAAACATTTGCAACTTCTTTTTGTTCTTCTTCTTCGGAAGAAGACTTCACTGTCAGTCCAAGTTGCCATGTAGGCCTTTTTCTTTTTCTTATAGGCCTTCTTAAGTAAAGGACAGTCATATCTAAAATGCCCTGGCTTTTTACATTCAACATACTAAGGGCTCTTCTCTTTGTCCTTGTCCTTTTCTTATCCTTTTCTTTTTCTCCTTCCATTTTTGATCCAAATCTTTTCTTGTGGAAGGGCCTCCTTCTTTGCATAAACTTCTTGAATTTTCTTGCAAGGAGGGCTGTCTCATCATCATCATCCTCTTCATTACCGCTGCTGCTATCTTCAACTTTTGCAGCCTTGAGGGCGATGGTCTTCTTCTTCTTGACTCATCCTCATTGACATGTTGTTTAACTTGAAGTTCATGAGTCATTAGCGAACCAAGAAGCTCTTCCAATGGTTGGATGTTTAGATCTTTGGCTTCTTGTATGGCTGTCACCTTGGCTTCCCAAGTCCTTGGAAGTGACCTAAGAATTTTGCGAACAAGCTCAGAGTTAGTATAAACTTTTCCAAGACTTTTTAAATCATTCACAATATCAGTGAATCTAGAGAACATGCATGTGATGGTTTCATTTTGTTCCATGGTAAATAATTCATATTTATGAACCAAAATATTATCTTTGATTCTTTTACTTGGTTAGTTCCTTCATGTGTTATTTCCAACCTATCCCAAATTTCTTTTGCGGAATTACATGTTGAGATTCGGTTGAATTCATTAGAATCTAAGGAACAATACAAATGTTAATGGCTTTAGCATTTAATTGTGCCATTCTTCTATCATTATCATTCCAATCCCTTTCGGGCTTAGGAACAATAGTGCCATCAATTAAGTGTGTGGGTGTACTAGGTCCATTTATTATAAACTTCCCATAATTCATAGTCAGAAGCTTGAATGAATATTCTCATTCTAGCTTTTCAATATGAATGTTGGTTCCATTAAATAAAGGAGGTCTATTCGTAAATGACCTTCAGCAAAACATGAACCACTTTGTGTTGCCATAAGGATCTTTAGCCCTTGATCGTGAGATCAAATTCTAAATGAGCACTTGCTCTGATACCAATTGTTGGCCCAGATGGCAACCCAAGAGGGGGGGGGGGGTGAATTGGGTTCTTTAAAAAATTAGTCTTTTTAAAATAGTTTGCTTAAGATTAAAGAAGGCAAATGCAAGGTAACAATAAAGTGTAGTGAATAAGATAGAGATAGAGAAAGAGACAATGGAACACGCAAACACAAAAGATTTTATAGTGGTTCGGTGTATCCAACACCTACGTCCACTCCCAAGAATCACTTGGGTCCACACTATAATCACCCTAGATTACAGTAGAGTTGTTTTACAAGCTCACAACTCAAACTTGTTATTTTTCCGGGCGCACAACGAACCCAGCTAGTTTTCAAGGGCTCACCAGCACAAAAACCCTAACCCAAGCTTAACCAAGCTTGAATCGAGGTAAAACTACCTCCTCTAGTTCAATCCCCCAGATTGAACTAGGCACAAACAAAATAAGTATTGTTTTTGAAATACAAAGCTCCTTAATGAGCAGATAATAAATAATATAACAAGTTTAGAAAAGCCTGATTTGAAGATGGTTGGCTTTAGAGCTTTTCTTTTTTTCTTCTTTTCTTCTTCTCCTTGCTAGGTTGAATCAAGCCTCAGCTCCGATTCTTCACAGTTGAAGCAGTTGAGAAGAGTTGAAAAGCAAGAAACGAATCTCCTTTCTTCAAGTTGGGAAATCCGCCAAGACTTTGATTTGAACGCTTTGGATTCCTCTTGAGCCTTTTGGAGTGGAGTGGATTTGAGCTAGAAGGTTTTCTCTTAAGATTCAAGCTCTCGGATTTTCGAAATGGGATTTGTCTATCTCAGATTTTCTCTTTTTCTTTCTATTTTTCTGTTTTTTTCGTTCTTTTTCGTTCTTCTTTTTGAACAATAGACTTCCCTTTTTATAGATTTCTTTTACACCATTTTTGGAAGAAAACTATCCGTTGGAGTGTTCCTTGTATCAAAATATATCCGTTAGAAATGAGATAAAATAGAAATATTACCGTTAGAGCTGATCTGGCAACTTGATTTTTCATTCCAGGTGGGTTGGAGTCGACTCTAACTTTTCTGGAGTCGGCTCTAGCTCGAGGTATTTCAAAACGGTATTTCTGGAGTCGTCTCTGCTTTTCTGGGGTCGACAAGATACTTTTCCGGAGTCGACTCTAACTTACCCGGAGTCGACTCTAGGTCGGGGCCAGAAAAATTGACTTTCTGCTTCTTCTATGAGAGTCGACTCTAACAGTCTCGGAGTCGACTCTAACGTCCGTGCCAGTTCCAGAGTCGGCTCTGTGATTCTCGGAGTCGACTCTAATGTCTGCAATTCTTACCTAGACATTAGATTCGATCCAGAACACTATGTAACTCCTGATTTTGATCATTCAATAGTCTTATAATCTGAAACACTAAATCAAAATCATCAGAGCCTTCAAGAGTTATACTCAGATAGTTTTGTTAATCATCAAAAATCATCAATTGGGTCAACACAATGGCTAAAATGAGATGAACTAATGCAAATCTCACAATTGGAGAAAATATTTCTTCATAATAAATCTGTTCCTTTTGAGTATATCCCTTAGCCATCAGACGAGTCTTATACTTTTTAATAGATCCATCAGCTTTGCATTTAAACTTGAGAATCCTTTTATTTTCTATTATTTGATGACTAGGCAGAAAGTTAACCAAGTCTCGATTATTATTTGTCTTTATAGACTCCATTTTCTCTTGCATAGCCTTTGTCCATTCTCTAACCTTAGGGCATGAAAGAGCCTCTTAGCTCTTCAACATCTATGGGAGTTACCATAGGTGCCCTTCCCTTAATTTCAAATTGATGATAAGAAATTTTATCACAAATACTTTTACATGATTGAGGCTACTCTTGATCATGCTCCCTTCGATCTAATCCATTAGGCATATATTGCTCCCACTCTCCCTAGGAGATTGAAGAGTTATATTTGTTGACCTCTTATTGATTTTGATGAATACAAATAATTAAGTATTGTACTAATATAATCTTTATCAAGATTAATTAATCTCAGGTTATTCATTATGAAAGAAAATGCTTGCTTCAGCTTAAGGTATATTTCGAATCAAATGAAAGGTATTGCAGGTAATGTATTAATATGCTTTTCAAGTTAAATTATTTTTAAAAGGTTTGTAGATTAAATAATTTTTCAAAGGACTTAGATTTTGTGATCACTGAATGTTTTTCATGTATTTTGTGTACACTTATTGTTTGGATAGTTTACTTGTCAAAACATCTTTCAAGTTTAATTATATTTGCATTGTCTTGAACTGGGTTTAAC
The DNA here is from genome assembly GCA_900491605.1 of Calamus simplicifolius. Lineage (NCBI taxonomy): Eukaryota > Viridiplantae > Streptophyta > Magnoliopsida > Arecales > Arecaceae > Calamus > Calamus simplicifolius. The sequence goes on from UESW01002283.1 coordinate 202,592, forward strand.
TATTTATAAATCTTTCACACAAACTCTGCAACCAAATCTTAATTTATTTTTATTTAGCTTCTATATGTCATGAATATTTTGAAGTTGAATGAGTGCTAAAACTATTTTCAAGTATTTATTGGATGACCAATTTTGGGTGTTAGCCGTCCAAGTTTGTTTGACATTTGGTTTTTCTTGGCACCAATGTTTTTAAACCAAATGTTGGACGTCTAGGGACTTAAGTTAGCCGATCGGATTTGTAAGGCTTTTTGTTTCTATTCCCTATAGCACTTTTTGGAACTCAAAGTTGGCTGATCGGAACTTGAGTTAGCAGACCGGATTTGTGAGGCTCTTTGTCTTCCCTATTTTCATCAAAAAGTTGGGCGACCAGGACTCAATGTTAACCGACCAGAATTAAATGCCATTCCGTCTTCTCCCTAACACATTTTTGGCCTCAAAAGTTGGCCGATCGGATGTTGGGATGGGCGACTGGATTTGATTGAGCTTCTGTCTTCTACCTGACACATTTTTGGCCTCAAAAGTTACCCAACTAGATGTTGGGATCGAGCGACCATATTTGAATGAGCTTCTGTCTTCTTCCTGACACATTTTTGGCCTTAAAAGTTGGTCAACCGAATGTTGGGATCGGGCGACCATATTTGAATGAGTTCCTGTCTTCCCCTTGACACCATTTTGGCTTCAAATATTAGCCAACTAGTTTCATGGATTGGATGACCAATTTTTCATGGCTTTCGGTTTCTCCTCCCTGGCTCCCACACGACCCAAGTGTTGGCCGACCGGGCTTGCATGTTGGACGTTTGATTTTGCCTTGTGACTTTTATGGATGACTAGACTCAAGTCTTGGGCTTTCAATTTTTCTTCTAGGTGACTAGGTTCATGAGTTGGGCAACTGGCTCTTTGCTTTGGACGAACAGCTCTTGAATCTGGGCATCTAAGGTTTCCATTCTCTCTCTTTCTCTCATTCTCTCTCACAATGTTTATGTAATGGCTATATTTTTGGGTATATATAGCTCAGTTGAACAGTGATTCTGTGAGGAAGAAAAGAAAAGAAAAAGAGTGAAAAATACAAGAAGAAAAGAAAGAAAAGGAGAAAGAAAAATACTTTGAAAGAGAGATTTATTCTTGAAAGAAAGTTGGAGAGTTGCATTGATTATTTCAAAAATCAAAACCACTTGGAGTGCATTTACTTCTGATTCTTGGTGTGGTCTAAAAGCTCCAACAATATTTTCTTGAAGAGCATTCAAAGCTTCCATGAAGGCTTCATTATTGTTGCTGCAAACTTAAAGAAAGAAGCTACCTCGTGTTGAGCTCTTCAAGTTATAAAGTATTTCTTGTTGAATATCTGCTCATTCTTTAGGAGCATCTTATATAAACATTACATTTATTGTGCTTTGATTTAGGTTTCATAGTTATGAAACGTGTGAGGGTAGAGGCCTACCCATAATTATATTTGTAAGGCTTGCTTGTGCCCGAAAATAAGCTTTCTAGCCAGGTAGGCTAGTGGTGCTAGTGAATTTTCAAGGGATTCTTGGGGAGTGGATGTAGGTATCGAGTTTGGTACCGAACCACTATAAATCTTGGTGTGTTTGTGTGCGATATTATCTATGGTTGTTTGCATATTAACCTTACTTCACTGCATATTATTTATTTGTGAAAGAAAATATAAGAGCATATACTTGCTAGTAAATTAAATTTTTAAGAAACCCAATTCATCCCTTCCCCCTCTTAGGTTTCTACATTTGGGCAACAATATCCTTCTCCTTTGCTAGTTCATTAAATTTGCCAAGATCTGGATCTTTCATTTTACAAAGCTAAAAGTGTTAAGAAATATGTCCTACAGCCAATCGTCTAGCTTATAAATGGTTGTAATTCATTGTACATTATTTATTTGATTCATGAAAGTTATTTTGGCAGTACAACATATTTTTTATCTTCCAATAGAACTCTTATATGTTGCAGTCCTTAGAATTACATTTATTCAAGAAAATAAGAATTATTGAGTAATTCTTAAATGGGTTCGCAATCAAATAATATATTATTACCTAAACGATAACGTAATCAAGTATAGGTCATTGTGTGCCATATAGATTGGTTTGTCCTCTTAAATCAAAGAGTGTATGACACTACTATCGCATGCAGGTGAGTGTAGAAGTACATTCATTGAACAATGACTCACCTCTGTTGAGTACTCTACTGTCAAGGGTATCTCACAGAAGGACAATGGGTATAAGTATCCCTTTGACTTGAGACTATTATGGTAACTTAGTAAGCAACTCACTGTACTTAGGCACTGGGCTACCTGAATTTCTAATCCAGTGACGAAAGGTTGCTGGGTGCAGTTAAGTACTTGTTAAGTCAGTAATGAGTCAAGATGGAATTGTCCGCTCTAAGTATTAGAGTTAATGCTCGGTTTGTGTTTCAATTTTGCAAAACGTTGGCTAGGGTAATCCATGCGAGAAGTCACAGGATTGAGCACATTGAACACACTTAGATGTTTTTTGAAAGTTAGCAGTGAACTCTGAATTCATCTTGAGTATTTGGACAATGGAATGAATTATACGGTAACCATAGCCTAGGTTCCTGAATATTGCTTTACATACATTTGATCTATTTGGACGTCGGGTACCATTGCTACATGGTCATATCGATTGGTATAGAAAGTATTCTTATGCTACTGATTTAGATTCAAACCAATGGAGTCACATACATAGTCAGATGACCTAGAGAAAGGCTTGACCCATGATCTAAGTGGGGCTTGGTTATATGGATAATACTGAGTTTATACTAACGATGTCTAGCTAGCACTGAGCATTAGTGGTAGTACTTATTCTGGGGATAAACTTGAGTTAGTTTGTAACTCAAGTAGATTTTTAAATTTATTCAGATCCATTGTGGGGTAGGACTTGAACCATAGACTAATGGTTGGTCTGACGATAGAGTGGTTTAGATCCGATTTCAAAGTATTTACTTATGAATTTTGAAATCAAAAATCACTTCAAATTAGAAATTAGATAAGTTCAATGCAAAGTATGGTTTGAGATCTTCGCATGGGTTCTTCCGAATTTCAATTTGGACTTCAAACGAATTTAATCTGATTATTTTTATATTTATAGATATTTAAAATATTTTTAAATTACCGTTGTACCCTTCGAATGTGTGCAACAATGGGAGTTTAAAATTTTATATAAATTACAGTTGTATCATGTAAATTATGATTGTGTCATTATGTACAAATTACAATTTAAACATTAAAATAGCATGAATTTAAAATTTCATATAAATTATGATTTTACCATTGAGATGGTGTAAATTTAAAATTTTATTTAAATTACCATTTTACCATTGAGATGACGTGAATTCGTAATTTTTAATATACTTTCTTTTACACGTTGACAATGCGTTCATGCACGTTGTTCATCTATATGGTAAAGAAATTTTATTCCGTTTGAACCATCGGATTGCTCTTGGAGTACTAATATTATCCTATCTATAAAACAAATCAAAAGGTTATTTTTTGGGTTGGTTTTTACGCTGGGTTTATATCATATTCCATCAGAGACTTAAGAAGCCCTTCTCAACCCTTTTCTTTCACGGTAGCAGAGAGAAATCCAAAATAGAGAAGTCCAGTATGAAAAGAGAGGGTCTCTTCTCTTGGAGAAGAGTTCTCCATTTTATTATTCCTTCTATTTTTATATCCTATGTCTCAAGGAATCCTGGCGTGCGTACGAAATAAAGGAGTGGCACGTGTGACTCTCGCAAAGCATCAAGAAGGGAATATTCATAGGCGATTAGAACTGCATCCAGCTTTTGCAACCGGTACACAAACTGAAAGATATAAAAAATTTAATTTTAAATTTTGCATGCTTCCAATTATAGATATATGGCATAATTTTATATAAATTTAATTAGATTAAATTTAAATAAAATACTTGCATGCTTCACCTGGGATCTTGGGACTCCCTAGGAACAAATTTTCCTATAAAAAGTCCTTGGTATCCCCACTTTTGCTAAAAATCTTTTATAAGGCAACATCCTAAGACTTAATCTCTATTATACTTTTATCAACTTCTTTACCAATAAATATATAATCCTTAGAATGCTTTAGGTATCTAATAAGATACACATTTTCTCTATAGGGCCTAACTTTCCATATATATGAGAAGGTGTATGAACAAAAGCTATAGATCCCCAGGGTTGCACATTATCTAAATCAAGCTTTTTACCAAACCAAAACTCATGAGGTGGAAGACACAAACTTAGAGACTACACGGTTGAGGATGTAAGCAATGGTTAACAACGCATCTTCCTAATAGGAAATGGGAAGATTATCTTTCCCCATCATTGATCTAACCTTATATAATCCTCCTCTCTGCAATGCTATTTTGTTGGGCGGTTTTAAGAATTGTTAACTATCTAGCTATCTATTTTTCTTTATGCAGTCCTTTAAATTGTCTAGATAGATATTTATGGTCATGATCAACTTTAAGAGCCTTAATGCTCTTAACTAATTGATTCCTAACTAATCTAAGTAACATCTAAAACAATCTAATGCTTCTAACTCATGACAGATTGATATGTCCATAGCATATGAAATCATCTAAGAAGGTGATGAAATATGAGGCATCATACCTTGCCCTTGCATTTATTAGGCCATGGATGTTTGAATAGATAAGTTGTAGGGGCGTTGTGGCTTCTACTAACTTCTCTACTAAATAATATTCACAAATAGATAAGTCAACTTTAACAAGTGAAACTAAAAGGTTCTCTCTAGTTAATCTATTTATTCTTTTTTTCCCAATGTGATTTAGTCTAGCATACCATAACATACAATCATTATAAGAATCAATAATAGAAGAAGCAACATTAGATTCATAATTATATGAATCACTAATAGTGCCCAACATCATAAAACTATCCAACAAATGCCTACAACCATAGTACACACTAGCTTGATATAGTTTAAAACAACTCTTTGCAAACACAACTTTAAAACCCAAGCTAGCAAGGATAAGAATAATGACCAAAATTTCATCAAGCATCGAGTGTTTAGAGTGCATTATAAAGATGTAATGTGCATCCACCTCGCAACACAAGCTTACAAGTGCCAGTGCCCTAGACTTCTATACTAGTGTTATTCCCCATATAAATTCATGTACACTTTGTTGGAACCAAACAAAAATCTATAAAGGTTATCCAATCCTTCACAATGTGGTCAATTGCTCCGGAGTCTGTAGTCCAAAAGGAAACAATCTCAACCATCATCAAACAACTATTAAAAAATAAATAAGAGGAACTGGATTGGTCAAACCATACTTTTGCTAAAGTGACTCAATTGACCATAGCTTTAACATGCCATCTTTACCTTGTCCTTCTTGCCTTTGCACATTCCCTTCTTATGCTTGGCTATCTTAGGAGTTATACATGTCCCACATCTAACTCTCTTGTGCCTAGGACCTAAAGCTCTGCTCAAGTTAGCGTCCACTAAATAAGCTTGTTTGGAAGCATTATTAGCAGGGAGGCAATCTTTCTCATGCTCTATATAACTGACAATATCATCAAAAGTCCTAAAGTTATCATTATAGGTGAGATTAGCCACATGTTTCCACAAACTTGGCAATGATCAGATGACAACCTGAACCTATTGCTTATTAGTTAACTTGTGACCTGCAGCCCTTAACTTATTATATTTGACATAATTGCAAGATGCTTCCTTATGAAATGATTTGGTTACTTCTTATGGCCATCAAATTTTAAAATGAGCTGGTGTGGCCTTATAATAGAAGTCCCTCCATACTGTAACTTGACAACATCCCAAATTATCATGGTTGTGTGATGTTTCTCAAAACACAACATAATATCATTTCTCATGCTTTTTAGCAATAATATGCAAGCAACATGATCTTTCCCTTTTATAAGCTTGATAGTACTTCTATATTTCGTCTATGCTGCACTCCTATGCTCAGGTTTTACCATTGGCTATATACTTATCTCTTTTCAAAGGTCTTGCAAAGGAAGGCTATGTAATTATCTACAGCATGTCTTTGTTCTTTAGGAGATACTAAATTTATGATACTAGCTAGATATCATTTTTTTTTAATTAATTTCTCTTCTTGGTTAAAGTTGGAACAATGCTTTTTATAGCAGTCATATTCAACTGAATAGAGACAACATAGAATTAGTAATTAACATAATTATTAATTATTTTTTGCAGCAATTTAATATATGATACAAAATCAAAGTTCGCTATGTTCCTAATCATCATTTATGTTTCAAATGTCCAATTATCATGAATGTAGTTTTATTGTACAATAATTTTAGTTCTGAGTGAGTACTCCCTTGAATTCTTTCAACCTTAAAAGTCTCGCTTAGAATGAGATTTATCAGCATCTCAAGATTATGATGTGCATTGTATAACTTGTTCATAGAATCCTAGATAACATGGCGTGCACTACATAACATATTCATAGATCAAGTAAGAAATGATATCAGCAAACATGTCATTAAATGCAAAACTACATACATAATAGTTCAATGAGTAATCGAAAGAGAATATTTTACAAAATATATACAAAGAAAATTCATTAGTTTATTCATTAGCATTTTCATGTGAGTTGATGAATGTTATTACTTTGCATTCAACACTTATACCAGCGACATCACCAATTGCAAGTTCTCTCTTGCTAGGGCCAAAGCTCATATGCCTTGCACTTTTTAGATTTAGAAATTGAGATAATATAGTGATTCCCCTAATCTCATTCTTATTCTAGCAATCTTTTTCCATCCTCAACTCTTTCATAATAGCCAAATAATTAGAAAGAGATTTTTTCTCTAATAGTCTATACTGCTGGCTCCCATGTATCTAGCAAGGAATTTAAAAGAACCTCACTTTTGATGTCGAACTAAACACTAAGGCCTCTCCTATAAAATCTCTTATATTTTCAATGTATTCATGCATGGGGTGATGTGGATCCATTCTATAATTAGCATAATCGTCAATGCATTCATCAATAATTTGTAGGGAGAAACAATGAGGCATGCATATTTTAAAATTTGATAACAAATATCAATGTAAAATTTTAAAGATTAAATATTAATCTATATAATATGCATCAAGATCATATCTTTGCCTTATATATAGGATCGTTTGATCTAAAATATGCATATAAATAAAAACATCAAGATCATATCTTGGTCTTCAAGATGAGAAGTCGTACTATTTATCTTGAAGTCTGCCTTAAGATCTAGGAATCAAATCACTTACCTTAAGAATAGTAGGTAAATCCTTATTGCTCTGCAGCCGTTCAATCGTCTGACCTCTAGTATCGTCCATGCGAAGTCCCCGAATGATCGGATTCCCAGGAGTGCTAGCTCATGGAAAATAACTTTGCTGATATTGAATCCTCCCACTTGAATCTTCTTCCAAGATCCACCAAACTTTCGTTAACACCAGAATTATACCAGGATTTTCTATTCTAACTCTTTAGAAATTCAATCCATAACATTTCGTTGTTGTGTAATCTGGTGAGGAATGTCCTCTAATTTATAGGCTCAATGTAGCCTTTAGCCCATTGAATTCTAGCACTTAGAATTCTGCCATTCGGTGAAAACCAAAGAGACGCAGCGTTTGGTTAATTCGACATTCGGTAAAAACCAAAGAGACGCAATGTTTGGTTAATTCAAAGAGATACATTAATTCCACATAATTTCTAACACTTAGAATTTTAATGAAAATGGTTTGGAGAAGATTAAATTAATATATTAAATTCTACATGAGAATTTAATCAAGTATCTCATCATGTGAGATCCTTTTGCGAGGGGTTTGAGTTCAGGTTTTGGTTTAAGCTGATTTGAATTTATTGGACTGAACCTACATAGATCATGGTCCTAGCCCAAATCAAATTTGTCTAGTCCTGAATCTATTTAAATCCAAATCAAATCTAATTTCAAATCAATATTTGAAATTGATTAGTCCTTCTAATAGACTTAAACCAAATTGATCTTATTCACTTGTACTTAACCCAATTGAGATAATTCAATCAATCAAATTGATTAATTAAATCATATATGATTCTTAATTGTTGATCAACAAATAGATCATCCTAGAAAACATCTATGTGTGTGACTCTCTAGGTTCGAACCTAAGCCGGTAGTATAGGAACAACTTTCTATACTAATCGATGTGCCTATCTAGTAATGGAACCCGACGTCCGGATAGGTCGAAGAGTTGCCGAGCAAACTCCAAGAACCCTAAGAAACAGTTACCGTATAATTTATCCTTTTGACCACAAATACTAAGGATGGCTTAAGAGCCTGTCAACTCTAAACAACAAATCCATAAAGTGATTTCAACTTTAGTGATCATGTGACCTTCACATGAAGTGCCTTGGCCAAAGTCTTGCTAAATTGAAACACAAGCATTTCTCCTTTTAACGGAATAGATCAAATTTCATCTTGATCCACAACTGACTACTATAAGTACTTGACTGCACCCAGTAACCTTTCGTAGCTGGATTAGAAATCCAGCTGGTCTGGCACCTAAGTACAATAGTTGCTTGCAAGTCACCAGTTGTGATCTTCAGGTCTTAAGGACACTTATACACATATCTTCTCGAATTAACTCTTGGCAGTATAGTATCCAAAAATGAGTCACGTTTAATGAAATGTACTCCTACAATTTCACCTGTATGTCATCTCTACACTCCTTGGTTAAGAGGACAACCAACAAATATGATATACAATGTCCTATAATTGATACTACTATGGCCCTATCATAGTATAGCATTTGATCGCGAACTCTTTTGAGGACCTTCATAGATAAATCTTCCTTCATCGTGAAAGAAGATCCTGAGGGCTTCATTACTATCAGGAGTATTAAGAAGATGTTCTTGTAATGAATAAACTGCCAAATAACTTTTATTAATATATCAATTTATATGCTATTTATATTAGTTCAATCATCAAATGATTGGCTTTAGGATACAATTCTTAACAAACTCTCACTTAGCCTAAAGACACTCATTATAGTATCTAATACCCATCTTCAATTTATAGTCGTAAAACTTCTTGATGCTGAGTGCTTTAGTAAATGGGTCACCTAGGTTTTCCTTTTCATCAATCTTCTGAAGATTTATGTCACCTCGTTCTACAATCTCTCGAATGAGATGAAACTAGCATAGTATATGCTTGGTGCCCTGATGTGCTTGTGGTTCCTTTGCTTGAGCTATGGCACCAGTGCTGTCACTGTACAACAGGATTGGTCCATCTATGGAAGGTGCCACTCCAAGCTCGGAGATGAACTTTCGTAGCCACACAGCTTCTTTCGCAGCATCTAATGCAGCGATGTACTCTGCCTCGCACATTGAATCTGCCACTGTATGTTGCTTGAAACTTTTTCAGCAAACAGCTCCACCATTCATGATAAACACAAAACCTGACATGCTCTTGCTATCATTATGATCTGATTGAAACTGGAATCAGTATATCCAACTAGTTTCAAATCAGACTCTTCATAGATTAACCACTGGTCCTTAGTATTTCTCAAATACTTAAGGATTGTCTTAACAACTTGCCAGTGTTTTTCTCCTAGATCAGATTGCTATCTACTCACTACTCCTAGTGAGTATGTCATATCTGGTCTTGTACATGTCATGGTGTACATAATCGATCCCACTGCTGAAGCATATGGAATTCGACTCATACGTTCTCTTTCATTAGGAGTTGTCAGACAATCCTTCTTAGAAAGATGAATTTCATGGCCTATCGGAAGATAGCCTTTCTTGGAATTCTCCATGCTAAACCTCTTTAGCATGGTGTCAATGTACGTAGATTAGGATAAACCAAGCATCCTCTTAGATCTATCTCTATAGATCTTCATCCCTAGAATGTAGGAGGCTTCTTCCAGATCTTTCATGGAGAATTGTGATGATAACCATGTCTTTATTCCTTGTAATGCAGGGACATCATTCCCGATTAAGAGAATATCATCCACATATAATACAAGAAATACAATAACGGAACTGTTAGCCCATTTATAAATGCAAGGTTCTTCTTTATTCTTAACAAAGCCATAAGATTTGATCACATTATCAAATCGTATGTTTCAACTCCTAGATGCTTGCTTAAGTCCATAAATGGACTTCTATAGCCTGCACACTTTAGACTCGTCTTCATATATAAAACCTTCAGGTTATATCATATACACCTGTTCTTCTAAATTATTGTTGGAAGATTATTAAAAAAATTATATGCCCCAATCCTTTTGATTTTGATGATTACTAAAAGCCATGAGTTGATTAAAAGATGTAATGAGTTTATTTAATGAGCAATGAATTTATTTTGAACAATCAATGAGAATGTTAAAGTTTGACTTAATCATTTTGAAAGTAACTTTAAGCTCAATGTTTAAACTTTCAAAAAGAAATTTATAATTCATGTTTAATCAATGAGTTTTTGGAATAGTTCTTGAATCAATTCTTAATGTCAATTTTATTGAATTCAAGTCAAAACAATGAATTAAAATGAATCTGGAACGATTTTAATGTCAATCAGAAAAGTTTCTGATTTTTGATACGTTCCGGAGCCGACTCCTGAGTTTCAGAGTCGACTCCCTCAGTGTACAGAAATGTGCATCTGTCTCGAGTCGACCCACGAATTTCACGAGTCGACCCCTGATTCTGTCGAGCCGACTCCTGACTGTGCGAGTCGACTCCGCTCAGACACCAGAAGAGTGTTTTTCTGAGCACTTCGCGAGTCGACCCCAAGCCTTTCACGAGTCGACTCCCGACTTTCAGGAGTCGACACTTTACTTTTGGCGAGTCGACCCCTAACCTTTAAACATTTCTATTTTTGGTAAGACGAGCTCGAGCCGACTCGGGAAAAGCATGAGTCGACTCCAGCAAATCTGGGCGAAATTTTTACGGATGCCAACTCAGCTCCAACGGTAAGATTTTTGATTAACGGCTATTTTTCTTTGTCTCTAACGGATATATTTTTGCAGAATCTATAAATAGAGGAGCTCTTTTCAAATCAAAGACAATAGAGAGAATCAAAGAAAAAAGAAGAGAAAAAGAAAAAACAGAGCTTCATTGAAAAAATCCTTTCAAAATAGAGTGAAAAAAGGAGTGAAATCAAAGGAAGTTCCTTCTGAATCTCAATCCAAAAGTCAAAGAAAATCCAAGAGCTTTCAAAGATCTCAAGATTTTCACATTCAAAGAAAAGAGAAAAGCTTCAAATCAACTCCAAACAAACGTGAAGAATCTTGCTGAGGCCTGATTCACACTTCAAGAGGAGTTGAAGAAAAGAAGAAAAGCCAAAGCCAACCATCTGCAAATCAGGCTTTTCTAAACTTATTTTAATTTGTTTATCTGCTCATTAAGGAGCTTGTATTAAAAAACATATTTATTTTTGTGTCTAGTTCAATCTGGGGATTGAACTAGTGGAGGTAGTTTACCTCGTTCAAGCTTGGTTAAGCTTGTGTTAGGGTTTTGTGCTGGTGAGCCCGTGAAAACCAGCTGGGTTCGTTGTGATCCCGGAAAACAACAAGTTTGAGTTGTGAGCTTGGAAAACAACTCGGCTGTAATCTAGAGAGATTATAGTGTGGACCCAAGTGAATCTTGGGAGTGGACGTAGGTGTTGGTTGCACCGAACCACTATAAAATTTTTGTGTTTGCCGTGCTATTTCTCTTTCTCTATCTCTCTTTATTACTGCATTTATTTACTTTGCATTTCCTTCACATCTCAAGCAAAAATTTAAAAGTCTTAAATTTTTAAGAACCCAATTCACCCCCCCCCTCTTGGGTTGCCATCTGGGCCAACAATTGGTATCAGAGCAGTGCTCATTTAGAATTTTGATCTCACGATCAAGAGCTAAAGATCCAAATGGCAACACAAAGTGGTTCATTTGCTGAAGGTCATTTACGAATAGACCTCCACTTTTTAATGGCTCAAACTATTCTATTGGAAAGCTAGAATGAGGATATTCATTCAAGCTTCTGATTATGAGCTTGGGGTGTTATAATGGACCTAGTACACCCACACACCTTATTGATGGCACTATTGTTCCTAAGCCCGAAAGGGATTGGAATGATAATGATAGGAGAATGGCACAACTTAATGCTAAAGCCATTAATATTTTATATTGTTCCTTAGATCAATGAATTCAACCGAATCTCACTTGTAATTCCGCAAAAGAAATTTGGGATAGGGTTACACATGAAGGAACAAACCAAGTAAAAGAATCAAAATAAATATTTTGGTTCATAAATATGAATTGTTTACATGGAACAAACTGAAACCATCACATGCATGTTCACTAGATTCACTGATATTGTGAATGGTTTGAAAAGTCTTGGAAAATTTATACTAATCTGACTTGTTCGCAAAATTCTTAGGTCATTACCAAGATCGTGGGAAGCAAAAGTGACAGCAATCCAAGAAGCCAAAGACCTCAACACTACCCTTAGAGGAGCTTCTAGGATCCTTATGACCCATGAGCTTGACAATGAGGCAGCATGTTGAGGAGGACAAAAAAAAGAAAACCATTGCCCTCAAAGCTGCAAAAGGAAGAGAGCAGCAGTGATGATGATGAATGATGATGAGACTGCTCTCTTGCAAAGAAATTCAAAATTTATGAGGAAAAGAAACCCTTCCACAAAAAAATTTGGAGCAAAATGGAAGGAGAAAAGGAAAGAAAAGGACAAGGACAAAGAAAAAGAGAAAGACCCCTTGATGTTATGAGTGTAAAAACCGGGGCATTTAGATATGATGTCCTTTGAAGAAAGGCCTACAAGAAAAAAAAGAAGGCATACATGGCAACTTGGACTGACAGCGAAGAATCTTCTTCCGAAGAAGAAGAACAAAAGGAAGTTGCAAATATGCTTCATGGCGGACGACAACGATGAGGTAAGTTCCGAAACCCTTGATGATGAATTTACTTTGATGAAATGTTTGAAGCTTTCAATGAACTTGTGATTGATTTCAAAGTTTTGAAAAAGAAATACAAATTTTGAAAAATGAAAACTTAACTTTATTAAGAAAAGAAAAATCTTAAAATGAAATTAAGAAACTTAAATCTGAAAATGAAAATTTAATTAAAGAAAAAGAATCAATCTCAAATGAAAATGATCTTAAAGAAAGATGTTAAAAAATAAAAACATTGTTGAGAAATTTACTTAAGCTCAACTAAATTAACATGATTTAGATAGTCAAAAAGCTGTTTTTGACAAAGCTGGTTTAGGGTATAACACTTTAAGAAAACAAAAATCATTAAAAATATTTTTGTAAAAGCCAACCAAAGTAATATACTTGTTTTAAATGTAATGAAAAAGGTCATAAATCTTTGAATGCAAAAAAATAATAAAAGTTAAATGTTAAAGCAAAGAAAATATGGGTTCCGAAAGGAACAATTTTGTTGCTACTAACCATGAAGGACCCAAGAAAGCTTGGGTACCTAAACATAAAGTTTGATTTATTGCAGGAATGTCTTGTAGCCAAAAGATCAAAGAAAAGTGGTACCTTGATAGTGGCTGCTCAAGACATATGACGGGTGACAAAGATGAATTCATCACCCTAGAAGAAAAGAAAGGTGGAGTTGTTACGTTTGGCGATAACGGTAAAGGTCAAATTATGGGCCTTGGTAAAGTTCGCATAACTCCATCTACATTTATTGATAATGTACTTTATGTGGTTTGAAGCATAATTAATTAGTATAAGTCAATTATGTGATAAAAACTTTAATGTTTCATTTAAATCTTCTTATGCACTGTAACTAATTCTATTGATGATAGCATTGTTTTTACTGGTTATAGACATGGCAATGTTACTTGGTTGATTTAGAAAAATTATCTTTGAGTAATCATTGCTTAATTGCTGACAATGCTAACATAAATGAATTAGTTGGTTGTGGCATCGTAGATTAGGTCATGCAAGCACACACCTTATTTCAAAACTAATTAAATGGATTTAGTTAAAGGATTACCTAAACTAGATTTTGAAAATAATAAAATATGTGATGCATGTCAATTTGGAAAACAAACTAGAAGTTCTTTCAAATCTAAAAACATTGTTTCAACTTCTAGGGCTAGAGCTACTTCACATGGATCTTTTCGGACCAACTAGAACCACAAGTCTAGGAGGAAAGAAATATGGTCTAGTGATTGTAGATGATTATTCTAGATATACTTGGGTAATGTTTTTAGCTCACAAAGATGAGACTTTCTCGATATTCCTGAAATTCTTCAAGAAAGTCACAAATGAGAAAAACACTACTATAGTATCTCTAAGAAGTGATCATGGAACAGAATTTGAAAATCACTTATTTGAAAGTTTTTGCACTGAAAATGGAATTAATCATAATTTTTCAGCCCCTAGGACTCCACAACAAAATGGTGTAGTTGAAAGGAAAAATNTCAGCCTGACTTTCTTAGCCATAATATATAGTGTGGTAGTTTAACAGCGTAGGAATGCATCCAGCCGCCCTCTGGAAAATAACGTAGCGGAGAATCAAAGCGCTGGCCAGCGCTTTGGATTCTGAGAGATTTTTCTATACTTTTCTTTTCTTTTCTTAAAAGAATTCTATCCTGCTCCATGTTCATGGAATTCGAATGGATCCAGAGAATGTAATTCTTGGCATGGCCGCTTAGGTGATGGATGGATGTTTGAGAATATAATTTAATTTGTCGTCATCTTTATCGTATATTACAATTTTTTTGTTTTTTTTCTCTCCAATGTAATGGTATGCCATGGATCACGTGTTTGACCTTTTTTTTTTTTTTTCTTTTTTTTAAAAGAAAACCCAATGTATCAAGTACTTGAGAATAATAATGCTGAATAAAGTTCACAGGCAAAGTTTAGAAACTTAATTAAGAATTGGATGCTAACAATGTTTTGCCATGCGATACACACCTTAATTTATACGTGATGTATGCTAATGGAAACCAATTGATCATTCTCACATTATTCCGGCGTGGATCGATATCAAAAGCATTCCTTACCGACCCCTGTCGTACCCATCAAGACAAAAAGAGCAATAGATTCTTGCATTGGATCCCATGTCCGTGAACGCCTCCTTGCGTGTTGAAAAGAAACTACTTGTTACGTACGTAGGATGCAATAGTTTTTTTATTTATTTCTACCACATTCGTAGTAATTTCTTTCCATATACCAAGTTAAGTTTGATGTTTACAAGAAAAGGATGTTAAGTATAGTTAAACTTTGTTTTAAGTTTAACAAACTTAATAAAAATATATTTTGTAATATAAGTAGAATATTAGTCATAGTCTCTATGACGCACTGCAGTTCTCTTCTTTAGATTGAATCTGTATAAAAGAGTATGGATAAGAGATAATCCTTATAATTTATTAATTGAATTACATCAACTCTTTATACATACACATATATATATTCTTTTTATTGGAGATTTTGGTACCAATAACACGGTTTTGAATGTGGGTTCACCTAATTTTTAACTTGGCTTCACTGTCGTAACTGTCAATAGAAAAAAAAAAAATTTAATATTACATTACAGCAAAGTAAATTATAATCCTTAGGATTACGTTTGCCACTGGCCCTGAAATGCTAGGGTGCATGTGATGAGCCTCTAGGAGAGTACTAAAAAATAGAGCTAAAACCAGGGTGCATGGTTGTCAGGACAAAAGAATTTTTTTCATTACAATGATCAGTTGACATGCAACTAACACGCAATTAACCAATTATTTGGCTAATGATCAAAGAGCCGTACGTGCTAAACCTACATGCTAATGTAGGTGTCCACTTGCCATGAGAGCAACAGCTCATAATGCGAGTCTCACCTAATTAAGAGTTGGTAGGAACTGACAGAATTAGTCTGGGGAGCTGCATTTTGGAGTTGGTAGGAACTGGCAGAATTAGTCCGGGGAGTTGTGCCTTGTCGCATGGCATGTGAGATTGCCAATGGCCCATGACGTGCTAACAAAAAGATAAAAGCAAAATTCTTTGATGAAGGACAGAGTGTCTTGGCACCCTCCAAACTAACAAATCCAATGGAGTGAAACACCAAGCCAAAATAAGTCTTAAGCATTTTTTTATTATTATTATTATTTCTTGGTTAAGTTATACAAATATTCATAAACAAACACAAGCTGTTGTACAAGATAACCTATACAAATGGTGCTATTGATTGCGAGGGAGACAACTTCATAGTTTTTGGTGAGTCGATTGCAATTTAAATGGCATAAACTCTGCAACGAGCACTGCTTCCACGCCACTTTATTTCTCATTCAGAGCACTGCTGGTCTCCCAAAGCTGTCAGAAATTTCCAGGGTGCACGACGGTTGCAGGCCCAGGGACTTGAATAGGAAATGAAGTGGCGTGGCGAATTAAGCGTGCGTAGATATATATATATATATAATATTTTTCATAAAGATTCGTAACTCGTTGTCATTCTGGTACAAATGGAGTAGTCCATGAAGGAGGAGACAAAGGCTCGTCGTATCTTCTCAAATTCCATTCCCACCGTATAAGACAGCAGTATGCGACCAACCTCTTTCTTCATACCTGTTGAATTCCATGTGTGAGAAATTGTTTGAAAGGTCAAAGTCGACAAACCTGGCCGCCCAACTGCAGAAATTATGTGGATGTCAAAGAAAACGGCAAGACCAATCCAACATCTGGGATCAATTTCAGCTACGCTTCAGCCGGAATAAGGGCATGGTGTGCGGAGTTGAGCAGTCTGCTCTTTTGTTTTTTTGTTTGATCAATGCTTTTTATTTTGTTTCATCCTTCAAAGGACTACTCGTTGATATAGAAAGAGTGGAATATCGATCACTTGCCTAAGAGCTCTTGGTCAACAAGCTTAAGACTCTAGTACAAGCCATCAAAGCTCGTGCCGATAATTGTTAGGTTTCACATCGTTTATATATTAAAGTTTCATATGCCTACATATTTATTTAGGATTAAAAAATCTAAATAATATTTTAATTAATATTTTTGAATAAAATTCTTAATTGTTACAAACTGTATTTGAGCGAACCTATCCCATTGTTCATGTAAACTAGGAAACGCTTAGTACTTAGCCTCAAATCAATCATATAATAAAAAAGATCTTTAATTTTTTTGGATGAGATCTTAAGTTATATGGGCATTTTAAATTATGCATGCACGCATGCACATAGTGATTGGATCATTTATATGCCTCTGTGTAGGTCTAATAACAACTTGCTGTTCTTAAAGTTGGGTTGCCCTGGTTAAGGGACTTGGTCTCGGAACAAAATGAGCCTTAAGATCGTGACAGCCATGGTTGTGAACATGGGCTTCAGATATGAATCTGTCACATATTTGGGCCTCTAATCTGTACATTCTAGTCCAATCATGGAAGTTGGCACCCATATAATTGAGACACACTTTCACAGAACCAGTAAATAGTAATGCAGTGAACTTTCCATTAAACCAGGCATTTGCTGTGAAGAATAATGGCAGTGTGACTGAGCCTTAAGAATGCAGCTACTCATCTGAATCATGATGATCTAGTAATTTTTTTTGATGATATAACCTACCCAGACTTGTGATTATTTGGTTAGTTTTGCTGGGGTATTTTGCTGAGAGAGGCAAATGCTGAGGGGCTTTGGTAGGAGCAAGGTTAGTAAAATAGTAGGTGGCATGAAGGCTAAGTGACAGTGAAGATTCTGACTTGAAGTTGAATCTCATCAGAAAAAAAAAAAAGAAAAAGAACATTTATATAAGAAGTTGTCTATCTGTAAATAATCCAATTTTTCTCTTGATTTGCTTTGCAATAGCTTGCAGAAGCATATTGAAACAGGTGCTGATGTTACAATTTCATGTGTTACCAGTGGAGAATTATTACCAACAAAATCAACTTAAGGACTGTTTTATTATCTTCACCTTATTTCTGGAATGTCTTATCATCTTTTGACAATAGTCTTTAATGTGTCTCAGGTTCCAACTATATGGTGTTCTCCTAACAATGTAGATTTATATTTTCGTAAGGCAAGAGATTCTGTAGCTCCATTTTGGCTTCTGATAGCACTGAAATTGCTAAGGGATAGTTGAAAGAAGAGGTGAAAATGATGGGATAGTTGAGGACCAGCGTTGGGTGATGGAAGATTTACCAGTCTTCTTGTTGAAGACTGGCTGTGATCCATTAGAAATTAAGAGAATGGTAGAATGGTAGAATGAAATTAACAAATTCAATCCTTAAAGGTGGTCAGACATTAGTGGGCTGAAAACAGAGCAAAGAGCGCTTGAACGGATGGCTCAGAAGCCTCCCATTCTTACTGCTGGAAATAATAGATTTTGTTTATCTATTTATTCATTTTTTTAATCTTCAGGAGGAATTGGGTAAGATCCAAACAACGATCGCAGGGTACAAAAAGTTCTTGTGATTTCTTGTGCCATTCCTTCAGTCGTGGCTAGTGCTAATTCAGAACACTTTGCAGCTTCTAAGTGGCATCAATAGTTTTTTATCTGATTGATGAAAAATTTATATAAAAATAAAAATTTATAAAAAAATTAATTTCATTATAAAGCTCCTAAAATAAAGATTTTAAGTAACCATATTTTTTTAATTTTTATAAGAAAATTAAAAAAACCGTTTGAGATCCATTTTCATGCTAGTTTATTAACCTTCTTTTGTTAGTTGTATGTAATTACATAAACATAAATGTATACAATGGATAATTCATTTGTCATAATACAAAAAATTGATAATTAAAATATTTTTGATGATGAAAAATAGAGATTTGGAAAACAAATGCTATTTTCTTTGTGGTATGTATTCTCTGATTAAAGAAAGAAGGAATGTGTGAGGTCAAACATAATTTTCTTCATCTCAAATAAATGAGGGCTAAGAGGAGACAAGATTTCAACCTTTTTTTTTAAAATATTGTCAAGCTTGTTGAAGATCATGTTATGCCTTGAGCTTTTTACAAACATTCACATGACCATGTTTGCTTTAAAAAATTTAGAGTATCACAGCACCAAGAATATCATGCAGCATATTAGATTTTCACAAGCCATTTTTGGGTACAACATCTAAATTATTTCATTATTTATACATATTTCTTATTTATATTAATTTTTTAATAACAATTTTAACCTCTTCATAGAAAATTCATCTTCTCATCATAATCTATTTTGAAGCTTCTAATGATAAGTAATAAGGTCAACTTAACTTACCTATTATCTCCAAACCTTCCAAATTAAATTCATCCAAGCCATATGATTTATTCAAACACTTAATATATTGTCGAATATAAATGAAAAACTAAGTGAGAGCTTGGTTGGCATATATTTAATTTAAATAGAATAAAAAAAATGTTCATTGATATTAATGTGCTAGACCATCACCAAGGTTTATTATTTAATATATAATAAAATTTTGACCATTAAAATCTTAAATTTGTAATATTATTATATTATATTGCAATAATAGCAAAAAAATGTATCTCAATGTGTAATAATATTATTAATAATGAATTTTTTTTAGAAGAATAGCTAAGCTATACATGTGAATGTCTATATTAATAACCAAAAAGAATAAAAAAAAAATACTATTTTAAAAAATCAAAATTAATAATTTAAACAAAATAATTTTTTTAATTTTCTTCTTATGAAGTTTTTATATTAAAATTTGGGTGATTGAAAATGATTTTATACCTTTATTTAAATATAAACAATAAAATAATATTACCAACCATTATGTGATTAATATGAGCAATAAGAGAAGATATAGGATTAATATATAATTTTTTTGTTATATTATATTAGATTCATAAATTTAATATGTAATAAAAGAATTAATTAATATAGTATTTATTTATTACTATTATTAAATTTAAATTTATTTTAACCCTTTCAAGTTTTAATTTTAGTTGAAATAATTATACTCTCTTAACTAATAATTTACATCTTTCTCCCAACAAAACGCTAAGGCCTTGTTTGGTTCGTGATACATAAAATTTTTTTGAAAACATGAATTATATTAAAAAATTGAGTTGTATTCTATTGATTTTTAGTATTTGAGAATATGTTTAGTTGGTGTTTTTGAAAACTATTTTTTCGAAAGAAGGTAGCAGCGAATTGAGTGGAGAAAGATCGCGAGAAGAAGAAAAAAAGGTGAATTAGCGAGTTTTGGTCGTTTTGAGAAAGGGAGGATGAATTTTTTAAAAAATATCCGAGATGAATCCAAAAATTTGATATTTTTTTTGATTCATTCAGATTTTTAGAATCGTTTCAAAAAAGTATTTCGAAAACGATTTGTCCAAACATATTTTTTCATGCTATGATTAAATTTTTTATTTTTAAAAATAAAAAATTCAATCCAAAAATTTAACCCAAATTCTCTATCTTTTAACTTTCTTTCAAACAAAATAATTTATGACCTTTTACTTCATTTCCTTTCCTTCCGTCCATTCCTCACAACCCAAAGAGTCCCTAGCTCTGTTTGGATGGAGAGAAAAGTGGGAGGAAAGAAAAAAAAGGAAAAGAAAATGAAGAGAAGAAAAAAGTTGAGAGAAAATATTTTCTCTCCTTCTGTTTGGATGAGTAAGAGGAAAATAGAGAGAAAAAAGTTGATAATTTATAATGATAATAATGCTCTTATTATAAATGATTAAAAAATAATAAATTTTTTTTGGAAGGGTCAATATCGGAATGAAAAAAATGAAAGAGCATTTTTGAGTTTTCTCTTCGAAATCTCTTTAATTTTTTACGTGGGACCATCACTTTTTTTTTCTTAGTTTCCTTTCCTCTCTACTTTTCTCTCCATCCAAACAAGGTAAATTTCATTTTCTCTCATGTTTCCCTCTCTGTTTTCTTTCCTCCCTACTATTCTCTCCATCCAAACAGAGCTAAGTTCTAACCCGGTCTTTTGAGGAATTAATTGTTGAAAAATAATTTTGATCTTTGTAAAAATTTCTTCCTAGAAATTGCTAAATAATTTAATTCTAAAAATTTAAATGCATAAAGAAATTAAAATCAACATAAGTTGAGAATCAAGCCTGGACCGAAGCATATTAGACACTGCCCTAAGAATCAGTTTTTGCCCTTTCGTGCAGGTTATTGGCGATCTATCCCTAGGGCTCGATCCTCCTCCTACTACGAGCACGATCGCATGGAGGTGCAACCCAATGATTCCTTTAGATGCCCAAAGTAACAACAAAAATAATATAAAAAAAATAATTGATTACTTCCTCAATATGAATCCTAAAGACTATTTATAGGCTTAGCCCATAAAAGCTCCAATGGCTCGGCCATAATGGCCTTAAAGGCCTGATAGCCGTTAGCCCCAAATAACGTCAGAAATGGCTTACAAAATGAATTGTTTGGGCCGTTTCTGGACTTTGATGAACGTTGGCCCTCGCAACGTTTAGTGAACGTCCGTTAGCGTAGGTGTTCCCCTTTTTTTTAATTCAAACTTTTTCCAACAATCCCCATAAAAGTTTTAAATAAAAAAAAATAATAAAAATTTTAGAGCATCTTATATTGTGCAATGGGTGAGGTATCCTGTGGACTTGAACCTCACTTAGTATTGATTGTATATATCTGAAGGAACCATAGTGGATTAAACCTTGAACTAGGTCCTTGACTCAGACTTCTACTAATCACACACAGTATGGATCAATTAGGTTTAAGCGGTCAGCACATATTAAAGGCCTTGCGCTTAGTACCTTGATTTTTTATGAGAATTCTTTAATATTAGTCCAAACCTTTAGTCGCGGCCTAATATGACGATTCTTATATAGGTGAATCCTTCAAGGGTATTTATGACTAATACCATGTAGATAACCTATTCATTAAGAGAATAACTCAACCTTACACAAATTTACTTTGTCACTTTATAAGAACACTCATCATAGGGATGTGATGAATTTTTTTTTAAATTTGTGCTCTAACACGATCACTCAATCAGCTTCATTTCTACCATATTGAACCTCCTTCATGGGATCTTCAATCACAGAGGTTGGGTATCCATTGCTGGTGACCAAATAATAGGCTTAAGCCACATCCCCTTGATGAATCTAGGACTCCACTCCTAGATAATTCCTTGGTTAATTGATTTGCCAAATTCTTCTTAGACTTGGCAAATTTCAAAGAGATAACATTATTTTTTGGACTAGACCTCAAATAAGAGAATTAAACAAATATGCATTTTGAACAGTAATGTGCTTGCTTCTAAAATGGACCATCATAACCATAAAGAACGGGCCTTATTCAAACTATTAAAGAATAATAATCGCATAAAATGCAAATAAATAATCATATAGTAGAACATGCAAATATAACTGTAAGTACTGACAAATCAAACTAATGAAATACTGCTAGTTCACTTTTGTCATAACTAGCACAACATCATGTAAATGTCCAAGAACATCATTGCTTAGTTATATGAAATTGTAGTATGCAGCATGAAATATGATAAGCAAGCACCGTTCCATATCTTTTTCCTACATACTGGTTTTTTAGGCTTATCAGTATGGTGCTGTTATATATCCTTATAATTTATGGTGTCCATAAATATGATCTGAAGCAAGTAATATCAGTTGGCATGCTACAATACACAGATATACCACAAGTAAAAAGAGCATATAGCAATCTGACTATAACTTCCAGTAAATATTATACTTGTCAAATTGAAGTACCTAAACAATGTTGCTTGATTGCTAGATTGCGGATTAAAATTATTAATATAGCAAATCAAGCATATCTTAGTCACATTTGACAGCATTAAACATGCATAATTGATTGAAACATGCACAATTGATTGCTAAGCATCAAAAGCTAAATCTAAACTATGAAATCCAATCTTTTTAGCAAGTATCAAAGTAAAAAGGGTGACAATAAAGTCAATTGAAGACTCAATTCTTTAATATGGTAGACATCTAAAGATAGTGATATGTTCGTATATGGAGAAATAAGTTGATCTTTTCTCATGCTTGTTTAAATTACCCATAATAATATCTTTCTTAATAGGCTAGCCTAACTAAATATTGGCCAATAATTAATGCATCACACTCCTTGGTTTTCCATACGTTGAACTAAACCAAAATGTCCCATAATATTGACAAAGCAATATAATAACTCATGAGTAAGGATAAATGAGCTATAACTAACAACCAAAAGACCATCAATAATACTATTTGAAGGTTCTGTAGGATTTTTGCAAATAACAAGAAGTGAGTATGATAATTATAATCAAATGCAAATAAATATTATATGTAAGTTAATCATATGCATAATAATCTTTTTAAAGCAAGATAGCATAAAATATGATTTCTTTAATAATTTCTAATTAGAAAATTAAGTCCACACTATTACTGGTTGACTCCAACAAGTAGAACATGAATTCCTTTTTAAAGTGGATTCCCACAATTTACAACCAGCGAACATGAATGAAAAATACATTCTCTTCAATGTAGAAAATGCAGATGCCAATTGCTAAAAACAGATCATAACACATAGCTTCAAATTTAAATTTGAAGAAAATATGCACAAGAAGAAGTCTCTCTAAAACCATGACATAAATAATAGACTTAACTAAAAACTTGGTATCAGTTGGAGAATATCGATAGTATTAAATATTATAGAATATTATATATCTATCTATTGCATATAAGCACCATAAGAAGAACATCAATAATATTAAGTGTTGAAAAATGAATATACCCATCATGTATATATAACTATAGACACGTTCAAAATTCAAACTCGTCGCTATAATATATTTACCAACCTCCATCGCCAAGCTGGAGAAAATATATTCATCAGATTTCGTTCCGTGCTCGCCTTCCTCGAGAAAAGCTCAACGAAACTTACACGAGCCCACAAACCTCTCACCATTCTTTATTCATCCATTGCTGACTTGGACGCGTGCAAGACCGATCATGTTTATGACAACTACCGCAAACATGTAAATTGCACCGCTTACCGTTTGTTTTTAGATTAAAAAAATTCTTAATAAAGTACCTTCATAAGTATATTTCAATTAAATCAATAAAATGAATAAAACATAAATAGGCATAAGATTAATAGAGCATATATGGAAGCTAGATAAAGTATAAAATGCACACAATACATTCTAAACGAAGAAATAAAACTTTAGAAATCATAGCATCCATGGAACCAATAAATTAGTTAATATTTAAACAATAATTTATGATTATGCTATACAAAAGAATAATATACTTTTTCCATGTTAAGCGGTTCCCTTTACAGAAAATCTGAATGATTCAAAAGTATTTTTTAATAACTTATAATAAAAATCTAGCAATTTCTAGTGATAGAGAAAATTGATCCTTAGCTGTTAGAAAATATTTTTTATCTTTGCAAAATTCCTTGATAGAAATTGCTAAAAATATAATATAAAAATTTAAATGCATAAATAAAGTAAAAAAAGGGGCAAAAACATATTCTTAGCTATTGGAAAATAATTTTTATTTTTATAAAAATTCCTTTCCTAGAAATTACTAAATAATTTAATTATAAAAATTTAAATGCATAAAGAAATTAAAATCAACTTAAGTTGAGAATCAAGTTTGGATCGAGGCATGTTAAACATACCCTAAGGATCAGTTTTTATCCTTCGTGCAAGTTGTTGGCGATATATCCTCAAGGTTGGCTACAATGATTCGACTCTATCTGATTCTCTTATCACAAGCATGATCATGAATCCTTCAAATGCCAAAAAAAAAAAAAAAAAAATAACGATAATAATAAAAATAATATAAAAAAACAATTATTTATTTTCTCAATCTGAATTCTAAAGCTGCTTAGCCTATAAAAGCTTCAATGATTCAGTTTATAATGGCGGCTTACAAAATGAATTGTTTAGACCGACGAACCGTCGCCTCTAATCCTTCGTTCCCGCAACCCTCTTCTTCTCTCTTTTTTTTCTCCTCCCAAAGAGCCATTATGGAAGGAAGGATCACCACCTCGATGGACTCTGGCCAGGCCCGGCTCCAAGAGCTCGGCCAGAAGCAAGTGCTCAAGCGGGACCTCTCGTAATCCTCTCGGCTCCCGCATTAATTCGATTCTGCTTTCATGTTTACTTGGGTCTCGTTGTTGAAGTCTTCGTTGTGAGAACGACTGCAGGTTGCTCTCCAACTTCGCCTTCTCCTTCTCGATCGTGTCGGTGCTCAATGGCATCAGCATGCTTTACGACACCGGCCTCAGGTTCGGCGGGCCCGTCGCGATGACATTCGGGTGGTTCGTCGCGGGGTTCTTCACCATGCTTGTCGGGCTCTCCATGGCGGAGATTTGCTCGTCGTACCCGACGTCGGGCGGGCTCTACTACTGGAGTGCTCGGCTCGCCGGCAAGGAGTGGGCGCCCTTCGCTTCTTGGATGACTGGATGGTATGCTTATGAATTCTTTGCCTTTAATCTCTGCTTCCGCTTGCTTGTTTTCAGATTGTGATATTCTTTTCGAATGCTATCAGGCGAAGTTTTTTTTTGTTCGATTCGACTGTCAAAAATGGTGCCTTGTACTCAGTTGTCACGGGTCTCTTTATATGGATTGGGGTATGAGCCTCTGTCGGCTGAGGCCTGTGCCCGACCGGCATTTGCCAAAAAGCCCATCTGGAACCTTCGGAGAGAGTTTCCTGTTATGATTTTGACCTGGCAAAGTTGGAAGGGCTTGTGATAACTAGACAAGTGATGTGTTTAGCTTGTACAATAATGATAAGGAATATTTACATATATGGTTATTTAATTTACAAAATGAGTATAACTTGGCATATGATTTTAATATGTGAAAATAGAAGTGAGAGTATAGAAGAGAAGGTCCATTACAGGAAGTTCATTTTTTTTTTAAATGCTGCATAATAAGCCATAATGATCTCCATTTTGGTTAAATTATAGTTGGTAAAACATATCCTTGTAGACAAGTGGATTGGTGATAACAGATTTTTAAAATGATCCAGAGTTCTTTGCAATTTATGAGACATAAAAATGGGTCATTTAGATGATAAAAAGGGGAGAATAGGTAAAAGAGACACTGGTTCTTGTTTTCTTGTAGATGAAACCAAACAAATTTGCCAATATAAAAGATTGTGAATTCTGTTTGATACTTCAAATTTATCGAATTAAGGAAGGAAACTAATGTATTGCGCTAGTGAGTTGGAATTGGCCGCTTTTCATCATTTCCAGTCTTGAGTTAGATGGTTGTTCTATTTTGCTTAATTGGCATGTCTCAGCTCACTACCTGTAACTGGATTCTTTTTTTCCTCTTTTTTTTTTTGTGCAGGTTCAACATTGTTGGACAGGTACAACAAGAACATCTTTAATTTGGAACTCAGAGTCTCCATTTTTCCGTGTTATTCTGATCTTCTAAAGAAAGTCTATTTTGCAGTGGGCTATTACTGCAAGTATAGATTTCTCATTTGCAAAACTATTACAAGTGCTCATCCTTCTTAGCACTGGAGGAAGCTATGGTGGAGGATACGAAGCCTCAAAATATTTAGTCATTGCTTTTTATGGTGGAACACTTCTAATTCATGCCATCATAAATAGTCTCCCAGTTAGATGGGTTTCTAT
Source organism: Calamus simplicifolius (assembly GCA_900491605.1). Taxonomy (NCBI): domain Eukaryota; kingdom Viridiplantae; phylum Streptophyta; class Magnoliopsida; order Arecales; family Arecaceae; genus Calamus; species Calamus simplicifolius. The sequence goes on from UESW01002283.1 coordinate 229,112, forward strand.
ATTTGGACAGCTTGCTGCTGCATGGAACGTTATAGGTAAGAAGTGTACGTAGTCTTCTTATTCCATCAAGATTATTGCAGGAACTCATTTCCCCTTGTAGCTAGCTAACACATGGTTGTTTCAGGTGTTTTTGTCATTATGATCCTCATACCTACTATTGCTACTGAGAAGGCCAGTGCAAAATTTGTGTTCACTCATTTCAACACTGAAAATGATGCTGGGATTCATAACAAGTTTTACATCTTTGTTTTGGGACTCTTAATGAGCCAGTACACATTGACAGGCTATGATGCATCTGCTTATATGGTAATCTTTATTTATTTTTATAACGATGTTGATGTTAAAATTTTCATCTATGATTAAGTATATCTGTTTTCCTCAAAACAAGATTAAGTATGCGTTTTTACTTGTCTAACATCATGGTAAATATATCTCATATATTTAGTATTAAGTATCTCATATTCTCATGCCTTTCCATCATTCATTGTTTTCAACTCCTTTATCCTAATTAGTTTGTTCACATCATTCTCTTCATAATCTATCGTAACTTCTCAAGTATTCTCTTTCGATCCATCAAATTCTCTGAAATGATATCTTTGAACTACTTTTGATTGATTGTTTCCATGAAAATCATTCAAATGTCAACTTGGCAAATAATTCCTCTGTGCTTTTTCTTTCAGACAGAGGAAACAAAAAATGCAGACAAGAATGGGCCTAAAGGGATTATTAGTGCTATTGGGACATCACTTATTGTTGGTTGGGGCTACATACTCAGCATCACATTTGCAGTTACCAACATCCCATTTCTCCTGAGCTCTGATAGTGATGCTGGAGGCTATGTAATTGCAGAGGTGTTTTATCTTGTTTTCAAGGGTAGATATGGCAGTGGAGTTGGAGGAATTATCTGTTTGGTTATTGTTGCTGTTGCTGTATTTTTTTCAGGCATGAGCATAATGACAAGCAATTCAAGGTGAAGATAATCCAACAACGTATAATACCTTTGCAACTTATCTTACAATTGCTTGTCTTTGTTCTTCCAATGACACAAATTTGAATCTCACAGGATTGTTTTGATTGGTTTTGACATTATTTTGACTATTTAGAATGGCATATGCATTTGCAAAAGATGGAGCAATGCCACTGTCATCATTTTGGCAAAAGGTTAACAAGCAAGATGTCCCGATGAATGCAGTTTGGCTCTGTGTGGTTGTATCATTCTGCATGGCATTGACGGTAATAGAAAATTGCTTTGTTTCCCATATATTTTCTTGAATTCAAAATTTGTTATGTGCCATATAGCCCAAAAATGTAAATTGAAGTTGATATTATATTTGGATTAACCTTAAAATTTTCAATTTGAGAGCAATCTTAGAATATCAAGTTCTTAAATGTCAGTGGTCGGGGTAACAGCTGGCAGTATTGGGAGGAAGAGGACGAGATCATTTTGGAGTTTGCAATAGAAATGCTAAATTATTTCAATGACTTGCAAATTCTTCAGGTTTGTCAATTTTTCTCCTTTTTTTTTTTTTGGTAGGGGGTTGAGACCTGTCACTTGGAGAGGCAGGTGTTGTCTTCAAGTTCATTGGACTAATAAAACGATATTTAAAGTACCAAAAAAGCTTCAACTAAGCTTTTGTAATCATAAATGAACTTTCAGCTTGCCAATAAGGACTGCAGGACTTATGTGAATAAAGTTAGCTCAAAAAAGGTGATTTTTCAATCAACCTGAAATTCTATGGACATCAAAAAAAGTCTTATTTTCATGTCCTTTGACTCCTTATCTGGACCATGAATAAATAACCTAATGATTTTTACCATAAACAAATAATCTAAGAATTTTTAGGACATCTACTATTCATCCTTGAAGTAAATAGGAAAATAGAGTTGCATTTTTGTCTAAATCCTGCAGAGTTTTCACTTTACTGCTGTCTAATATTGAATCCAAGAATAGAGTTGCATTTTTTCCTAAATCCTGCAGAGTTCTCACTTTACTGCTGTCTAATTTGTGATCATATAATAAAAGATATAATTGAAGATGTGAAACTTTGTGGGTGTAAATTGTCAGCAAAGATTGCCTTATTGTTGCTTATATTGATATTTCAATATGGCTGCCTATAAAATTTGAATGCAATTTTTAAATTTATTTTCTGAGAATGGTTACTTGTTAACGTTTGTTTCTCATATTTAAGCTCATACAGTAGTATACTAATGTTTATGTCTTCTGGAACATTTGCTGATGGTGTCTTTTTTTATTTCTTTATATTTTTTGGAATGCAGTCTCTTGGAAGCTTAGTAGCATTCCAAGCAATGGTGTCAATAGCTACCATTGGACTCTACATTGCATATGCCCTGCCCACTCTCTTCAGGGTGACTCTGGCACGCAAGTCCTTCGTTCCAGGCCCTTTCAACCTTGGCCGTTGGGGAATTCTAGTAGGCTGGGCTGCTGTTCTTTGGGTGGCAACCATAACAATTCTGTTTTCAATGCCAGTTGCTTATCCAATATCAAAGGATACCTTCAACTACACCCCGGTTGCTGTTGGGGGTCTCTTCTTCCTCACCACCTCATCCTGGCTCTTCAGTGCAAGGCATTGGTTCAAGGGACCCAAAATCAACATAGAAAATTGAAAAAAGAAAACTAGTTATGTATTCAAAGTTATAATTCAGTTGAGAAAACATTTTCTTGTTCATGTAGAGGTCAAAATGATCGCTATTGTTCAGACGATTTATTCAACAGATGCTGGCATTTTTTTGATACCAATTTACTTTACTTCTTGCATGGTACTAGAGATTAGATAACAAAATCTGAACTCTGAAGGATTTGCAGTTTGATTGGTAGACTTCGGTCCAACATCCTGTCTAAGAAAGTCATGCATAAATTTGACAAAGGCTTTACAAATAATGGTATATGAGAGTAGGGTTGAGTATTATTCTGTTCTGTTTTTTCGCACGAGACATCTAATTACTTTCTCTGCTCCTTTGTTTATTCCACACAATTACTCTTGTTATTTATTTCAATTTTTGGAAGCTCGATTTTCTCCCTTCTGTTTTCATGGAAGTACTGTTTCATATAACAAAATTCTTTATATAGTGGCCTGGTATGATCTTTCCACTGTAGATTCATCGATATATTGTTACTGTAAATGACTAATTGGGCATTTGTGCTGGAATGAGTTCCCAGAGCGTTGCAAATTCTGTACGGCTAATTTTCCTGGAGAAAAGAATACTAGCAATTCTTCTAGCGAAGGGCCCTGGCCTGTAGTCAGGCTATAAAATTCTGATGATTTTATTTTGTTTTCCAAGGAAGAAAGTTGATGCCCACCACCAGTAATTTTGGTGTTCAGTAGGAGTCCTTGTCTCTTTTTAGATAAAAAATCTTACTTCTTGTCCACAGATTATATTATAATGAAAAGATGGTATCTGAAAATCCTAACAATCTTGTTGTTTGTAAGGCAGAATTACCATTTGTTGAGTTGACGAAGTCTCTTGTATTACTTCAAATCCATCTATGTTCCAATGTTCAGTAATGCTTTCACTATCGTAATATTTTTTTGCCCCACAAAAAGTCTTATATGATTTGGGAAATCATAGGAGTGATGAACTGGGGGTTGTCTTATTGGCTGCAGCACTAAAACCTGGTAAGTGGAAATTTGAAACTCCGAAACCGAGTGGTAAGCTCCTCATTTAGTCAGACTAGAGTAGCTTAAAATGCCACGTGAGTCTATCCGATGCCGGCCGCTAATCTTTGACTGCGATTTAATTTAAAAAAAAAGTCACAAGAGCAGCGTCATATTGAGAAGGAAAGCGAATCCAAAAGCGACAAAGTAAAGGTCAAAACACTGACTAATTCTAGTTTCAAGTGTCTTTTATCAACTCACACTGGCACCCAAAAAACTGAGGGGCTCTTGACCAGCAAAGCCATAGCTCTGTTTGCTCCCCTTCATCTATTTCCAAAGGCAAAAATTTTCTTCTCACTGAAAGATGGATGGAAGAAGAAGCGATGAATCAAATCTCACTCCTCTGGACTTGGACAAAGCTCGCCTTCGCGACCTCGGCTACAAACAGGAGCTCAAGCGCGACCTCTCGTGATAATTTCTCTCCCCTGTTTAAATCTCAGAAGTCTCTTGGTGTTCTTGTCATGATCCCTGACAAAGGGTGTCGTATTCGTGATCTGAATCTTAGGTTGGTCTCCAACTTCGCGTTCTCGTTCTCGATCATATCGGTGATGGCGGGAATCACGACGACGTACAACACGGGGATCCGGTACGGTGGGCCGGTGTCGGCGACGATAGGATGGTTGGTGGTGGGGGTCTTCAACGAGTGTATCGCGCTGTCAATGGCGGAGATTTGCTCGTCGTATCCGACGTCAGGCGGGCTCTACTACTGGAGTGCCAAGCTTGCCGGAAAGGACTGGGCCCCGCTCGCCGCCTGGATGACCGGCTGGTAAATGCTTTCTTGCTTGCCATTTTAATTTTTAATGCTTGCCATTTTAATTTTTAAGGCCCCGCTTGCAAATGAGTTGACTAGTTCTTAAATGGTGAGGGTGGTGAAGCGGCCCCACTGCTCCATGGTGCACGAATCGTATGTGTGCACGTATGTTAAAGCAAAAAAAAAAAAATCATGTTTTGAGCTCGTATTCACATGCATGGGATATTTTGACCATGGAACCATAGAGGGCTTTCTAAGACTTTAAGCTTTCTTATATACTTTTCTGAGAAAAAAGTTTGCTCTAAAAATTAAATTTGAAATCCTTCCATGATTTATTCTTAGTTAAGCATAAAGGTGAGAAGTGATACAGAAATAAATTAACCTTTATAATAAGAGCTCACTATAAACTTATTATAAGCTTACTCCCCTCATGCTTAGGTTTCTAATTACCAACATCTGATGCAGGTTCAACATAATTGGACAGGTATGATCCATTTCACTACCAATCATGAGCTTTACTCAATAAACTCAGAAATGTTGGGTAATGGGTCAAAATATGCCAAAATACCCTAATGGGCCTTGAAAGCCCATCACCGTCCTTTAGTGTGTGAATGAGAAATTGCGGGAACATTTAGTCCCTTATCGAAAAGAACAAGAAAGGAAGGTTCACTTATATGGAAACCACTTCCTTGAAGCTTAAGTTCCTTAGGCTCACCATAAGTGGAGAGCTTGAGGGCGCGTGTGCAAAGGGTGCAATGGGCGCTTTGTAGGCGCACTTTGCATATCGTTGCGAGGAGCTTGAGGGGCTTTAAATTTTTTCTAGATCATGATGATCCGATGGTGGAGACTGATCGGATCAAGATAAGGGGCTGAGATCAATCGATCGTTGATCGATCGGATGAAGGGTCGAGATGTGGTGATTAATCATGATCGCGATCGCGATCCAACGGTTGACACCTGTCAGTTGACCCGTCAACAGGACCGTCGGTTGACCAGTCAACAGGATGGTTGGTGATAAGGCATCCGTTCGATCGTCGGTTGGTGATAAGGCACCCGTTCGATCGTCGGTTAGAGATAAGTTAACGGTCCGATCATGAAAAGGCATATCAAAGACATGCAACCGCCTATCTGATAACGTGATCATCAGATCATGATGATGAAAGGCTTATTAGGATAAGGATAGGCTTATCTGATCGGCTGATCTTCAGATCATAGCCATGAAAAGGCTTATCCGATCGCCTGATCTGAAGATCACAATGTCTAAAGGGCATATCAAGGGTGATAAGCCCTTAACCCTCACATCCTTTGATTTTAGAATTTAAATTAAATTAAATTCGTAGGGTTGCTTCCAAAGGGTACCTAAAACCTATAATAGGATCCTAAACCTAAGCATTTCATTCATCCCAAGCTATTTTGAATTGAGTTCAATCTGAATCAATTCTAGTCTTCTCCTCTCTTAGGCATTTGAATACTTTCCTAAGGGTAGTATAGCAATAGTGCATTAAAAAGAGAGTAGCATTCTTGGTTCGATATTTTGGTGAATTATAGTGCTGCTTTCATCAAAAGGAGACTTGTATCCTGGGAGACAATCGTCATACTGACCGTAAGCATCATTGCGGGACGAAATTGTCTTAAGGACATAGAGTGAAACTCTAGCCTCAGTCTGATTCATTAGGTAGCCACCATCTGCCAACATATACCCGCAAACAATCTTAAGACAATTTTTGCTGCTGCAGATGGCTACTATGACGACATCAGTTCAAGCCGAGAGACCAGAGAAATTCTTTGGCACGGACTTCAAGAGGTAGCAACAGAAGATGCTGTTTTACCTCACAACTCTGAACCTGGTCAGAGTGCTGAATGAAGATCCACCTGTCCTGAAGGAAGGAGAGACCGACAAGCAAGTCATTGCTGCGGTGGAGGCATGGAAGCACTCAGACTTCCTTTGCAAGAACTATATCCTAAATGGTCTGGACAATACCCTGTACAATGTGTACAACAGTATTGCTACTGCCAAGGAGTTATGGGTATCCCTGGACAAAAAGTACAAGACAGAGGATGCTGGACACAAGAAGTTTGTGTTGGAAGGTTCCTAGACTACAAAATGGTCGACCACAAAACTATTATGGAGCAAGTCCAAGAGCTCCAGATCATCCTGCATGAGATACATGCAGAGAGAATGTCTCTCAGTGAGTCATTCCAGGTAGCTACTATCATAGAGAAGCTACCACCACTATGGAAGGACTTCAAGAACTACCTGAAGCATAAGCGGAAGGAGATGGGACTTGAAGACCTAATTGTCCGCCTGAGAATCGAGGAGGATAATAAGAGCCAAGATAAGAAGATAGGAGAACAACCTGCTGAGCCAAAGGCCAACCTCATAGAAGGAAGAAAGAAACATAAGTTTCCAGTCGAAGGCTTTAAACAAAGAAGGGCAATCCTAAGAAATATAAATTCAAGGGAAAGTGCTTTGTTTGTGGAAAGCAAGGATACAAATCAAGGACTGCCATTTCAAGGATAAAGAAAGGAAAGAGGTCAATATTACTGAAACCCTATCCAAAGAGGTATCCGAGATGATGCTGTCAGCTGTTGTATTTGAAGCAAACATGGTTGACAAAGAAAATGAATGGTACATCGACACTGGAGCTACCAGACATGTCTACTCTGATAAGAGTATGTTCTCATCATATACTCCTATTAATAGTAGAAATTTGGTCATGGGTAACTCCGCTACATCCAAGATAGAAGGACTTGGCCGCATCGTTATGAAGATACATCTGGCAAGGAGCTTCTACTGAATGATGTGCTACATATCCCTGACATCCGGAAGAATCTTATATCAGGCTCCCTCCTAAGCAAACATGGCTTTAGGATGGTCTTTGAGTCTGATAAATTTGTACTCACTAAGGGGGATATTTATTGGTAGGGGTTACTTGAATAATGGATTATCAAGGTGAATGAATGACTGTACACAGAAACCTTGAAATAAATAAAGCTTCTTCTTCTGCTTATATGGTTGACTTTTCTTGTCTATGGCATGATAGATTAGGACATGTGAATTTTAATTCATTACGAAAATTAATGAAATTAGAATTATTACCTAATCGTGAAATCAATCCACATTACAAGTGTGAAGTGTGTGTTGAAGCTAAGTTAGCAAAAACACCATTTCCATCAGTTGAAAGAAATACTAAACCTCTTGACTTAATTCACAGTGATCTATGTGACTTAAAGTCAGTTCAAACTAGAGAAGGTAAAAAGTATTTTATAACATTTATTGATGATTCAACTAGATACTGCTATGTGTATCTACTAAAGTCTAAGGATGAGGCCTTAGAAATGTTTAAATGTTATAAGAATGAAGTTGAAAATCAACTTGGAAAAAGATTAAGGCCATAAGGAGTGATAGAGGTGGTGAATACGATGCACCTTTTGACGAATTCTGTCAAGAGCATGGCATTATTCATCAAACTACTGCTCCTTATTCTTCCTAATCTAATGGAATTGCGGAACGTAAAAACTGTACATTAAAAGAAATGATGAATGCTATGTTAATAAATTCTGGTACACCACAGAATTTATGGGGAGAAGCAATTCTCTCAGCAAATCATATTCTTAATAAGATACATCTTAAGAAGAAGCAAATTACTCCATATGAGTTATGGAAAGGAAAGAAGCCTTCTTACAATTACTTAAGAGTGTGGGGGTGTCTAGTTAAAGTAGCTATTTCGGACTCCAAAAAGGTCAAAATAGGACCTAAAACTGTTGATTGTATATTTATTGGTTATGCACATAATAGTAGTGCTTATCGCTTTCTTGTGTATAAATCAGATATAACTGATATACAGAAAAATACAATCATGGAATCAAGGAATGCAACATTCTTTGAAGATATATTTTCAAGTAAAAGGAAATTAGAAATAAGTTCAAATAAAAGAACTTATGATGATAATACTGCTAGTAGTAGTCATCAGGAAGAATATCCTGAAGATGAACCCAGACGCAGTAAGAGACCAAGAGTTGCAAAGTCTTTTGGTCCTGATTATGTAACTTATATGTTACAAGATGAACCTCAGACATTCAAGGAGGCAATGTCTAATCCAGAAGCACCTTTTGGAAAGAAGCTGTCATAATGAAATTGAGTCCATCATGCATAATCATATCTGGGAGTTGGTAGACTTACCATCTGGTATGAAACTTTAGGATGCAAGTGGATCTTTAAGAAAAAGCTAAAGGCTGATGGATCAATTGACAAGTATAAAGCCAGATTAGTGGCTAAGGGCTTCAAACAAAAAGAAGGTATAGACTTCTTTGATACCTATTCACCAGTAAGTAGAATAATCTATAAGAATGTTAATCGCTTTTGCAGCTATTAACAATCTTGAAATTCATCAAATGGATGTTAAAACTGCTTTTCTGAATGGTAATTAGATGAAGAAATATACATGGAACAACCTGAGGGATTTATTGTTCCAGGACAAGAAAAGAAGGTGTGTAGACTTGTTAAATCCTTATATGGATTAAAGCAAGCACCTAAGCAATGGCATATAAAATTTGATAATGTTATGTTATCAAATGGATTCAAAATAAATGAATGCGACAAATGTATATATGCCAAAACCCGCCTGAAGGGTATGTGATAATCTGCTTATATGTAGATGACCTGTTAATCATTTATAGTAATACAGAAATGATTAAACAGACAAAGAAATATTAATCAAACATTTTGATATGAAAAATATGGGTGTGCAGATGTTATACTAGGGATTCGAATCACTAGAACATCTGAAGAAATAATATTATCTCAATCTCATTATATTAAGAAAATATTAAATAAGTATAAAAAGTATGATACTAGCCCGGTGAAAACACCTGTAGATGTTAATTACATTTGGCTAAGTATACTGGAGAACCCATATCTCAATTGGAATACTCACGTATAATTGGTAGTTTAATGTATGTTATGAATTGCACTCGTCCTGACATAGCATATGCTGTCAATAAGTTGAGTAGATTTACAAGTAATCCAGGTCCAAATCATTGAACAACTTTAATAAGGGTATTAAGATATCTGCGATATACCCTAAGTTATGGATTATATTATTCAAGATATTCCAGCTGTACTAGAAGGATATAGTGATGCAAATTGGATATCTAACACAGAAGATACAAAATCCACAAGTGGATATGTATTCACCTTAGAAGGAGGTGCTATGTCATGAAAATCTTCTAAGCAAACATGTATAGCTCGATCCACTATGGAATCTGAGTTTATTGCCTTAGAAAAGGCAGCTGAAGAAGCAGAATGACTTCGAAATCTTTTAGAAGATATTCCATATTGGTCAAATCCTGTGTCTGCAATATGCATACATTGTGATAGTCAATCGGCAATTTATAGAGCACAGAATAAAATGTATAATGGCAAGTCTAGACATATACGTCGCAGACATAATACCATTAAGCAGTTACTTGAAATTGGTGTAATTTCTATTGACTATGTTCAGTCAAAGAAAAACCTAGCGGATCCATTAACAAAGGGGTTACAAGAGATCAAGTAAACTGTTTATCGAGGGGAATGGGTTTAAAACCTATAACTAAAAAATCTTCATAGTGGATACCCAACCTAGCTGACTGGAGATCCCAAGATCTATGTTCAAAAGGGGCAACTAAATTATGAAGAGACTTGATAGCACTAAGGATGTACAATCCTATTCATTCCATGATAATTGGTGCTACCTGCTAAAGGTACTAGGATAAGCATTGCTTTTAATGATTCTTATGACATGAACATTCATATGGGGTATAGCAGGATACTCTTAATAAGAATCACCTATGTGAGTGTGAACTGGGCCAATTCTATGAGAATTTTAAGGTTTAATTCTCTGAAGCACTCATGAGACCTGGAGTTGTTCGGGGCCAAAATGAACACAACATGAGAATTAAAAGAATGCTCGGGAAGAAGTTGCATGATTGTTATTGTCTTAGTTTACAAAATGCTGAAAGGTTCAAGACATCATGTTCACCTTTTAGCGAGTAAACTCGAAACAACTCACTAAGGAAGGTTCAAAGCCACAAGCTACCTATCTCGATACAACTTCATCTATTATACTCTCTTTAGTGTGTCTGCATATTTATTTGCTTTAAAATCCTTTTATGTGGGGGTTTGCCTTTGCTGATCTTTGATGATCATTAATCTAAGTCTAATTTCCATTCATGTGGGGGATTGTTGGGTAATGGGCCAAAATACGCCTAAATACCCTAATGGGCCTTGAAAGCCCATCACCGCCCTTCAGTGTGTGAATGAGAAATTGCAGGGACATTTAGTCCCATATCAGAAAGAACAAGAAAGGAAGGTTAACTTATAAGGAAACCACTTCCTTGAAGCTTAAGTTCTTTAGGCTCACCATAAGTGGAGAGCTTGAGGGTGATGCATAGCATCACCCTCGCGCACGCACGTGTGCGAAGGGCGCAATGGGTACGCATCACTGCGCACGCACGTGTGCGAAGGGCGTAATGGGCGCTTTGTAGGCGCACTTTGCACTTCGCACGTGTGCATTGTCGCAAGGAGCTTGGGAGGCTTTAAATTTTTTCTAGATCATGATGATCCGACGGTGGAGACTGATCGGATCATGATAAGGGGCTGAGATCAATTGATCGTTGATCGATCGGACGAAGGATCGATGTGGTGATCAAATCATGATCGCGATCGCGATCCAACGGTTGACACTCGTCGGTTGACCAGTCAACAGGACCGTCGGTTGACCAGTCAACAGGACGGTTGGTGATAAAGCATCCGTCCGATCGTCGGTTGGTGATAAGGCACCCATTCGATCGTCGGTTAGAGATAAGTCAACGATCCGATCATGAAAAGGCATATCAAAGACATGCAACCGCCTATCTGATAACGTGATCATCAGATCACGATGATGAAAAGGCTTATTAGGATAAGGATAGGCTTATCTGATCAGCTGATCTTCAGATCACAGCCATGAAAAGGCTTATCCGATCGCCTGATCTGAAGATCACAATGTTTAAAGGGCATATCAAGGGTGATAAGCCCTTAACCCTCACATCCTTTGATTTTAGAAATTAAATTAAATTAAATTCGTAGGGTTGCTTCCAAAGGGTACTTAAAACCTATAAATAGGACTCTAGACCTAAGCATTTCATTCATCCCAAGCCATTCTGATTGAGTTCAATCTGAATCAATTCTAGTCTTCTCCTCTCTTAGGCATTTGCATACTTTCCTAAGGGTAGTATAGCAATAGTGCATTGAAAAGAAGTAGCATTCTTGGTTCGATATTTTTGGTAAATTGTAGTGCTGCTTTCATCAAAAGGAGACTGTTGTATCCTGGGAGACAATCGTCATACTGACCGTAAGCACCATTGCGGGACGAAATTGTTTTAAGGACATAGAGTGAAACTCTAGCCTCAGTCTGATTCATTAGGTAGCCACCATCTGCCAACATACACCCACCAACAATCAGAAACTGGGCTCCTCTGGCGTTAGGTCCATTCTTCTTCAATGTTCGCAGAAGTTGCTAAGCAAATCTATTTTTCAGTGGGCTGGCACCACCAGTGTGGACTTTTCACTGGCACAGCTACTACAAGTGATCATTCTACTCAGCACAGGTGGAACCAAGGGAGGAGGATATCTTGCCTCAAAATATATTGTGATGTGTTTCCATGGCGGCATTCTGCTGTTACATGGCATCATCAATAACCTTCCAATCACATGGTTATCAGTGTTTGGACGGCTTGGTGCAGTATGGAATGTCTTAGGTGAGAGCACTCCCACTATCAATGGATCCATTTATTCAAGGTTGCGTTCCACTTATTCTTGGCCTGTTGATGGTATAGGTGTTTTCGCACTCACAATCCTAATTCCCCTCGTTGCAACTGAGAGGGCTAGCGTCAAGTTCGTTTTCACCCACTTTAACACACAGAATGGCATGGGTATTCATAGCAATGCTTACATATTTGTCCTGGGACTTTTGATGAGTCAATACTCGCTGGCAGGGTATGATGCATCTGCTCACATGGTAAGGGTGGTCTTCTTCTCCTTCCACTTTCATAACTCGCATTTGTTACGTGGAAATGAGGTGAGTTATAACTTTCTTTGGTACTGAAATAATATATTGTAATTTCTTTTGAAAACAAAGGGGCATTTGATATTTGTTATCCTTATCATCCATTCATAACCATGCAAATGTTCCTACATTTATCAGGTTTACTTGCTAATAAACTGTTTCCATTGTTTCTGTTAAAGAGAAGATCACTTCTATTATTTCCAGACATATGCTGTTATTTCTCTATTCAATCAAGGAAGAATACCAATCACTCTAGTTAGGTCTAGTTTCCTTGTTGACTGTATGTTGAATCATCTGTAGAAAATCTATAGGTCCAACATGGAAACATGGTGGGAAACTATGATGGAAAAGAGAAAGAAGGATAGAAACCTCAGACAATATATATTGTTTTATTAAGAGGCTGTTTGGTTTCTTGCAAGTTGATATACATTGTAATAGAAATTGCACCAGGTTCGAGTTGCAGCAATTGCGCTTATATGGCACTGAATTTTAGCTATTTGGATGCCTACAGCATCTCAACTTCTTTTGTTTGGAAAGCTGCAAATGAGAATTGCAACTGTTATAAATGGGGAAATATTAATCTACAACAAGATCACTTGTTTTGATGTATCACTGCAACAAGCTCCTAATTAAGATAACTAGGGAATCATGCTTGCATCTGTTTTCCAACTAAACTCAAATATTGGTTGCAAGTGGACTCTCATGCAACAATATTGTCATTGAAACACTTATCAGTGACATATCCCATCCTAGCAATCCTATTCCTATAGCAATTCCAACCCCTGTTGCATATCACAATTAAACCAAACTCATGCTGTGTCTGCTAGGCTTTATATGCTATGCCAATGCTACCCATATTCTTCAGGTGATATATCCAATGAACCAGACAATATTCTTATTGTGTTCAGATTATTACTTCCACACCCTCTATATGATTAGTGTTGGTTTTGAATTGTCGAACTAATCGTCCAGACGGAGGAAACAAACATGCAGATAGGAGTGGGCCAATGGGAATAATTAGTGCAGTCAGCATATCGGTCATCATCGGTTGGGCCTACCTGATAGCTGTAACATTTGCAGTGAGGAACATTCCATATCTCTTAAGCACTGACAATGATGCTGGTGGTTATGCAATTGCTGAGGTTTTCTACCTCGCCTTCAAGAATAGATATGGTAGTGGCACTGGGGGAATCATTTGTTTGGCAGTAGTAGCAGTTGCAATATTCTTTTGTGGAATTAGTTCTGTGACAAGCAATTCTAGGTAAAGAATTTGGTTTCAAAATCCTTTTGCATAACTCTGACATCTTTTCTTTCCATTGGAATAATTCTTGGAGTTCTTAGTATTCGATGCTTGACTGGGTTTTGATTATGATTTCTTTCATAAATTTCAGGATGACTTATGCCTTCTCTAGAGATGGAGCAATGCCATTGTCGTCAGTGTGGCAGAAAGTGAACAAGCAAGACGTCCCAATAAATGCTGTTTGGCTCTCTGTGGTTATAGCGTTCTGCATGGCCCTCACGGTATCACTAACATGATTGTGAAATTTTTAATTAAAAATGTTATATAAAATTTACCATAAATACAGTGGCTAAACATTAGTTAAATTTTTTTAGTCCCTCTCCAGCCCCTGCTTTGGCCTTCTACCGGATCGGTTGTGTTAAATATCAAATTAAAACGTTAACACAAATTAAAACGTGGTTCATAATCTTGCATTAATTTGAGAATAACTGCTTTCATGAAGTAGTCTAATTCACTTTTATTGTTCAACTATGTATTTAGTTATCCTGTGCTTGGCTAGACGATGTGGTAATTTTAATGAAAAAATAATGCAGTGAAGTTGAGTAAAAAAAATCTGACAGATGAAACCAATATAACATCATCACGGTGAACATCAGACTATATTGGTGCTAAATTGTTTCTAATATGAAAACTGCAAGAACTTTTTGGTAAGCAGAACATGTTCAAACTTTACTAAAATTATTGTGTCAACTCCAGTTTTAGCTCTGAAAAATGTGGCTAATTAATCCAGTCTTTAGCTGCCATATTTTTGTTTTCACTGATACGCATTCATGTTGGCATGGAATGCAAATACAGCAGTGCTCTTAACATAAAATTGTTTGCTAAAAAACAATCAAAAAAAAAAAAAATTGTCTCAAGCATAAAATCTAATTGTTTGATTTCCTTTGCCCCTACCATATTTGCAGTCACTGGGAAGCCTGGTTGCATTCCAAGCAATGGTGTCAATTGCCACAATTGCTCTTTACATTGCCTATGCTCTGCCAATTCTGTTCAGGGTGACAGTGGGGTGCAAATCTTTTATCCGGGGCCCTTTCATCTTGGTCGCTATGGTGTCCTATGTGGTTGGATTGCAGTTCTTTGGGTGGCAACCATCACGGTTTTATTCTCGCTGCCTGTTGCTTATCCCATAACGAAGGATACCCTCAATTACACTCCTATTGTTGTTGGAGGAGTGCTCAGCCTTGCCCTTTCTTCCTGGATCTGAGTGCAAGGCATTGGTTCAGAGGCCCCATGGCAAACGTTCATGTTTGAATGTAATACCAATTGATGTGTATTGATATGTTATATGATTAAAAGAATTAAACCCCTATGGAACATCTATTGGATATCCTTCTTGTAATCACTTGGTAGTGTTTAAAATAGGGAATAAGAGGGGATATCCCCTGGATATCCCTTCTTATTCCCAAAAGCCATAACTATAAGGGATAGCTGGGAATAAAGTTAACCAAAGGGATAATTCATAGTTAACCATAGTTAACCATGGGTTACCCTCAATTTATTCCCTAGAAAATGTAGGAATAGCTGGTTATCCCTCCAAATAAGAGTAAAAAAAAATTATCCTATGGATTTATCTTTTTGCATTTGATATGATCAATGGGATAGTCAAGGGATATCCCTAGGGATAGCCAGGATAAACTATATCCCGTACACTTATCCATGGGATAGGCCAAAAGCTATTCCTGGATAAATGTATAGGATAGCATTTATCCAGGGAATAGCTGAGGGAATAAGCATCTTTTTAAAATTACAAGTCTGCCATCAAGGGATAACTTTAGTTGTTCCTGGGTTCCTTAGGGAACAAGTTCAAGGGATAATCCATGGTTAAACATGAGTTATCCCCTCTGGTTAAATTTTTCAGATCTATCCTCTCTAGCTATAGCATTTGGGAATAAGAAGGGATATCCTTCCTTATCCACCATATCAAACAATGCCTTAGTAATATGTTTCAATTGAAGTGCTGAGAATAATAAAAATAAAAAGACTATAATTCCATTAGAGAAATAGGCTTAAATATGCAGGTTAAATCGATTCATTTTTTACTCTTATTTATGCCCTTCATAAAAAAAAGAAGAAAGGCATGAAAAGTGAAATTTACCTTACTTATAACTTGATTATCCTATTTGGAGAGAATAGCAAAGTAATTTAATGACTATAAGATTGATATGATGAGAAACTAAATTTAGACAGCATGGTATTATATGATGAAAGCTATGAATTGCTTTTGTTTGTGGTGTAAGAATGAAATTTTCTATGCTATGCTATAGTGATATGACACACATTTCTTGAACCCATGTAAAGGATTGACTCATCTCCAAATGTAAATTTTTAGTTCTCTTACACTTTCTCTTTCTCCCTTGTCCTCCTTTGCTTTGGAGTGGGGTATTTTATACAAGATTGTCATATGTGGCTTTAATAAAAAATAATAAAATTAAATACACATTTACGATCATTGTAAGATATAGTAGCTTTTAAATTTATTTATTTGATGAGTTAGATAAACTTGATAGGCTTTAGTCTTTTTATTTTCATTAGATTCATCTTCTTATAAATAAAAATATCTTCCTTAACCATTCGCTTATCATCATATGATTTTTTTTTTCTTTGTAAGCTTGTTGATCAATTGAGATAGTAGATTCAATAAGTTTTTCTGTTTTTCTTCAACAACCTTAATAATAGGATTTTTTTTTTATTGTAGCAACTCGGATTTAGTTTGTCTTTTTATTTCTTCAATAATAACACTCTTATTGTCTTCCTTTACTTGATTTTCTAACTTATTGGATTCTAGAACATTTTCTCCTTTCTTCTTCTATGGTTGCAAGAATTTTCTACTCTTTAATTTTAATAGAAAAGATCTTTATAATGTGGAATCATTAAATATGACTTCAATATGAGTAGGATAAGAGGCTTGAGTGTAGCACTTAATTTCTTAAAAAGTTAGCTTATAGGTAGAACTCTTGAGATATTCGTTAGCCAAGAGATAGATACTTATCTTTTAATTTTACATGCTTAAGGTTTCAAATAGTAATAAATTCATTATAATTGCAAGCAGCATTTTCGACTCTCTTCTACTAAATTCAGGCATCTTCTTTGAGCTTAATTTTAACAAACTTAATGCTTCTTTAATCAGTCAGTTTGTTATGGTTAATATAATCGTGAATAGAGATAAGCTAGTTTATGAAAATGTAAAACTTTAGCATACCTTAAAAATCAGGTATTTTATGTCAAACTTTATTTTATAGATATCTTTAGGAGTTGAGAAATTATTGCAATTTTATTGCGTCATTGCAATGGAACAGTGACGGCAAGTTGATTGATACTAGGTCGAATTGATCATCTTTAAATGCCAATCAATACTTTATTCATCTGATTTTCCAATCAATCAAATTGATCATCAGGTCACTGCTCGAATTGAATGGCACAATTGCCAAATTACTACTTTATTTGAGCAATATAATTTTTCATGGTGAGGAAGGTGGCAAAATATAACTACTGTGCATATATCGATACTGATTTCGGATGCGTGGTTGGAGGAGGTGGCAGCGACAGCGGCAACCAAGCTCGCGGCAGAGGAGAAGAAGATCGTGTTTGTTCTTTTCCAATTCTTTTTCTTTTCTTTTTTCCAACTCTTTTTTAAAAATCTTTTTAATATATATATATATTTTTTTAAAAAGAAAGGTGATGATTTTTTTTTTTTTTGATGAAGTTGAAGTTAGTGTTTTCTTTTATGTGACCAATATGGATATATGATTGATTTATTATTTATTTATTTTAAATGATAATTATGATATATGATTTATCAGATATTTAAATTTAAGTGATAATGATGGTTTAATAAAGCTAATTTTCTATTGATTCATTTTTTTGGGAAGTTGTTATCTGATAACCTCTCATTGATGGAAAGAAAAATTTAACGTATTATCATATTGATCCTCTCTCTCATATATATAGTCTTTTTGACCATCAAAAACAAATAAGAAAGAGAATTAGGAAAGAGAAAGAAACTCAATTTATCGTTAACCCTCTCGTTTCATGTCAACAAATATCATGGATCAGATCAAGGTACGCATTCTTAGTTTATATTTTTATGTAAAAATCATTTATTCTAAGATCTTTACCATTATGTTTATTAAAGAAAATCCTTTAATGGATCTTACATGTGGTATCAGAGCCTTGATTGAAGAATTTATGATTTTTCATTATGAATCTATCTTTAACGGTTCTAATATATATATATATATTGGTTATTATAATCAAGATGATTAGACTAGCATAATGTTAAGGTGATTATTGTATGACTCTTTGGTTCAAGGTTTGGATCGTTGTCTTTTCTCTAATTTTTTATCACTTTTGATTTTCTGAAGAATAAAGAACATACAAAGAACGTACAAAATAAAGAAACCCGTTCTCCCATGCAATGGAATTAAAGAACCAAAATGCCCATTTCATAAAGCCGTCCCCTCTTCCCCTCTTCCATTTAAGCCTCAAGAGCCTTGTTTAAAGAAATCGTCAAAAAAAAAGGAGGCTTTTCCCTTTCCTTTGGAAATTCTCCCTCTTTTGTTACGTGTGGAAATCACGAATGCGTGAAGAGAGAGAGAGAGGGATGTGGCGTGGGTCTTATAATGTGCGGAAGTGTAGGAGTGAAATTCGATGGAATTAAGGATTAAAATAAAAAGGAAGAAGTGGGATTCCACAGATATACGTGAATCTTCGTAAAGAGTCTTCACATATTCCGGTTTCTTTTCACAAGCCTTTTACATTACCATGGCATGAAAGAAAAATAAAATAAAATAGAGATTGCGGTGGTTCAACCTATAACTAACAGGTTTGAAAGAAAACATGTTACCACTCCACTAATGTAATCTTAACGATAAATAATGAAAGTTCAGAATATTTTTTTTTCCGCAAAAAATTGCTTTATAAAATTATATGGGTACACTTAAGTCTTTTGTATTCCGGAGAGATGAATCGGGCCCATCGAGATTTGAGGAGATCCTTGTCGCAGCCCCCTTGCGGGACTAGTCTGGCCTCCTTAGGTCGACATGGGGGTCGCAACTCCATGCGGACCAGAAGAAGAAGTGGCTGGAGAAAGAGGAGCTGCGGCCTCTTCGAGGAGGCATGGAGCAGGGGTAGCTATAACTGGATGGGGAGCTGTATGACGCTCCTGAACTAGACGGGTCAGGGCTTGGACCTGCTGGACCAGTGTGGCGAACGGGTCCTGGGTCACTGGGACAGCTGGTGGCGATGGAGTCTCAGCTGGTGGCGGCGGCAGTGCCACGATACTCATCGGATCGGGTCTCTGGGAGGTGACCCGGTCCTGGGCTTCAGAAGTTGCCCTTCTCCGATTAGCCATTGGAGAGGTTCTCTTCCAGATCTAGATCCTGTCTCCTTTTTTCAAGTTTAACGGGACTTGAGGCCTTCCTCTAGCGCCAATCTGTTGCCGCTGAATCTGTCCTCCGGCTCGAGCGCGATCGGGCTGCAGCGCGGGCTCCCTCCTAGGCGGACCTACAAGACAGTCCTCACGCGAGAGGCGTTAGGGTGGCCCTCTGCAGAAGACCCTCCGATGCCCAAGTCAGTAGAGACCAACAATCAACAAATATGGGGAGAAGGATCCCCTAGGAAGAGTTCCTCCGAGCTCTCGTGGGAGCTTTCATGGCGGAGTAAAAGAACTATGAATGAAAATGGGCGTAGAAGCCGTACCTGAGAGGCTTGAGGGTGGTAGTATTTATAGGCGGTCACCTGACTTCTTGGACGTGCTCTGGATGAGGTCTGAAAGTTGTTGGGATTCGAAACGGATTTGAATCAGGTTGTTACAGGGCTGGTAGGATCCGTATCTGGTTAGTTAGAGGATCGACGGCTGGGAGGCGGGGAGAGCTGGCCGATGGATCGAGACTCAATGGCCGCGTGGTCCCTAGGCCACTATTGTAGGTCCTAGGCCACGTCTTGGCATGATTCCTTGTTTGGAATCTTATTTTGTTACAGTGAACTTGAACTCTCCCGCGCCAGATTCCTCAGAGGTGTTGTGGTTCAGTCATCATGGCTGGCGGAGGCTCGGCGGAGGTAGGTGCCGAGGCATAAAGGGCGAACGTGGCAGCTATAAATGCCTTAAAGCAGGGAAGAAAATAAGGCATTGAATGCCTTAAAGCAGGTGGATATATGTGGCCTTTATGAGGTCATAAATGCCTTGATGCAAAAGACATAGCGTGGTTGTGGAGGCCGAACTATATTGCCGAACTATATTTGCCGAGGCATGTTGGCCGAACTATATTTGCCGAGGCATGTTGGCCGAGCTATGCTGGCTGAGCTATGCTGAAGCTGGCTGATGCTGAGGCTGGCCGAGCTATGTTGGCCGAGCTATGCTGAAGCTGGCTGAGGCTGAGGCTGGCCGAGCTATGCTGGCCGAGCTATGTTGGCCGAGCTATGCTGAAGTTAGCTGAGGCTGAGGCTGGCCGAGCTATGTTGGCCGAGCTATGCTGAAGCTGGCTGAGGCTGAGGCTGGCCGAAGTATATTTGCCGAACTATATTTTCTAAGGCATGTTGGCCGAAGTATGCTTTCTCCTCTCTTTTTATTCCATTAAATGCTGCTAAGTCATTATGACCGTTTCTGCACCATTAAATGCTCCAGCCTATTGATTTGACTACCATTGGGAGAACCCATGCACATTACGTGGTCCTTTTTTTTTTTCCTCTTATTCTCTTTCTTCATTATGAGGAGACTTTTGTTGCTAGAATCTCGTGCTAGCCGGCCAGTTGGCAAGCAGGGCATTTGGACTGGGCGACCCCATCGCCGATGTGAGTGGTCAACAATGCAATGATGATTTTACCCCTCATCACTACAATTTTTTTGTTTTTTTTCTCTCCAATGTAATGGTATGCCATGGATCACGTGTTTGACCTTTTCTTTTTTTCTTTTCTTTTTTTAAAAAGAAAACCCAATGTATCAAGTACTTGAGAATAATAATGCTGAATAAAGTTCACAGGCAAAGTTTAGAAACTTGAGAATTGGATGCTAACATGTTTTGCCATGCGAAGCACACCTTAATTATACGTGATGTATGCTAATGGAAACCAATTGATCATTCTCACATTATTCCGGCGTGGATCGATATCAAAAGCATTCCTTACCGACCCCTGTCGTACCCATCAAGACAAAAAAGAGCAATAGATTCTTGCATTGGATCCCATGTCCGTGAACGCCTCCTTGCGTGGGAATCTCATGCAATAGTTTTTTTATTTACTTCTACCACATTCGTAGTAATTTCTTTCCATATACCAAGTTAAGTTTGATGTTTACAAGGAAAGATGTTAAGTATAGTTAAACTTTGTTTTAAGTTTAACAAACTTAATAAAATATATTTTGTAATATAAGTAGAATATTAGTCATAGTCTCTATAAAGCACTGCAGTTCTCTTCTTTAGATTGAATCTGTATAAAAGAGTATGGATAAGAGATAATCCTTATAATTTATTAATTGAATTACATCAACTCTTTATAGTAACATATCTAATTAATGGTCCTAAT
>UESW01002284.1:0-10000 GCA_900491605.1 Calamus simplicifolius
GAAGAACTCTCGGAGATATGTGTCGATCGGCTGGATGGTAACCAATGCAGGATCACCGCCGACTTGCTGGAGAGATCGAAGGCTATGCGATGTATGGAGATCCGAACTCTCCATCTCAAAGCTCATGTGATCTATGCAGCAGGCACGTCCCTGCTCACTCCGTATGTCATCGTTAGATCTACCTCTGCCCGTCATACTAAAAATACTAAAGATTCATGCAATTAAATTACGATTAATGATTGACTATGTAAAAATTTAACACTTATAAAATAAAGTTGAATTTAAAAAAACCTCTATGTTTAATCGGTGTCATTTGTTTCATGAAATGTTGGTTCAACATCCGATGCCGTATCGGACTATGATTCAGTTTCATTATCATCGAAAGGAAAACCAAACATTTGCATCCGCAATTTCTTGGACATCACCATTTGGATCTCTAAGTGATGTTTCAGGAGCCCTTGTGTCGTCCTCAATTGCTACATTTCCATCTCATCCTCTTGAAATGCAGGGCACTCAGCTGATTGACTTGATGAACTCTCCTCTAATCGATTGTTTGAATGTGGGACAATTTTAGAAACAGCCCACCAATCTCGCTTATCGTTGCGCAAACTTGGATATCCGCAGTAAAACACTTGCTGAGCTTGGGATGCAAGGATGAATGGTTCATATTTCTGCAATCTTCATCAATGGTTCACTTCAACCAAATTGTAGTCGTTACGAACCCTTTTGTCCATAGGAACTATCGGATCAAACCATCGCAACGAAACAATACGGTTCGTTTCATAGGCCAACCGGGATATTCAACTTCACCACCTCTACTAACTTTCCGTAATAATCCTGCATATTTGCTCCAACACTTTCTCCTTTAACACACACGCCCAGTTTTGCGTGACTCTTGAAGCTACTAATGTTCAATCTGAAATTTGTACCCATTAACAAAATAGCCAGTAGAGGTTGTTACGGTTTTCAATGGCCATTGCGATAGACATTTAATGAAAATATTATTGGTTATGGACCATGGACCGTTTACCTATAAATTAATAAGTTATTCACAACCAATTCGAAAAATAAAAGCCATTATTGAAATTGATTAAGTGATACTACTCACAAATTCATAAAACCAGTAAGCGAACTCCGTTTTAACTTCTGCCCAATTGCAACTTGACTGATGTCGGGATTCATCTGTCGTTGTCTATCACAATACATCCTTATGGGATGATAAGGATTAAAACTTATGTTAGCAATTAAATATTATGGTATATTGTAATTTAAATTAGAAGTTCCAATTAAGCATTGAAGTATACACTTGCTCATAATGGATCGACTTCTCTACAGTTCATTAGGATGTAATAATGTGCTACATTATACTCCATATCGCGAAGATTTCTTGACTTCTGCCCCCCAAATGAACGGCCGATACCTTTAAAAATTGATATTCTGTCGTCATTAGGCTCTCCTTCGTCCACACATACGTCATCGTTACGACCAAGATTTCGGCTCCTCGTGTGGACGTGACCCCAAAGTAATGCGAGGCAAAGCTGAAACTTCTTCGACCAAGTGTGCATTGCATATAGAACCTTCAACCCTTGCCTTATTACGCACATTATTTTTTTAACTTCTTAAGGTACCCTATATGTAAAGTTGAGACAAAAATTAACCAATTTTTCTCGCAATGAAATAATAATTGAAATGTCAACATTCTTAATGAAATATCAAAAAATTAACCAAACATGTCTTGCGATCGATCCAAGCCATGATCCCGATCGGCGACGATCGATCTCGGACCGTTGCGATCGATCCGATCGGCTAGGATCTAATGGTTGCGATCGATCCAAGTCATGATCCCGGTTGACGACGACTGATCTCGGACCGTTGCAATCGGTCCGATCGGCGATGATCCGACGGTTGCGATCAATCCAAGTCGTGATCCCGATTGGTGACGATCGATCTCGGACCGTTGCGATCGATCTGATCGACGAAGATCCGATGATTGCGATCGATCCAAGCCCTGATCTCGATCGGCGACGACCAATCTCGGGCCATTGCAATCGGTTCGATTGGCGACGATCCGACAGTTGCGATTGATCCAAGCCTTGATTCCAATTGGCGATGATCGATCTCGGGCCATTGCGATCGATCCGATCGGCAACGATCTGACGATTGCAATCGATCCAAGCCGTGATCCTGATCGGCGATGATCGATCTCGAACCATCGCGATCAATCCGATTGGCGATGATCCAACGGTTGCGATCGATCCAAGCCCCATGATCCTGGTCGGCGACGACCGATCTCGAACCATTGCGATTGGTCCGATCGGCGACGATCTAATGGTTGTGATCGATCCAAGCCCTGATCCCGATTGGTGACGACCGATCTTCGATCGTTGCGATCAATCCGATCGGTGATGATCCGACGGTTGCGATCGATCCAAGCCGTGATCCCGATCGGCGATGATCGATCTCGGACCATCGCGATCGATCTGATCGGCGATGATCGACGGTTGCAATCGATCCAAGCCGTGATCCCGATCAGCAACGACCGATCTGGACCGTTGCGATCGGTCCGATCGGTGACGATCCGACTGTTGCGATCGATCTAAGCCATGATCCCGATCGGCGACGATCGATCTCGGACCGTCGCGATCGATCCAATCGGCGATGATCCGACGGTTGCGATCGATCCAAGCCGTGATCCCGATCAGCGACGATCGATCTCGGACCGTCGCGATCGATCTGATCGGCACGATCCGCGGTTGCGATAGATCCAAGCCATGATCCGTATGGCGCGATCGATCTTGGACCATTGCAATCGGTTCGATCGGCGACAATCCAACGGTTGCGATTGATCCAAGCCCTAATCCGATCGACGACGATCGATCTCGAGCCGTTGCGATCGCTCCAATCGGCAACGATCCGATGGTTTGCGATCAATCCAAGCCGTGATCCCGATCGGCGACGATCGATCTTGGACCATTGCGATCGATCAGATCGGCTATATCCGACGGTTGCGATCGATCCAAGCCATGATCCCGGTCGGCGACGACCGATCTTGGACCGTTGCGATCAGTCCGATCGGCGACGATCCGACAGTTGCGATCGATTCAAGCCGTGATCCCAATCGGCGACGATCAATCTCGGACTGTCACGATCGATCCGATCGACAATGATTCACGATTGCGATCAATCCAAGCCATAATCCCGATCGGCGACGACCGATCTGACGCATGTACCAAATTAATTTTTTAAAACAATTGCGATGCATTTCATTGCGTCGCAATGTTTTATTTTTAATTTTTTTTATCTTTTAATTATATTTTATAAAATTAATTTTTTTTAAAAAAAACATTGCGACACATTATTTGCGTCGCTAATTAAAAATTAATTTTTTAATTTTTTGATTTATTGTGTCACTAATGCGTCGCTACTTAACATAATTAATTTTTTTAAAATATTGCGACGCAATCAAATGTGTCGCAATATTTTTATTTCATAATTACTTTAATTTTTTTTTATAAAATTTATTTTTTAAAAATATTGCGATGATTATTTTTATTAATTTTTTATTTTATTGCGTCGCTATTTAACATAATCGATTTTTTAAAAATATTGCGACACACTGAATTACGTCGCAATATTTTTATTTCATAATTATATTTTATAAAATTAATTTAATTTAAAATAATTACGAATCAATACTTGCGTCGCTAAATTAAAAATTATTTTTTTTAATTTTCTGGTTTATTGCGTCGCTATTGCGTCGCTATTTAACATAATTATTTTTTTTTGAAAACATTGCGACGCATTTGGTTGCGTCGCAATATTTTTATTTCATAATTATATTTTATAAAATTTAATTTTAAAAAATATTGCGATGCATTATTTGCGTCGCTAAATTAAAAAATTAATTTTTTTGATTATCTGGTTTATTGAGTCGCTATGCGTCGCTAATTGAGTCGCAATTTTTTGTTGTCGCGGAGGCATCGCAATTTAGCGACGCAAAAATGCATCGCTAAATTTGCATCACTATTTCATTATTTTCTTGTAGTGTGCAAATCAAATACTCCTAAAAGAAAAGGCCAGACCTGCCATTTATGTTAATTGAGATCACAATAAAGTTATTCATGTCCTATTTAATTTCTAGAGTAGCTAATCTAATACAGCCCAATAATCTGATCAGCATTCCAATTGAACTTGAATAGATTCTACATGATCTAATCCAGACATTGCCTTCACCAATCAAGTTGGATCGAATCATGTGGTTAAGTGATGCTTAATCAAACTCGATCGTATCAACTTGGACCATGTCAGCTTGCTTTAGGTGAGGGTTACATCGAGTTGAGAAATGTTTCGGGCAAATGTTAATGTGATGATGTTGAGAGGAAAGCAAGTGGGGGTTAAAACTGTAATTTAGAAACTAAATCCAGCCATACATAGATGCAAAATTAAGGGACTGATTTAAGAGTTTTACTCGAGCCAGGTATTTTAGTTTGTCTTCAAGCATCGAAGCATCCTTAGTCTGCATCTCTGATAGGAATGGACAATGATTTAGGGGGACCGAAAACCTTAGTCTCTGTCTATATTTATGCTAAAAAATAATTCTATTATATTTTATTTCATAAATAAAGATATTTTTATTTTGTCTCGAAGAAAAATAAATTCTCATCTTCGTTCATCCATACTTTTTTTAAAATATATAATTTTTAAATAAAAATTATTAAAATTATATATATATATACACTCTATAGGACTCATTGAGCAGAATTGGCAAGATTGGAATGAAGCGTGGATAGGATGGAGATATTTATCTCTATACCTATTCTCAACTAACATAAAAATAAACTTTGTGTCAACATTTGATTCTATTACTAATAATAATAATAATCTCACTTCAAATGAGATTAGACGTGATGGTCCCCCACCTACCATCCTCCCCCAGCGTTATAAGGTGGAGAGTGCTACCAGGACAAATCAAGGAGTTAAGAATCCTCTGAGCAGAGAGATATGGCGGTGACGGTGCTAAAGAAAGCTTCAATATTTTCTTCATGGGCTTTTGTTCTGAGCTTTCTACATCTCTTCCTCCTTGTTGAGAGATCTGGAGCCCAAGCTACGACCGACCCATCGGAAGGTATGCCTACCAACTCAAAGAAAACTAAGGTCGGCCTAAAAGTTCTCTCCTTTTTTTTTTTTTTTTTGGTACAAATAGTTTCTCTCCTTTTTACCAACACTTCACTTCAGAAACGCTGAGCAACTTTAAAAAAAATTAAAATTAAAATTTTTCATTGTTAAATAATAAAAAGTTTAACTTTAGTTTATCCGGCATACTCATGCCATACAAGAAATAGTTACCAAGAAAACAACATGCGTTATATTTTCAATATATATTATTCAAAAATATATATTATTTTTAAATATAATGATGATATATGTAGAAGCAGATGATCTTTCAAATCTTTTGATAGTTTAGAAAAATTTTTAGAAAATAAATACCTTAAAGCAACATATGTGTTCCGGCTTAAATACCCAAATATTAACCCGGCCCAAATATTTTACCAAATAATGGTGAATAATTGGGCGCATTTGCTCAGACGCATGCCGTAAATCACCTGAGAGGCGACTAAAGTAAACAAATAAAAATTTTGGACGCGCACGGGAAATGCGTGTTACGAATATCAGACGGTAGATATGCATCCTGCTGGTGTGACTTTTGTTTTCTCGCGACAACGCAGTGAAGGCCTTGAACACAATAATGGCGAGGTGGGGGCTGACGCCGCCGGCGGCGTTGGCATGGAACATCACCGGCGATCCATGCAGCGGGGCCGCCATCGACTCCAGTACCGATATCGAAAAACACCACCTTCAACCCCGGCATCAAATGTAACTGCACCTACGACAATCAGACCACCTGCCACATCACACAGTTGTATGCTCAAACATCTCTCGCTGGATCTAATTTAGTTTGACCCCAAGGTTTTTAAGATATTACCCTGGCTATTGCAATTCTGTGTTAAAATGCGTAGATTTTGCATCGAGCATTCATTTAATTGTTGATTTTGCAGGAAAAGTTGAGTTAATTCTTTTATGTCAAATAATATAAGTTTTTAGATTCCATGATGCTAGTCCCTGCAATTCAATTAATTATTAATTTTTACTCTCTCCATGTATCATAATACAAAAGCAATGGTTAGCCAACATGATTAATGATACTAGTTGCTAGTTGGATGAAAAAGGTCTCATCCATAATAAAATATAATAAAATTATATATAATGGTTTCAGTTGTTAGGATATAATATTTTAAAATACTTATATATTAAAAATCAAGATTTCTAATCATGTTTCCCAAGGGCAAGTGAGTGGTCAAAATGCCATTGTCTGCATCTACAACAAGATGGGTTGGGTCTAAGTAGGTTAGGTGGGGTCAAGTGTGGGCTGGGTCAAGCAAGTGTGTATTCGTGCTAGTTGAAGTCAAGCTTGAAATCACTTAATGATCCTTCAAGCCTGACACTTATCCCTAATTGTTGCCTAATCAATCAATATTCCTTGATAAAACTCCCCCATTTGGAGGAGGCCATGAAGACTTGGACAAGGGATATATGTGAACATTTGGCTATTTGCCAGTTCAAATCTCATCTTCTATTCATAAATATGGCTGAAGATGAACTTAGTAATCAAATTGGATTATGTAGAGATACAGCATTTAATTAGTTTGCATCAAAAGAATCTGGCATATTGACTTATATATATATATATATATAGACTTGAATTTGATGCATGAGAAAAAAATATTTGCTCCACCCTTAGAATAAAAAACTTGATTTGTTTTTGTTATGATGCTTCTGAATGCTTATTTTTGCTGGTATGTCTGTATGTAGGAAAGTATATAACTTTGAAGTGGCACGCACAATCCCGGAGGAGCTGCAAGACCTGACATACCTTGACAAGTTGTATGGCTACTCATTATCTCATACTTCCAATCAAATTAAAGAGGTGCACAAGTTAGTGTAGCTAAAAATTTATCTTATAACATGTTTGTTGTGCTAGTTGCATCCAAAAGGCCAATGACATCGTCAATTTAATGTGGCTTCATAGAAAATCTAGACATAGTAGGCGTCCATCATATGTGCATGTTCTAGCATTCTTCTAGTGCCCTTATTTGTTAAATAAATCTAAAATTATATAAGTATTTGAAAGCAAATAGGATGGCAATTTTACTTCAACCCGACAAGAATCTATCATAATTAAGATGAGATTGTTAAGCTTGGACTAGATTTGAGACAAATATCGAGGAAATCAAAAACTTTATTGTTGGGATTAGAGCAAGGATAGCATAAATACTCCCTACCCTATAAGCCATTCTAAATCTATATTTTAAATATTTTAAAATTTTAAATATTAAATAAATATTTTTAATATATTTTTAAAGATAATTTAAAATAAAAAGAAAAAGAGTACAAGCGAGGTTGGGGATCTTGTTGTCAATAGGATCAGGGATGAGGATTAAAATTATTACCTCAACGGAGTATAAGATGAGATATTGGAAGTTAGGGGTGGAGATAAGTTGGCAAAAGCCAACTTGACCCACCCATTGCCATTCCTAAAATCAAGTTCTAAATGTGAAGATGTTAAAACTCTATTCAGATGATCCAGTGTTATGCTACAATGAGAACAAGAAATTGAAATACCTAAAGAATCATAAAAAAGTATTTGGTTCACATTTATGCCGACTCTAGTGATTTTGATAAATCACAATAATTTTTTTACAGGATGTTGTCTCAGAACTACTTAATCGGTTCATTGCCATCATTTATTGGGAATTTGATGATGTTGCAATACCTGTAAGATTAGTGAGAAGCTCATTTAACAAAGTGATTTCTTAAAACATCTATGCTTTCTTTGTTGTCCTTGTCATAATTCATTTCCATTTCTTCTAGGGCTTTTTATGCAAATGCATTAACAGGAACCATCCCGACGGAGCTTGGAAAGCTTCAAATCTCACTTATCTGTAAGAATGACAAATTTTTCATGCTTTTATTGTGGTTCAACTTATGCTGGTCAAATGGCAAGTTACCAGTATCCCATCTTAATAATTTTGTTGCATTTAGATGTTTCTTTTGTTTATTGAGATGTCTGAACTTCGATGTTTCTAATTACTCTTAAATTATGAGGTAGAATAACATGCATCATATAATTTCTGTAAGAAGAATAACAATAAGCAAATTAGGATATGGACAAATAATAACAAACAAGTGGAGGGGTGTCATGATAAGGTGGAAAGACTGATTTGATTTTTCTTGAACTTTTGCAGGGGCATTAGTTTCAATAACTTTAGTGGTTCACTCCCCTCTGAGCTTGGGAACTTGACCAAACTCCAAGCATTGTTAGCTTCCCATTACCTCTAAACACCATGTTTTATGTTTGTAGATAAAAAATGAGTAACTTGGGCCTTATAATTTACCACTTCATGCTTTCTTAGGCACATAGATAGTTGTGGATTGGGTGGCGAGTTCCCATCAACTGTATCAAATCTCACAAACTTGAAGATTTTGTAAGTCCTATATATTTTGTTTGCAAAATTTGGGTACATAAATTTAAAATAGTCTAAGCTAATTTTATTGTAATTTCAGGTATGCATTCGACAATAATTTCATAGGCAAAATACCAGACTTCCGCGGGACAATGTTGTCGACTTTGTACGAATGAGAAATTAAAATTTCATTGGATATCCTTTGAAGTCTGATATGAATCTATTAATTTATTTTATTTGATGCCTATATCATATTTCTTGTGATGTTGCTAGTTCACCTTCTTTTTTCTTCTTTGTCTAATTGATTGGAGTTGAGTTGAGAGAGTAAGGAAGGACAGAACCTACCTAGCCACCCAGCAAGCCTCGACGTGGCAAAAGGAGGATAAATTTTATGTTTGTTCACTAGACAAGTAACTATAAATTCATCAACACACACACACACAGATATATATATATATATATTCTTTAATTATATTTCTATTGAGATAAAAGTTCATCTATGCTTAGCAAAGGTGGCCTGAAAATAAGCTAAATGATTTTCATTAAATAACAAATCATGTATTGCATATTCAAATGCACCGTTAAATTGTGAAAAGGATCATGAGAAACTTTTTATGCTTCACCATTAAAAAAAAAAGAAGAAGAAAAAAAAAAACATATTGGATTTCACATTTGTTATTACTTTGATATTTGGAAGCTGCAGGAAGTGACATTGCCTATGAAACCAAATCCTTTTTATTAGAATATCATAAAATTTCCTCTTAGTCTACTAATTCCTAGTCTTCATTGTAGGGTGTTGGGAGGAAACTCTTTTGAAGGCCCAATCCCTTCAAGTTTTTCTAGTCTCATCAGTTTGACGGACTTGTAAGTTTGTTCATCTATTTTTAGTTCAGTTAACTATTAGCAATATATTAGGTTATTCTGTGACCCAAAGTATTAAGCTGAGTGATGTCTTAGTTGCAGCACTGTCAAAATGCAGTTAAAAGATGCAAACAACATATAATCATTAGACATTGATCAAGTTGATATGTATACGCACCTTTGTTGAAAAATGCTTACTACATTCATGATCCACATATATGGCAATGCAGAGAGATAGGTGAAATATCAAATGGGAGCTCAACTTTGGCATTTATTAGCAATTTAACATCTTTAAGCAAGTTGTAAGTCCCATGCTTCTCAACCACACTATTTGCCATCATGTTTCATTTAGCTCTATCAATGCCATTTTGTCAATTAACATCATCATGTAAGGTTTACAGAATCTTGAGAAATAGCAGAATATCTAATACCATTCTACCAGACTTTTCGCGCCACACTAGTTTGCAGATATTGTAAGTCAGCCACAGTCACTTGTTATTTATGTTGATGACTTCTGTTAGATTGTTAATATCTTCCATGTATGAGTTCATAGAGTTCAGCCTGTGCACTAATAGCAAATATATTTGTTCTTTTCTTAATTCACCTCTACAGGGATC
>UESW01002284.1:15000-76031 GCA_900491605.1 Calamus simplicifolius
GCCTGTGCCCGAACAAACCACTCTTTGTCACTGGCCTGGGGTCGGCTCCACACTCTGCAGGTGTCGACTCTATGTTCTCATGTGTCGGCTCTAGGAATCTAGGGGTTGGCTCCGAACCATGCTGAAAATCAACACTGTTCTGATACTCTTAGGTGTCGACTCCGAGGACTTAGGGTGTCGGCTCCAAGTTCTGAACTTTCATTAATTCCATTTAAATTCAACTTGAAACAGATTTTCTAAGTAACATATTGATGAATAACCAATCTTAATTCCTGAAACACTTGTCAAACTTATCACAAACATAAATAATGTACTCATGGCTTTTGTTAATCATCAAAATCAATAATTGGGTAACAATCTCCCCCTTTTTGATGATGATAAAAACATTGAGTATATGCCTGATTAAACAATAAAAATTTCAACACAGAAAATTTTCATAGTTAAGCTCCCCCTGAATGAGGTAGCTCCCCCTATGATAATCAAATTAACATCTTTTCTTCTTATCATTAAATCTCATGCAATTAAGTTCATTCAATGCTTGGTACAATTAACTAATGAGATACATTCAATGTATATATGTAATTATCATTTCTTCTTAACATTAACATTGAATCTCCCCTTTTACATTCAATTATAACTTTTATGCATATACAAATATCATTTACTTCTTCCCCTTTTTTGTAATCAACAAAAAGGTTAGGAAGATGTAAATAATATAGATTAAAATTATTAAACATTAAGTGAATCAACATTCAATTCAAGTTACTCAATATCAAGATTCAACTTTAGTAAATATGATTTCATTAAAGTATCAAAACATTACATCATGAGTGCTTTCATACATCATTGAACAAACATTACTTTAATTACATCAAAACATCAAAACATATTAAACTTAAACATTACATCAAAAGATTTAAACTAAACTTTAGTACATCAAAACTAAAATTCTAAAATCTAAGAAGTCTTTGCAATTCTTCTAAAATCTTTCCCATTCCTTCCTTTTGAACATTCATGAAACCGTTTAGCTTGTCATCAATAAAAGCAGATGCAGTAACAATTTTATCTTGAAGCTCTGCATTGCACTTTGAGTAAATATCTGAGTCTCCTCCTATATCTTTGATCTTTTCAAAAATAAGCTTTATGTCCGATTTCAAAGCCTCTGAAGAAGTTTCAAAAGATGAACCAAATCTGGTAACCTTGTCTTCTATAGAGTAGAGGATCTCCTTAATATTCAAAAATTTAACTTCAAGCTCAGCTTTTATTCTATCTTCATGATTAGCCAAAAGATTTTTGAGCTGCTCTAACTGTATATCAGAAAAACAGAAGAACTGTAAGAAGGGGTACAGAATCAGGTATAACTGTAGGTGCAGGTGCTGAAGTCGCCGGGGGTGCCTCCGGAGGTTCTGAACAACTCGGTGGAGGCGAGTGATGCCTAGCTGAGGGTCCTACCTCGGAAGGTCCATGGTCCACAGAGTCAGCTCCAGTGGCTCTCAATTCATCCTGACCTTTCCTTAACCAAATACCATTCACCTTCTTAAAACCCATCCGGTGCAAAGTAGCAGAATTGTAGTAATGTGTCGAAGTCTCTTTAAGGGCTCATTTTTCAGAATGCTAACTCCTTGGCTTCGAAAAACTTTCGTCAAAACCATGCCATAAGGAAGTGTAGCTCTCTTCCTGCTGCTGCCTCTGCCATATATCCAATAATCATTCCTGGTAGGTTAAGAGGTTGTCCCGTAATCACACTGTCCATAACTACAACATCTCGCTCCGAGACATAATCAAACCTGCCGGTCTTGGGAAACAAGATCCGACTACAAATATTATGAAGCAATCTAAGCTCTAGGGTAGTTGATTAGCACAAACTTCCTCAAAGTCAGTCATCTCTCTGCCAAGTAGTCTAGAAAGTGCTATACCCCTCTCACTATGTGCACTTGCTATCAAACCAATAGCAGGGATTTCCCAATAAATTCCCTAAATTTGGCTGTCAAATGAATTCTGTGCCTCTGACTGAGCTAACAAGCCCGCCATCTCCTCTAGACAAATTGTTGTAAAATTCCTTTACTAGACTTGGGTAAGTTGGAACATCCATTGAGCAAAAACTTTCCCAACCCATTTCCTTTAACTGTCTCCCTAAAGAAAAACCCTCTGATTCAAAAAAGTTGAAATCTACTTTCCTACCAGTTGTAATGATCTTTCAGCTAATAAATCAACTTGAGGGAGGAAGTAGGAGGATTCACACTTTGAGTTGAAGAAGAGGAGGTTGAGGACGAACTGGGCATTGGTTGGCGAGCCGGACGCCTCGCGTCCTTCTCCCGGTGGTAATGGGCGCTCCGAACGATGATCCACACCGCTTTGGTGCCATTGGAAGCAAGGGGATGGTGAATTTGAAGGATTCAAAGGCTTGAGTGAAATGGGGAAGAGTTTGGGGATGAAACGAAGAGATTAGAAAATGAAATGTGTCGACTCTGCCCTAATATAATCGAATTGGGTCCACCAGGTGTCGACTCCCGCAAAGCGAGGGGTCGACTCCAACTCGTTAGAACAGTCAGCGCTCGAAATGGAGTCGGCTCCACAAAGCCAGGTGTCGACTCCCAGAAACACAGACAGAGCAATATGTAGAGGTGTCGACTCCACCAACTATGGTGTCGACTCCAAGAAAGTTTCAGTGAAAAATTGATAGTTTCAAATGATCCGAAACTTGTCCAAAAGGTTATCAAATTTGAATAAATCAAGGAATTCATCTTTCTAGATAAGTTTTCCTTAGAATCATGAGAATAATCTTCAAGAAGAATGATTGAAATCTAGATAATTGATCCTAGGAGGTTTAGATTATTCTAAAGGATCACAAATTCCTAATTCACCTCTAAGATAGCAGAATCTTTCTTCACTTAGGGGTTTCGTAAATATGTCAGCTAATTGTTCATCAGTACAAACATAATCAAGACAAATGTCACCATTAGCTACATGTTCTCTAATAAAGTGATATCTAATTTCAATATGTTTAGTTCTTGAATGTTGTATAGGATTTTTAGTTAAATTGATTGCACTTGTGTTATCACATCTAATAGGAGTTTTATCAAGTGTAATGCCATAATCTTCAAGTTGTCGCTTAATCCAAATGATTTGAGCACAATAATTTCCAGCTGCAACATATTCTGCTTCAGCAGTAGATAATGCAACCGAATTTTGGTTTTTGCTAAACCAAGAGATTAAGTTGCTTCCTAAAAATTGACATGCACCACTTGTACTTTTTCTATCTAGTTTACATCCAGCATAATCAGAATCAGAATAAGCAATCAAATTTAATGTTGAGTCTCTAGAATACCATAATCCTACATTTTTAGTTCCATTTAGGTATCTTAGTATTCTTTTTACAGCAATTAAATGAGATTCTTTAGGTTCAGATTGAAATCTAGTACATAAACAAACAACAAACATGATATCAGGTCTACTTGCAGTTAAGTAAAGTAGAGATCCAATCATACCTCTGTAGTGCTTTTGATCAACTTTCTTACCATCCTCATCTTTGTCTAGTTGCATGAAGGACTCATAGGTGTTCCAAGAGGTTTGATTGATTCCATTCCAAACTTCTTAAGAATTTTCTTGGCGTACTTTGTTTGGTTGATGAAAACCCCTCTTTGCTTTGTTTGATTTGAAGTCCTAGGAAGAAGTTGAGTTCTCCCATCATGCTCATCTCGAATTCACCCTGCATTAACTTAGCAAATTCTTGACACAAAAGATTGTTAGTAGCACCAAATATAATATCATCTACATATATTTGTACTACTAATAAGTCTTTATCTTTTCTTTTCAAAAATAAGGTTTTGTCTACATTTCCTCTAGAAAAATCATTTTCAATTAGAAATTTGCTTAATCTATCATACCAAGCTCTAGGTGCTTGTTTTAAACCATATAATGCTTTGTGTAATTTGAAAATATGATTTGAAAATTCATGATCTTCAAAACCAGGTGGTTGTTCTACAAAAACTTCTCATTTATAAAACCATTTAAAAATGCACTTTTAACATCCATTTGAAATAAATTGATATTCATATGACATGCAAATGCAAGTAATAATCTAATTGCTTCTAATCTAGCCACAGGTGCAAAAGTTTCATCAAAATCAATTCCTTCTTCTTGATTATATCCTTTTGCAACTAATCTAGCTTTATTTCTGATTACTATGCCATTTTCATCTAATTTATTCCTAAATACCCATTTAGATCCTATAACTGAATGACCTTTAGGTCTATCAACTAAGGACCATACATTATTCCTAGTAATTGGTTTAATTCTTCTTGCATAGCTATCATCCAATTACTATCTTTTTCAGCTTCTTCAATAGTTTTAGTTCAATTTGAGATACAAATGCAAGATGATTATTGATGTTTCTCATTGATGATCTAGTTCTTACACCTTGAGATGGATCACCTATAATCAATTCCTTTGGATGACCATAGGCATATCTCCAATCTCTAGGAAGATCTACCTCATTATGATTAGTATCAATAACATCAACCCTAGGTGAATCATTATCTTTAGCTTCTTGTTCATGATCTGAAGATACATCTATATTTAATTTTTCAATATCTCTTTCTAGTATATTTGTATCTTCCTCATCATCAATCTTTTCTGAACTTGATGCTAAAGACTCATCAAAAACTACATGAATAGATTCTTCTACAATTAAGGATTTCTTGTTAAATACTCTATAGGCTTTGCTAGTTGTTGAATATCCTAAGAATATGCCTTCATCATATTTTGCATCAAATTTTTCAAGATTATCTTTTCCATTATTATGAATAAAACATTTACAACCAAATACATGAAAATAACCTATTTTTGGTTTTCTATCATGCCATAATTCATAAGGTGTTTTCTTAAGGATTGGCCTAATTAGGGCTCTATTAAGGATGTAACATGCCGTGTTTATAGCTTCCATCCAGAAGTACTTTGGGAGTTGGCTTTCACATAGCATGGTACGGGCCATGTCTTCTAAAGTCCTATTTTTTCTTTCTACAACTCTATTTTGTTGTAGTGTCCTAGGTGCTAAAAAATTATGATGAATGCCATGTTCAGTGCAGAAATTTTTAAATAAGTGATTTTTTAAATTCTGTGCCATGATCACTTCTAAGAGACACTATGGTGTTATTTTTCTCATTAGTGACTTTCTTAAAAATTTCAAAAATATTAAGAAAGTCTCATCCTTGTGAGTCAAAAATAATATCCAAGTGAATCTAGAATAATCATCTACTATCACAAGACCATATTTCTTTCCTTCTAGACTAGTGGTTCTAGTAGGTCCAAAGAGATCTATGTGAAGTAGCTCTAGTGGCCTAGAAGTAGAAACAATATTTTTAGATTTGAAAGAGTTTCTAGTTTGTTTCCCAAATTGACATGCATTACAAATTCTGTTATTTTCAAAATCTAACTTTGGAAGTCCTTTAACTAAGTCCATTCTAATTAATTTTGAAATTAGGTGTGTGCTTGCATACCTAATCTACAATACATAACCATCCAATGTCATTTACATTAGCATTATTAGCTACTAAGCAATGATTACTAGTAGACAAATTGTCTAAATCAATTAAGTATACATTGCTATTTCTATTACCAACAAATACAATGCTATTGTCAATGGGATTAGAAACAGTGCAGATAGAAGCTTCAAATGAAACTTTGAAATTTATCACATAATTGGCTAATACTAATTAAATTATGCTTTAAACCATCTACATATAAGACATTTTCTATAAAAGTAGAGGGAGTTATCTGAATTTTACCAAATCCCATAATTTGGCCTTTACCATTATCTCCAAATATAACAACTCCTCTTTTATCTTCAAGGGTGATGAATTGATCTGTTTCACCCGTCATGTGCCTTAATAGCCGCTATCAAGATACCACTTTCGTTTTGATCTTTTGGCCGCAAGACACTCCTGTAAGATGATCAAACTCTCTGTTTATGTACCCAAGCTTTCTTGGGTCCTTCATGGTTAGTAGAGATAAAAATTATTCCTTTTAGAACCCATATTTTCTTTCCTTAATACTTAAATTCTTATTAGTTTTTCTAAAATTGCATTCAAAGGCTTTATGTCCTTTCTTGTTACAACAATAACATGAAACTTTATTTTTATCTTGTTCTCTTCTAAAGAAATTTTTAACATACTTTTGTTTCTTGTTAGACTTATAACCTAATCCAGCTTTGTCAAATACAGCTCTTTGATTACTCAATAGCAGATTAAGTTTTTCAAAACTATATGTAAATTTATCAACTATATTTTATATTTATCAACTTCCTTCTTTAAACTAACATTTTCATTGGAAATTGATTCTCTTTCTTTTATCAAAATTTTATTTTCAGATTTTAGTTTTTCAACTTCATGAGTTAGGTTATCTTTTTCTTTAATAAGAATTAAATTATCATTTTTTAAAGATTTGCTTTTCTTTTTCAAAATTTTGAAATCACTTACTAGTTCATTAAATGCATTAAACAATTCATCAAATGTGAAATCATCACAAGGGTTTTCAGAACTTACCTCGTTATCGTCGTTTGTCATAAAGCAAATGTTTGCAACTTCCTTTTGTTCCTCCTCGGAAGAAGATTCATCACTTTCACTCCATGTTGCAACATATACCTTTTTCTTTTTCTTATATCCCTTTTTTAATTGAGGACAATCATATCTAAAGTGCTCTGGTTTCTTACATTCATAACATATGAGGGGGTCTTTCTCTTTTTCTTTATCCTTGTCCTTCTCTTTTCTCTTTCTCCTTTCATTTTTGTTCGATATCTTTTCTTATGGAAGGGTCTCCTTCTTTGCATAAATTTCTTAAATTTTCTAGCAAGAAGAGCTGTCTCATCATCTTCCTCTTCTTCCTCACTGCTGCTTGTTTCCTTTTTGTAGCTTTAAGGGCAATCGTTCTCTTCTTTTTAACTTCTTCCTCCTGATGTTGCTTCATAGTTAGTTCATCGGTCATCAATGATCCAAGTAGCTCCTCCAAAGGTAATGTGTTTAGATCTTTGGCTTCTTAGATGACAGTTACTTTCGCTTCCAATGATCTTGGAAGAGACCTAAGGATTTTGCGTACCAATTCAAAGTTAGTATACGTCTTACCAAGACTTTTTAGATAATTTACAATATCAGTAAATCTAGTGTACATGCATGTGGTAGTTTCATTTTATTCTATGCTAAACAATTCATATTTGTGCACTAGAATATTATTTTTGATTCTTTAACTTGATTAGTACCCTCATGGGTAACTTCTAATCTATCCCAAATTTCTTTTGTGAAAATATATGTAGAAATTCTATTGAACTCATTAGCATCTAAAGCACAATATAAACATTCATGGCTTTTGCATTAAGCTGAGTCATCTTCCTATCATTCTCATTTCAATCCCTTTCGGGTTTAGAAACTATTGAACCATTTACTAAGTGTGTGGGTGTGCTAGGTCCATTAGTGTTTACACTCCATAGTTCATAATCTAAAGCTTGAATGAAAATTCTCATTCTAGCTTTCCAATAAGAATAATTTGAACAATTAAACAAAGGAGGTCTATTAGTAGAATGACCTTCAGAAAATGAAGATCCAGCTTGAGCTACCATTTGGATCTTTAACTCTTGATCATTGGATCAAATAAATAATGAGTACTTGCTCTGATACCAATTGTTGGCCCAGATGGCAACCCAAGAAGGGGGATAAATTGGGTTCTTAAAAAAAATTTAACACTTTAAAAAACCAATTGCTTTGATATGAAGATGCTTGAGTGCAATGTATAAATAAATGCTAAGCACAAATAAATAAGATAGAGAGAAAGAGAGACAAAGCACGGCAAACACAAAGTTTTTATAGTGGTTCGGTGTATCCAACACCTACGTCCACTCCCAAGAAGCACTTGGGTCCACACTATAATCCACTTGATTATAGTCGAGTTATTTTACAAGCTCACAACTCAAAACTTTTTATTTTTTTGAGGTCACAATGAACCCAGTTGGTTTTTACAGGCTCACCAGCACAAAACCTAACCACAAGCTATCATTAGCTTGTCCGAGGTATACTACCTCCACTAATTCAATCCTCTGATTGAATTAGATAAACTATAAATCAATTAAGAATTTATAACAATAACAGCTCCTAAATTGAGCAAATGAGCAATATAAGTAAATAAAAATAGAAAAGCCTGATTTCTGAAGCAATGCAGGGCTTGAGCTTTTCTTCTTTTCTTCTCTCCTTCTCCTCTTTTGAATTAAATGGAAGTAGAGCACTTGAAGAGATGAAGAAATGGCTGAAGATT
Source organism: Calamus simplicifolius (assembly GCA_900491605.1). Classification (NCBI taxonomy): domain Eukaryota; kingdom Viridiplantae; phylum Streptophyta; class Magnoliopsida; order Arecales; family Arecaceae; genus Calamus; species Calamus simplicifolius. Next base: position 23,299 of record UESW01002284.1, read on the forward strand.
TTAGGACTTTTCTCCCTCTTTTTCAAAGCTGAGGAAATCCTTTGAAATATCTCTTTTTGATGTCTTTGGATTCCTCTTCTAACTCTCAATAATGAGTAGGCGTTGGCTCAAAGATTTTCTTAAAGTAGGATTTTTGATTTCTCTTCCTTTCTTTTTGTTTTTCTATTTTTCTGTCTCTTTCATTTTGAATGGCTTCAATCCCTATTTATAGACATTCCAATCCACGAGTAGGTGAGAAATAGCCATTGGAGTTGTCCTTGGATGATCCTTACAAAAAGAAAATAGATCCGTTGTAAGTTAGGTAAGAAAAAAATATCCGTTGAAAACTTAAAAATTACTTTTCTGACATGGAGGGGTCGACTCCAGGTCCTCAGGTGTCAGCTCCAGATCGGGTGTACAAAATAGAAAAAGGCGATCCGTCAAGGTGTCGGCTCCGAGATTTTGAAGTGTCAACTCGGTGAGATCTGGGGTCGACTATAATTTTCTAAACGTGTTGGCTCCGCCAGTGCCCAAAAAAACCACTCTCTGTAACTGGCCTGGGGTCAGCTCCACACTCTGCAGGTATCGACTCTAAGTTCTCATGTGTCGGCTCCAGGAATCTAGGGGTCGGCTTCGAACCGTGCCAAAAATCAATACTATTCTGATACTCTTAGGTGTCGACTCCGAGGACTTAGGGTGTCGGCTCCAAGTTCTGAACTTTCATTAATTCCATTTAAATTCAACTTGAAACAGATTTTCTAAGTAACATATTGATGAATAACCAATCTTAATTCCTGAAACACTTGTCAAACTTATTAGAAATATAAGTAATGTACTCATGGCTTTTGTTAATCATCAAAATCAATAATTGGGTCAACACTAGACTAGTTGCAAAGAGATATAATCAGAAAGAATGAATCAATTTTGATGAAATCTTTGCATCTATTGCTAGATTAGAAGCCATAAGGTTATTACTTGCATTTGTATGTTGCATAAACATTAATTTATTTCAAATGAATATAAAAAGTAAATTTTTAAATAGCTTTATAAATGAGAAAGTTTATGTTGAGCAATCACCTGGTTTTAAGGAACATAAATTTTTAAATTATATTTTTAAACTACACAAAGCACTTTATGGTTTAAAACATGCACCTAGAGCTTGGTATGATAGACTTAGTAAATTTTTGATTGAAATAATTTTTTTAGAGAAAATATTGATAAAACCCTATTTTTGAAAAGATAAAAAAGATTTATTAGTGGTACATATTTATGTTGATAATATAGTATTTGGTGCTACTAACGATCTTCTTTATCAAGATTTTGCAAAGTTAATACAGGGAGAATTTGAAATGAGCATGATGGGAGGACTGAATTTCTTTCTTGGACTTCAAATCAAGCAAGAAAGAGAGAAAATTTTTATTAATCAAACGAAATATACAAGAAAATTCTTAAAAGTTTGGTATGAAAATTGTTAAACCTCTTGGCATACCAATGAGTCCTTCATGGAAACTCGATAAAGATAAGGATGGTAAGAAAGTAGATCAAAAGCTTTATAGATGTATGATTGGTTCTCTACTTTATTTAACAACTAGTAGACCTAATATTATGTTTGCTATATGTTTGTGTGCTAGATATCAATCTGATCCTGAAGAATCTTACTTAATTATTGTAAAAAGAATTTTTAGATACTTAAGTGGAATAAAAATATAGGATTATTGTATTCTAGAGACTCACCATTTAATTTAATTGCATATTCTGATTCTGATTTTGCTGGTTGTATACTAGATAGAAAAGGCATAAGTAGTGCATGTTAGTTCTTAGGCAGTAACTTAATCTTTTGGTTTAGCAAAAAGAAAAATTCAATTGCATTATCAACTGCTGAAGCTAAATATGTTGCAGCTGAAAGTTGTTATGCTCAAATCCTTTGGATTAAGCGACAACTTGAGGATTATGGTATCACACTTGAGAGAATTTTAATTAGATGTGACAACACTAGCACAATAAATTTGACCAAGAATCCTATTCAACATTCAAGAATTAAACACATAGAGATTATAAACTATTTCATTAGAGAACATATTGCTAATAATGATGTTTGTCTTGATTACGTATGTATTGATGATCAATTAGCTTATATATTTACAAAACCATTGAGTAAAGAGAGATTTTGTTATCTGAGAGGAGAATTAGGAGTTTGTGATCCATTAGAATAAATTTGAAACCCCTAAGAATGATTATCTAGATTTCAATCTATTTTCTTAAAAATCTTCTTATGTTATTAAGAAAAATCATCTAGATATTTGAATTTCTTGATCCCCCATATTTTAAGAAAAAATTATCTAGAGTTTGATGCTTGGATTGATAAGTTTCAAACTTTGATACTCTTATTTTTTATTGAAACTATTATGGAGCCGACTCTATTGGAGTTGGAATCGATTCTAATTATTTGGACTCTCTGCTGCTCATTAGAGCCGCTCTAGCTATTGTTGAAGCCAACTCTATTTCGGACGCTTATCGTGTTAGCGATTTAGAGCGACACCTCACTTTTTGAGAGCCGACTCTAAGTGGTTCCCAATCAATATATCTAGAGTAGAGCCAACTCATTTCTAAACCAAATCGACTCTAATTAGTTCCAAACTTTCCTTCAATCCTCTCAAACCTCAAAAATCCTTGATTCTTGACTTCCTTTGATCCCTAATGGCACCCAAACACCGTGCTTCCTCCCTTGGAGTTGTCGTTACCATCGGAAGATGATCCGCGCATCGTCTGATAAGGTAACCCTCTCCAAGCACGCCATCAACTTCATCATCCTCCACTCCAAGTGCCATCCCTACTCCTTCCTCACCTCAATTGATTTTATGGATGGAAAGGCAATCACCATGGGAAGGTAGATTTTCATTTTCTTGACTTTGAGGGCTTTGAGATTGGGACATTATTAAGAAATTTGGGATGGAAAAAGGTTTGCTCACTAGATGTCCCCACCTATCCGGCTTTAGTGAGAGAGTTTTATAACAATGTCAGTAGAAGATATGGTGGATTGGTTAGCTATGTTAAAGGAACAAGAGTTCATATCACTTCAAAAATCTTGAAAATATTTTGAAAATTTCTATTGTTGGAATGGCTGCCACTCAACACAGTGATAGAAGTGATGCTTTATCAAGAATGTTAGGGAGAGAGGTTACTGATTTTGAAGAAATAATGGCTAATCAGTTGTCTTTGGAATTGAGATTGCTACACAACATATGCAGTAGGATTTTATTTTCAAAGACAGGTAGATTTGAATATGTTTTTGAAATGGATGTGGTTATCATGGACTGTATACTTAATGGACATCCATTAAATTTGGCTGATATGATGATTGGGTATATGGCAGAGGCCGGAACTAAGAAGAGGTCCACCTTATCATATGGGATGGTTTTAACTTTAATTTTTTGAAGCCAAGGAGTAAACATCTTGGAGAATGAGCCATTGAAGAAGTTAAGGCACACAGACTACTACAATGTCTCCACTCTTCACCACATGGGCTTCAAAAAGATAAATGGCCAATGGCAAAGGAGGAGACAGTCTGTTGGGCCTGGACAAATCAGAGAAGTCAGAGCAACGGATGTTGATGACTTTGTTGAGGAGGTCCCTGGGCCTTCAGCAGCTGGACCCTCTGCTCCTGGATCTTCTTTTGCTTCATTTGGACCGAGTTCTTTGGTACCTCCATCGGCAGCGATCGACTATTGGACCTTCCCCTATTTTTCCTATTTTCACTCCATAGCAGCTATTGCAAATTAAGGAAGTGATGAAGTATGCTTTGGCTTAGCAAGAAGAAAGAATCAAAGAAAATGTTAGGGATCAGCTTATGGAAATTAGGCAGTTGGTTTATATTTTGGAGGAGAAGGTTGATAAAATTGAAGGTTCAATCAGTAATTCTACTGATGGTTTGAAGATAGAGCTATAAAATATCTTTGACAAATCAAAGGGATTGCTGATGATTTTGATGTCTACTTCGACGCCACTGCTAAGCTTCAAGTGAACATCAAGAAGGTAGTAACCGAAGTTGAAAAGTTAATCAATGATTTTGCAAGACTCAAAAGGATGGAATGGGAAAGATTTTAGAAGAATTAAGAGACTATTTAGATTTGATTTGCAGTGGATTTTCTCTTCCTTTACTGCTGATCCAGCCAAGCTAAGCCAACTCAAGCCAATCAATTCCAATCCAACCTATCGTAGATTATCCTTAGATATTAGGACTACATATTTTGTACTTAGATAGTTGGTAAAAGTTATATTATGTTGTTGTTTTATGTTTTTGATATTAGCTTGTACTTAGGACTTTTAAATTATGTTATGATATCTTGTCTTATGCTTATTTCACACTTAACTTGTACTTTACTTGATCCTTTGTAATCAATGGATGTGAATGAAATGCATGAACTTTTCATGACTCAATAAAACATCTTTAATTCTTATGAAATGATTGTGTTATGTGATGATTGATTCTTATTTTAATTGATTTAAATCCCAATTTGAGCATGGACTACCCTATGCTTCCTTAACTTTTTTGTTGATGACAAAAAGGGGGAGAGTTGTATATGCATATGGACTTTCAAGAGTATGCACATATTTAGGGGGAGTTATCTTACTCAGGGAGATCCTATTTGAGTTTATAAGAGCCTATTTGAATTGAGTTTTGATTGAAAAGTATGAATCATTGGATACAAATTGTTGATTTCTTGGAATAGTTGAAATGAAGTAATAGTTCAAGATGAACTATGTTAAAATTTGATAATATCACTCTAATTAATGAAGTTGTTTATATTGCTACTTATGCTTTAATTGATTATACATATACTCAATGTTTTTGTCATCATAAAAAAGGGAGAGATTGTTGACCCAATTATTGATTTTGATGAATAACAAAAATCATATGAGTATATCTCTTATGTTACTAATAATTTTGATTAAGTGTTTTAGGAATTTAAATGTTTAATTAATCAAAATCCAAAGGAAAATTGAGTTTGAATCTATGTCTAGTGTCAAGTGTCAAGTTTCAGACATTAGAGCCAACTCTAGAAGGATTAGAACAGACTCCGGAGCATATTGAAATAGTTTGGCACTTTTAGCATAGATTAGAGCCGACTCCTGCAGAGATTAGAGCCGACTTTAATTGAAAAATAGAGAACCTCATTTATGCATCAAATTAGAGCCGACTCCTGCAGAGAATTAGAGCCAACTCTAATGGTAAAAGAGAGACTGGTTTTTTTGGGGCACAATTAGAGCTGACTTCCGCATTTGTCAGAGTCGACTCCAGCACGAAAAGATATTGATCTCACGAAAAGCCAGAGCTGACTCCATGATGAGCAAATGTTACCATTTCAAACATCTCGACTTAGAGCCCACTCCAGGCTTGATTAGAGCCAACTCTAACCTGTCATAGGTGAATTTCAGATGTGTTATAGATGACTCCAGAACTTATCTTTTCTCCAACAAACCTCAACGCCTATTTTCTCTGTCATGCTAAACACATCCACAAGTACATTTAACGACTAGTTTTCATTAAAAAGTGGATTAAGAGGAAATTATAAAAAGGAAGATATCCAACCATTTTGAGAGGACAAAAAATAGAGAACAAAGAGAGAAAAATTAAAAAGAAAAATCTCATACTTGAAATCCTAAGTGTTCAAAAAATAGTTTAGAGAAATCCAAAGCATTCAAAAGCCAGCTTTGAAGGATTTTCATCAAATCAAAAGAAGAAGCAAAGAGCCCTAGTTCTTCAACAGCCTCTACATCAGCGATTCTTCCAAAAGCTTCAATCATATCTTAAGGAAGATCATTTCAGAGAAAAAGAAGAAAAGAAGAAAAGCTCAACTTCAAAATCTTCTAAATTAGGCTCTTCTATTTCTATCTTGCTTATATTATTTATTTGCTTATTTAAGAAGCTGTTTATCTATTGTAACCATACTCTTTTTACATTTGTTTACTGATTCAATTAGGGGATTGAATCAAGTGAGGCAGTTTGGCTGTGTGCAAGCTAGGTTAGCTTGTGATAGGTTGTGTGCTAGTGAGCCTGTGAAAACTGGCTGGATTCGTTGCGATCCAGTTGTTAAAACAACAAGTTTGGGTTGTGAGCTTGTAAAATAACTCGGCTGTAATCGGAAAGATTATAGTATGAGCCAAGAGTTGCTTGGGAGTGGATGTAGGTATAGCTAACATTGAACCACTATAAATCTTTGTGTTTGTCGTGCTTGTCTCTTTTTCTCTCTACTCTATCCTTATATTCTGCTTTACATTCTTAGCACCACACTCATTGAACTTAACCTTGTGCACTATCACTTTGTAAGATTGTTTTTAAGTGCAAAATTTTTAAGAACCCAATTCATCCCCCCTTCTTTTGGGTTGCCATCTAGGCCAACATCAACACTTGAAGTTTGACCTTCCTTATGGTTCTTTTTCTTGTTATTTGTTGGGGTATTTTGGTGCTTGGCTGACAGAGCACCCTCAACAAAATCATTTTGCCTCATAAGTCTTCTCTGCTCTTGAGCCTACAAAGCATTCAAAACTTCTACCAAAGTGATCTTGAATAAATCCTTTGTATTTTCCAAGGAGGTTATTGAGGCTTCATATTTTTTTGGAACGGTTACAAGAATTTTTTTGACAATCCTAGAATTAGGAAATTCGGTACCAAACAACCATAAATTGTTAGCTATGTTGAGCAATCTATCAGAGTATTCTTTGATTGTCTCTGATTCTTCATTTTTTGCAGCTCAAATTCTCTTATTAGGTTTAGCACCTTCATGCCCTTTATTCTTTCATCTCCTTCAAATTTCTTCTTCAGAAAATCTCAGATTTCTTTTGCTGTTTTGAGAGACATAATTCGCGAGAATATGGTTGTTGAAACAGCAGCAAACAAACAAGCTTTGGCCTTTGATTTCCTGGTTCTTCTTTCCTTGTGATTCTTGATTTGAGCCATTGTAGGATTATCCGACAGCAGAGGAACTACATAATCTTCTTCCACAGCTTCCCAAAGATCCAGAGCTTCTAGCTAAGCGTCCATTCGAATAGCCCACATGTTGTAATTTTCCCCATCAAAGACTGGAGGTGCCAATGCAGAGAAGGTTGAGTCTCCTTCTTTTTTGATATTTTTGTATTTCTGAGTAGTGTTTGATGGCTCTAACACTCATAGATCCCTCAAGAAATAAGGCTCTGATACCAACTAAAAGTTTTAGAAGAACAACAAAAAAAGGATGAAGATGAACAAAATTGATAGGCAAAGAAAACTGATAAGAAATGAGGATAAACTTTTTTTCATATATTTTTCTTCTCTGTTCGTGTGCCTTTTATATACAGTGATCAGCTTGAACAAATACCAGAAAAGATTTCTGGATGAGGCCTTCCCAACAACTCTAGTACTAATTAAAACAGAAAAGATATACAAATGCAACTATGGGAGACAAACTCGTTATAACAGCTAACAACTTTATGAATTAAGCTTGTACGGTTGCATTTCCTTTGGTTTCAGTGATATGGTTGTACTCTGATAGTCCCCCGCAAGCTGGACTATAAGGATCAAATAGTCCGAGCTTGGAAATATAAAAAGGAAGGACTGAGGTGGCAACGCCTTGGTTAGCATATCAGCAGTTTGTAGTCTAGCCGGTATATGGAGAAGTTTGACAGAACCCTCAAGCAGCTTCTCATAAATAACATGACAGTCAAGCTCAATATGTTTTGTCCGCTCGTGGAAAACTGGGTTTTCAGCAATATGAACAGCATATTTGTTGTCACAATAGATGGTAACCGGTTGAGAATGAACCACATGGAGATCAGAGAGGAGATATATTAACCATTGTACCTCTCCAGTAACAGAAGCTAGTGCTCTGTATTCAGCCTCAGAAGATGATCTAGAGATGGTGTGTTGCTTCTTGGATTTCTAGGAAATGAGTGGATTCCCGAGATAAACACAGAAACCCGTGGTGGAGCATCTGGTTGTTGGACAACCGGCCCAATCAGCATCTCAAAAAGCTTTGAGTTGTAAAGCGGAGTCACTAGGGAAGAAGAGGCCAAGACCAGGTTGTTGCTTGACATAGCGTAGAACTCGGTGAGCTGCCTATAAATGACTAGAATTTGGTTGTGCCAAGAACTGACTTAATCGGTTGGTAGCATATGCAATGTCAGGCCGGGTGTTAGTGAGATAAAGAAGTCGACCAATCAATTGCCTATATGAAGATTCATCAACCTGGTCAGTAGAGTTATCTGATGGACTGAGCCAAAGATTACTTACCATGGGTGTAGGTTTGGCCTTAGCTGTCACAAACCCGGTATCTCGCAGTAATTCTACTACATATTTCCTTTGGGATAGGTGGATTCCCGAGCTTGTTCTTGCTACCTCGAAACCTAGAAAATACTTTAAGGACCCGAGGTCTTTAATGCAAAACTTGGCATCGAGAAAAGACTTGATTGAGGTGAGTTGGTCATAGTTATCGCCGGCCAAGATTATGTCGTCCACATAAACCAATAATACAGTGAAAGAAGGGCCATCAGATCTCGTGAACAGGGAATAATCACACTTGGATTGAGAGAAACCATGCTGAAGCAAGAGAGTGGAGAGTTTAGAAAATCATTGTCTACTTGCTTGTTTGAGACCATAGATGGACTTTCTCAATCTGCATACTGGATTGGAAACTCCTAAGGGTGCTGTGTAGCCGGGAGGCAGTTCCATGTAAACTTCTTCATTGAGGTCACCATGCAAGAATGCATTATTGACATCTAATTGCTCAAGGTACCATCCACGAATAGCTGCCAAGGCAAGTAAGAGTCTAATTGAAGTCAATTTAGCAACGGGAGAGAAAGTGTCTAGATAATCAACTCCGAATGTCTGGGTGTAGCCTTTTGCAACCGGTCGGGCTTTGTAGCGTTCCATAATACCATCAGCATGAGTCTTAATTTTATAGACCCATTTGCATCCAACGGGAGATTTGTTTGCAGGAAGACTCAACACCTCCCAAGTACCATTTGACAAAAGGGCATCAAGTTCCAGGTACATGGCTTGTTTCCAGTAGTCCAAAGTGTTTGCTTCTTGAAATGTTTGTGCTTCAGTTAATTTATCAAGGGATACAATAAAAGCTCGGTTAACAGGATCAAGAGAAGAGTATGAAATAACAGAAGACAAAGGATAGCGAGAAGAGTCTGAACTGACCAGGAGTCCTGAGACCGATCGCTCCTGTTGAGTAGTGCCGGGCTTATAGTGTTCATATGTGGATAGGTATGCAGGAGGTTTTGATATACAGCTGGATCTACGTAATTGGTCAACTTCGGTTGGAGGAAGAGTCGGATCATTTGACGTGGAGTAATGAGGTGTAACCATATTGTCGGGGTCATCATATACGTGTGCTTGCTCTGGTGTAATAGGTAACGGGAATGTTGTAGTCGAAGTGGTATGAGAGTCTTTTTTGAACGGGAAAGTGGTTTCAAAAATGTGACATCCCTATTAAAGAATATGTCATGGCTGTCCAAATCATATAAACGATAACTTTAACCCCTCTGGGATAACCAAGAAAAAAGTATTTTCTAGCTCTAGGATGGAACTTGGATTGATGCGGGATCACAGAGGCATAACACAGGCAGCCAAAAGTTTTAAAATTATCTAGTTTTGGGACCTTTCCATACAGTACCTCATGTGGCATTTTGTTATGAAGTACAGGAGAGGTAATTAAATTAATGATATGCACAGCATGTAAAATACAATATCCCCAAAATGGAAGAGGAAGTGCAGCTTGGAATCTCAATGCTCTAGCAATATTTAGAATATGTTGGTGTTTACGTTCAACTCTGCCATTTTGTTGGGGAGTTCCAATGCATGACATTTCATGAAACACACCCTTTTCATGAAAAAAATTTGTTAAATGAAACTCTGAACCTTGATCGCTATGAAATCTTCTAATCTTGATACCAAATTGAGTATAAACCATATTGTAGAAGTTTTCAATATGTGAGTAGACTTCAGATTTATGTTTATTAAGTAGACCCAAACAGCTCTAGAATGATCATTAACCAACGTAAGAAAGAACTTGTAACCATCAACAGTGGGCACAGAATATGGTCCCCAAACATCCATGTGGATTAAATCAAAAATGCGTGGAGCAATAGATTCACTTACAGGGAATGCATATCGCTTATGTTTTGCAAGATGACAGCTTTCACAATGTGATATTGCATCAGGAACAACTGAAGGACAAATATCAGCTAAAAGTTTTAACTTAGAGTTGGGAACATGGCCTAATCTGCAGTGCCAAAGATTTGCTTTATGATCTGGATGTCCAGCAGTTGTAGCTGTTATGAGACTAGAGCCAGGAGATTTGTGGCGAATGGTTGGTGAAGGTAGAACAAGCCCTGACTTTTCTCGGCAGTACAAATGTTCTCCGTTGGACAAGGTCCTATACATGACAAAAATTAGAAGAAAAAACAAGTGAGACAAAATTGCTTTGAGTGAGTTGACACATAGAAATTAAATTGAAGCCAAAAGTGGGAACAAATAAGACATTATCAAGAATGAGATTGTTAGAAAACCACACTTGGCCTGAATGGGCGACTGATGTTTTGTGGCCATTTGGCAACGTGACAAAGACATTAGATAGTGTACTGGGGTTAGAAAGGTAAGTAAAGTTGCATGTAATGTGATGGGTTGCACCAGAGTCAATAATCCATGAACGATCAGATATGTTGTGATGTGATGAAAGAATGATACCTGCTGAGATAAAAGAATTATTTAAAGGTGGGTTGAAGACAGAATTTATCTGTGGTGTGGGAGCAGTAGGAACAAATTTGCACCCTCTACTGTTGATTTGGAAAGGTTCCCAGGTGAGGATTGGGTTGGAGCTGATTGCTGGAGAAAAGCCATTAGACCGTCACGCTGATCCTGAGTCAATCGGAGATGGGAGAGCGAAGGAGCGATGTCCTGAACCTAAGAACTAGACACATGATTAGAGACGACACGCATAATAATGCTAGGAGATGTGTCGCGCCCTCTGCCTCGGAACCCAGGCGGGTATCCGTGTATCTTGAAATACTTGTCCACGGTGTGTCCCAACATTTTACAGTGAGTACAGTAGGGTCTGTATGAGCCAAAACGCTTGGATGAAAAATTGTTGTTGTTTGTCAGAGCAAGAGAATCCGGCTTAGCTCCAATGATGGGTGGTGGCTGGGACGATTTGGGAAGTTGCCGCTCATGTTGCAAGGCTAGGAATAAAACCTGGCTAATAGATGGTAGAGTCTCCATCAAGAGTATCTGAGACTTCACTGTAGTGAAATTGTCATTGAGACCTTGGAGAAATCGAATAACCTGGTCATTGTTGTGATAGCTGCGTACTACCTTGATTGCTTCACAACTACTTGCTCCAGTCTCCACGCATTTGCAACTTGGAATGGGGCGAAACTGTTGGAGTTGATCCCATAAGACCTTGAATTGTGTGAAGTACTCATTTATAGAGAGAATGCCCTGGTTAAGGGAATAAATTTCCCATTGTAGATCAGCAATACGAATGAAATCACCTTTCCAAATCTCTCTTGGAGGTCAGCCCACACGTCCGCAGCAGTGTCAAACCAAATCAAGCTTTGAACCAATGAGGGTTCTATTGAATGCATAAGCCAGCTTAGCACCATAGTGTTGCATCTTTCCCATGCAGAATACTGGGGGTCATCTGGCGCAGGAGTCGTGGTTGTACCATCAACAAAATGAAGTTTATTCTTAGACTGGAGAGCCATTCTCATGGCCCAACTCCATGAGTGAAAATTACTCCCATCCAGAGTTGGAGCGACAAGAACCAAGGATGGATTCTCATTTGCATGGAGAAAGTATGGGTTGGACAAGTCATTGCTAAGGTTATGAGTAGGTGCAGGTAAGACAGGATTGGCTTCGGCCATTTTTACAAGAGATCATAGGACTGGAATGCTCTGATACCATGATAAGAAATGAGGATAAACTTTTTTTTATATATTTATTTTTCTTCTCTGTTCGTGTGCCTTTTATATACAAGTGATCAACTTGAACAGAATACGAGAAAAGATTTCTGGATGAGGCCTTCCCAACAACTCTAGTACTAATTAAAACAGAAAAGATATACAAATGCAACTATGGAGAGAAACTTGTTATAACAGCTAACAACTTTACGAATTAAGCTTGTACGGTTGCATTTCCTTTGGTTTCAGTGATATGGTTGTACTCTGATAAAAACACTAAAAAATTGATATGTTTCAGTCCACATTAGATTTTTTATTCAACTATCAGCTCATATATGTAGCTGATTTACAAACTAAAAGTTGGTAAAATTTTCAAAAATAAAGGAAGTTATCCTAGTCATGATCCTGAAGATCACAGGACATCTAACAAATTCCTTTAGAATAGGAATACAGTTGGACTAGGCAAATTTATTTAAATATCTGAAGCATAAATTTTTTAAAAAAAATCACGTGCATTCCATAAAGCAAATATTTAACAGTTTGGAACTATAATGACATGAACACCAGGCCAAACATTGAGAGTATAGATTTAAATTTGGCTCCATATGCATGGTCTCACAATATACAATTTCATTGTAGAACTATGATTTCTGATCGCCAAGATCGTTCTTCTGTATATAGAAACATCTTCATTCTGTTCTAGACCAACTAAGGATGCCAAAATATCCCATCTTGGCGATACTTGCCTCACTGATAGGAGTTGCAGTTTAAAGGGGCAACATAAAGAAGTTGGAGCGTAAGGATGCCTGTTAATCCCCTTAACCCTCTTGAATTTGGAACAACTGATCTATTTAAAATAATGATTTCTATTAGCCCAAAATCTTGCAATTGTGAGCTCCATGTTCTCCACAAATCCCTTCATTGTTTCTTTCTTTGGTCGGCATATACAAATACAAATATTGTCTTACTTCATCCGTGGGAGATGGCATTTAACTAAATTCATTTAACCGTCTCTTAGGCACCAACCGAGACACTACCTTCTATTTTCCTAAAATAATTTTTTGACATGCCCTAGTACTGCTGTTTGTGAACTACTTTTATTGTATTGTACAGGAACTTAGTAGCCAACAACTTTGTGGTCGATGGTTCTAATAGCAGGTACTTGCCATTGATAAAAATAACCAATAAAACTTCTACAGCACCAGGACTTTCTCTTCTAAAATGTTGCCATTGCATTGTTATGTCTACAGTGTTTTGCCTTCTGGATTAAATTGTATTCAGCGAGATATACCTTGCAACCGTGGATCACCAATTTGTAAGTTGCCCTTATTTTTTTTTTCTCATTATTCTTTTTCCTTTAAAATAATTATTTTTTCATCCTCTAATCTGCAGATTATTCCTTTGCTATAAATTGCGGTGGTGATGAAGCCATAACATCCTCTGATGGAACCGTGTATGAAAGGGACAACAAAGATCTCACTATTGAATCTTATTATGTGACTGATTCAAACAAATGGGCAGTTAGCAGCGTCGGAGTTTTTTGGGGCCCATTGATTTCTGATAACATATTGCATAGTGCATCTCTGTTCGCAAATACTATTGACTCAAAGCTGTACCAGACCGCAAGGCTATCTCAATCATCACTAAGATACTATGGTCTTGGGCTTCAGAATGGAAATTACACTATAAAGTTGCATTTTGCCGAGACAGAATTCCTCGATCCACCTCATTATCAAAGTGTTGGGCGAAGAGTTTTGATATCTATATACAGGTAAGTGTGCTCAAATCTTTTGCATTTCAAATGCTAATAACGAATGTCATAAGAAAATTATGGCATGATTTAAATATAAGAAATTAACAACAACAACAACAATAAACTTTATATGCGTTACTGCTTAGCGTGGTAATGTGATGTCCAGGAAATAATGAAAACCTTAAAAGGAATAGTGATCATTCTAGTTATTTGTCTTCATAGATGGATGAATGCTCGATAGATCCAGGGGGAAAACAAAGGTAATGTGCTCTTAATTTAGCAAGAGTGAGTCTTTCTACAAATGTCACTTTTGTATGTTAGATGAAATTTTCGATCATGCATTTCGCTGGCTGTTATGGTTCACTTCAGATCAAAACATGGCTCTATGAAGCATGGCTTGTATTATGGTTGTCATTCAAGCATACGGATGATCAAAACATGTATTTGCCACAAGGCAAAGGAGTTTTTTTCATTCATCAGCACAGCATTTATAGCATTACCCAATTTCTATTGACCTATCAAGTATCTATGCTTAAACTATCATAAAAATTAATGCTTATTGACCTCAGTTATTATGAGTCTTGATATTAGCTGTCTGCGATGTGAATCGTTACACAAATTCATATCTGAGTTTCTGAAATTTGCTATTATTTTAGGGTAATCTCAAAGAGAAGGACTTTGATATCAGAAAGGAAGCCGGGGGGGCTTCCTTTAGAGCCGTTGTGAAAGAGTTCACTGCACCAGTGACAAATAACTTTCTAGAAATTCATTTCTTTTGGGCTGGAAAGGGTACCTGCTGTGTGCCAACTTTTAACTATTATGGCTCATCCATATCAGCTATCAGTGTGTATCCTTTTGGTAATTAAAAACACTCAAATTCAATAGCTAATGTTCAGATAAAATGTAGACATCAGCTTCTTATTTTTGAATTTACTGTCCAGACTTCATTCCTACTGCTTCAACAATAAGAGGACAGGTCTGGTCGCAGGCATCGCTGCTGGTGCTGTGGCTTTAGGCTTAATTACAATTTTTATCATTTTAATGCACAGACAGAGAAGATTAAGCAACGATGATGATGACGAAGGTACAAGTTATGTTGATAGTCTTTAGAGATATATTAATTAATTAATAAGTTAACTGATGATAATTATTACTTGTTTGTGCCTTCATAATGCAGATCTATTAGAAATTAGTGCCAAACCGGACATTTTCACCTATATGGAACTGAAAACTGCTACAGAAGATTTCAGTCCTGCTAACAAGCTAGGAGAGGGAGGATTTGGTCCCGTTTTTAAGGTGAGCTACAATCTATAACATCTTTCTCTTTTTCATTCTTCCCCTTTCTTTTTCCTTTAAAAATAATGATGAAAGTGCTAGCTACCACTCATGTCAAAAAAATTATGCAAGACTTATCCATAAGTTTTAACATAGAATCTCTTCCAAAGAAGAGAGAAAATCTTTCTTTCTTCATTCTTTTTTTTTTTCTTTTCCTTTTTAAGAATAATGATGAAAGTACCACCACTCATCTCAAAGAAATAAAACAAGAATTATCCATAAGAAATATATGGAGACATTTTTTGATGTTTGAACATAAAACCTCCTTTAAGAGAGAGAGAGAGAGAGAGAGAGAGAGAGAGATGTGACCTGTAATAGTAAGGACCTCATCCAGAAGAAGCCATTTATTATTTGGAATCCCCCACTTATATACCCAAAATCTAAAATGATATAACTAATATGGTTTAAACACAAGCTGGCATGGAACCTCACACCTCTTCTTGTTTAAGCCTTGATGCCCTCTACAATCCAACACTAAGATAATAATGAGAAAAACTTGAGCTTTGATACCACGATGAGTAACTAACTGACCTATAAAGCTTAAGCTAACAAGACGATTGGCTCGTGTGTATTTAAGGCCATCTAAAATCCTTTACCTATCCAATGCAGGACAATCCCATTCTCCAACATATGGGCTTGTGCTTCAATGATTTATCATTCAAGGTCACCTAAAGTCCACTTATTTGATTTAGGATCATCCCATTTTCTAATATATGGGCCCATATTGCTGTCCCTTAGTCGCGGGTGGGCTCTAGGTTTGCTTGGCTTTAATACCACTTCTAATGACTAAAGATTTTACCCAAAAAGTTTTGCTAGAAATCATCTATCGAGATCTTTGACCTCGTTTAACTACCCAAGATTTTCTAAACATATAACTAATGTAAGACTAAATATATTATAAACCAATTTGCTTCCATGGCTCCATGTTACTCTATATATATTGCATGTCAAATAGTACTATTTGTTTTGCCAAGAGGGAATTTGTATGGTGATGTGGTCATTTCCAATAACTTTTCAACTCAGAGAGATGATATCAGGTTGTCTACAAAACCAGCCATCCACTTTTTTGTAACTTGGAACATTATGATCAAAGAACCTATGCCAATGAATAAGTCTATGAATGGTCTAGTGTAAAATAAGCAATAGTGATACTTTGAAACTTCTAGTGTAAAATAAACAATAGTCATATTTTGAAACTATCTCGCAATTTGATCTTTAAATTTAAGACTCCTATTCTAGATTCTTTCAATGTCATTTAACTAGTGTTGTTGTTTATATATTGAGCCTAACATATGTATGCATATTTTAATACAAGAATCATACATGTACAGCATGGCAATTATACAAACATAACTTCATGAGGCCTTGATGCCTGATCCATAGATTATCACAGTAAGTACTTGGAAATATTTAGACTTCTAATTTAGTGATTTCATGAATCCTTCTATAATATTAAGGTAAATATCTTTCCTTATTGGATAGAACTTTGTAGGTTTTTTGTATCCCACTAGTTTATATAATGCTTTCCAAAGTTGTATTGCTGCTCCTTTATAGAATATATGGATCTTTGAAACCTCTCATTTCTAGAACGATGACATCATTGACTAGTACAGTGATAGTAATACATTTCTAAATTGATAGTATATTATCATAACAATCAAGTAGGGATAAGTGAGTTAAAGCACATCTATCATTGCAATATTAAACTTGATTTTTTTTCCTCAAAAAATTATGTACTATTTTGTAGGGTAAACTTTCTGATGGAAGAATTGTGGCTGTGAAGCAATTATCAGTAGCATCTCACCAAGGAAAGCACCAATTCATGACAGAAATTGCAACTATATCTGCAGTGCAGCATCGAAACCTTGTGAAGTTATATGGTTGCTGCATCAAGAGAGGCAAGCGACTCGTGGTCTATGAGTACTTAGAAAACAAGAGCCTAGATCAGGCACTCTTTGGTACAACTTAGCAAACACTTAAAATTCATCTTTTTTTAAAATACAAAGTTCTTAGACTAGTCAAGCAATAAGGTTTTATTAACAAGGATATGCTAACCAACTAAGTCATGCATGCAATTATTGCCGCACAGGTGAGAACAACTTGCATCTTGACTGGTCCACTCGTTTTGAAATATGTTTGGGTATAGCAAGAGGCCTAGCATATCTTCATGAGGAGTCAAGAGTGCGAATTATACATAGAGATGTCAAAGCCAGTAATATTCTTCTTGATGCTGATCTCAACCCAAAAATATCAGATTTTGGTCTTGCTAAGCTTTATGACGATAAGATGACTCATATTAGCACAAAAGTTGCTGGTACAATGTAAGGATGCCTATATCAATTTACCACTTAAATTGTTGAATTTCATCTACATTCACTTGCTATATATGGATTTCTACATCAATAGAACATTCTATATATATATATATATATATATATATATTAACATGATTTTACTAAGGAGATTGTTTTCACTCTTTTTAAGTGGTTATCTTGCACCGGAGTATGCCATGAGAGGGCATCTCACAGAAAAAGCCGATGTCTTTGCATTTGGAGTTGTAGCTTTGGAAGTTATCTCTGGAAGGCCAAATTCAGATCGAAGTCTTGAAGCAGAAAAGGTTTTTCTCCTTGAATGGGTAGGTTGACAATTCATTTATAGGTCTGGTCTTTTACCCACTAATTTTCATAGCACTCCATCAATGATTATAATTAGTTCATTACACTAACTTAAATTCTTTTTCTTTAATGGAATTCTTAATTGATTGGTTATGCAAAAGAAAATAATTGTTAGTTTTGTTAGTATTAATTATTTAGTAGTGCACTATGTAATTCTTTATGTCAATCTATTTTTATCTAAAGATATGCTAAACTTTAAAGCATTTAACCATGAGCATAACTAGAAATCATTTTCCCATCTGCACATGTAAAAGACCAAATGACTCCTCCATGCATGAATTGATATTATCATATAATTCTTTCATTTTCATTTTCATAGGCTTGGAATCTACGGGAGAACAAGCATGAGCTGAAAATGGTAGACCCAAGTTTATTATCATTTAATGTAGAAGAGGCCATCCGCATTATCAATGTAGCTCTTTTGTGCACTCAAACATCACCAATGTTGCGTCCACCCATGTCAAGGGTGGTAGCCATGCTATCAGGTGATATTGAGGTGATTGAAGTCACAACAAGACCTGGTTATTTGACAGATTCTCAGTTCAATGATGTCAGTAGTAATTTTGCAAACAGTGGCTTTTCAAAGCCCTCAACTATAAAATCTGAAAATATCCAATCCAGCATATCATCACAGAAAACCATGGTAACTGGTGTAGAGTGCATACCTTCACCCTCTGAGCCCATGATGGATGAGGTCGTAAGTCATGGAAGGTAGTAGCTGCTGGTCCACAGGTCCATCACTCTGTTCCATTGGGTCACTTTCATGCTGTAATAATACATTATGGTTATATTTTGTTGATACAGAAATCTATAAATCCAATGAACTCTTATAGGAGAGGTTTTATTTTCTTTATTTCTTTTCCTTTTGGGCTGTGTAAGATTTATGTGTTTTGAATTATACTCATCTTAATGTGGTATGTCATATATTATACCAACATGAATTTATTTTGTAAATGTGTTACCTGTTATAAAGATATGATGAGATGGCTTGATGTGGGTGTGGATTATCACTATAGTGTTACAGATGTGGCATCCGGGGTAGGGCATATAGCCACGAAGGCTCAATATAGCATATGTCTGGATTGACTTGGTTTATAACATCTAGGCATGGATAACTGATGATATGTGGCACTGGTTCAAGCAGATTTAGGTACAGTCTAGTTTAGATACATGGCATCAAAGGTACGACGTGTAGCCAGAGGCTACGATGTAGAATCGGTCTGGATTGGCTAGGTTTATGACATGTGGCACTAGTGTGAGAACTGATATGACTGATCCCGCGTCGTCAAGATAAAAGGTAACGGCAGCTGATGACCCCAAGACCCCCCACCGGTCTCGGGGTGCACCGGCATTCTCCCCACCCCCGGGACCCCTTCCGGTCTCGGGGTGGGGCCATCATCTCTTAACCCCGAGACCCCCCACCGGACTCGGGGTGCACCGGCATTCTCCCCACCCCCAGGACCCCTTCCGGTCTCGGGGTGGGTCATCATCTCTTGACCCCGAGACACCCCACCGGTCTCGGGGTGCACCGGCATTCTCCCAACCCTCGGGACCCCTTCCGGTCTCGGGGTGGGGCCATCATCTCTTGACCCCGAGACCCCCCACCGGTCTCGGGGTGCACCGGCATTCTCCCCACCCCTGGAACCCCTTCCGATCTTGGGGTGGGGTCATCATCTCTTGACCCCGAGACCCCCCACCGGTCTCGGGGTGCACCGGCATTCTCCCCACCCCCGGGACTCCTTCTGGTCTCGGGGTGGGGTCATCATCTCTTCACCCCGAGACCCCCCACCGATCTTGGGGTGCACCGGCATTCTCCCCACCCCCGGGACCCCTTCCGGTCTCGGGGTGGGGCTATCATCTCTTGACCCCGAGACCCCCCACCGGTCTCGGGTGCACCGGCATTCTCCCAACCCCCGGGACCCCTTCCGATCTC
Source organism: Calamus simplicifolius (assembly GCA_900491605.1). NCBI lineage: Eukaryota > Viridiplantae > Streptophyta > Magnoliopsida > Arecales > Arecaceae > Calamus > Calamus simplicifolius. Next base: position 42,914 of record UESW01002284.1, read on the forward strand.
GGGGTGAGGCCATCATCTCTTGACCCCGAGACCCCCCACCGGTCTCGGGGTGCACCGGCATTCTCCCCACCCCCGGGACCCCTTCCGGTCTTGGGGTGGGGTCATCATCTCTTGACCCCGAGACCCCCCACCGGTCTCGGGGTGCACCGGCATTCTCCCCACCCCCGGGACCCCTTCTGGTCTCGGTGTGGGGTCATCATCTCTTGACCCTGAGACCCCCCACCGGTCTCAGGGTGCACCGGCATTCTCCCCACCCCCGGGACCCCTTTCGGTCCCGGGGTGGGGTCATCATCTCTTGACCCTGAGACCCCCCACCGGTCTCGGGGTGCACCGGCATTCAACCCACCCCCAGGACCCCTTCCGGTCTCGGCATGGGGTCATCATCTCTTGACCCCGAGACCCCCCACCGGTCTCGGGGTGCACCGGCATTCTCCCCACCCCGGGACCCCTTCCGGTCTCGGGGTGGGGTCATCATCTCTTGACCCCGAGACCCCCCACCGGTCTCAGGGTGCACCGGCATTCTCCCCACCCCCGGGACCCCTTCCGGTCTCGGGGTGGGGTCATCAGCGATTGGCGTGCAGTTCAATCGTCGAAAGAAATGACGACTCCAGGCCACATGGTGCACCCACGTGATTCTTCGTACGCCCGTGATTGCACCCCGTTATGTAGGGCCATACCTCATAACGGTGTATGGTGCATTGCATGTCCCTGTGCATGGCCATGCCTCGCTACGGCGTACGATTTGCTACCACTTGCGACTGTGCTCGGTCATATCAGCCGACGACGCGCACTGAATGCCTTCGCAGCTGTTGGACACGTGCGATATCACGTCGGCAGGTGGTACGGGATGTCCCCGACGCACGCAGCGATGGTACGACGATGATATTCTGAAACAGTAAGATAGAATATTCGGACAGGTATAAAAGCACGTGCTCGCGCTGTAAGTAGGGATCTAAACTTTGGTTTTTTGAGCTTTCTTCCTCCCAGCAAAACCCTAACCGCCTCAGTTCTTTTTCGCTGAGCGGTTCTTTGTCTGAGCCTAGGTGACTGACTTAATCGTCGGAGGGTCCCTACCAGTACCGCCGGTCTCCGGGAACTTTTCTTGCAGGGCTCCGAGGAGAAGGACGTCCGTCTTCCCGGTGTTTGAGGAAAGTGACTTGGCGTCATCAGATTGGCGCGCCAGGAAGGGGGGAAGAAAAGAAAGACATCGAACCAGCAGCTTACTTTCTCCTCTCTTCAAGCTCTTGAAGCCATGGTGATGACCCGGACGAAAGGAGTTTCAGCCAGTCGCGCTGGGGGGCAGCGCCGCGGGGCCGGTCCACCCACGGAGGCCCCCCCGACTCTCGTGTCCAGTATTTCGGAGCCCCTGCATCTCCGAGGGGCAGGGCCTTCTGCTCCACAGAATGACGCTCTCGCGCCTGCTCCGCAACAACTCCAGGAAGATCGACTCGCTGCCCTGGCCACGTAGGTCCAGTCTTTAGCGGCGATGGTTCAGGGCCTGCAGCACCAGCGGGCAGCCGTGCAGCTGCCGGAGCCGAATCCGTCTGTTCCGGGGTGGTGCAACCCAGCCAGGCATGAAGCCCAGTGTACCACTGGCAGAGCGGTGTACCATCGGCTCTCGTCAACAAAAGCTTGGGTCCAGCAGGGATGGCTCCGACCGGCCCCAAGCGCCGGTACCAAAGCCCTGCACCAGCCAGGCATGAAGCCCAGTGTACCACTGGCAGAGCGGTGTACCACTGGCTCTCGGCAACAAAAGCTCGGGTCCAGCAGGGACGGCTTCGGCCGGCCCCAAGCGCCGGCACCAAAGCCCTGCACCAGCCAGGCATGAAGCCCAGTGTACCGCTGGCAGAGCGGTGTACCACCGGCTCTCGGCAACAAAAGCCCGGGTCCAGCAGGGACGACTTCGGTCGGCCCCAAGCGCCGGCACCAAAGCCCTGCACCAGCCAGGCATGAAGCCCAATGTACCACTGGCAGAGCGGTATACCACCGGCTCTCGGAAACAAAAGCCCAGGTCCAGCAGGGACGGCTCCGGCCGGCCCCAAGCACCAGCACGAAATCCCTGCACCAGTCAGGCATGAAGCCCAGTGTACCACTGGCAGAGCGGTGTACCACCGGCTCTCGGCAACAAAAGCCCGGGTCCAGCAGGGACGGCTTCGGTCGGCCCCAAGCGCCGGTACCAAAGCCCTGCACCAGCCAGGCATGAAGCCCAGTGTACCACTGGCAGAGTGGTGTACCACCGTCTCTCGGCAACAAAAGCCCGGGTACAGCAGGGACGGCTCCGGCCGACCCCAAGCGCCGGCACCAAAGCCCTGCACCAACCAAGCATGAAGCCCAGTGTACCACTGGCAGAACGGTGTACCACCGGCTCTCGGCAACAAAAGCCCAGGTCCAGCAGGGACGGCTCCGGCCGGCCCCAAGCGCCGGTACCAAAGTCCTGCACCAGCCAGGCATGAAGCCCAGTGTACCACTGGCAGAGCGGTGTACCACCGGCTCTCGGCAACAAAAGCCCGGGTCCACCAGGGATGGCTTCGGCCGGCCCCAAGCGCCGGCACCAAATCCCTGCACCAGCCAGGCATGAAGCCCAGTGTACCACTGGCAGAGCGGTGTACCACCGGCTCTCGGAAACAAAAGCCCGGGTCCAGCAGGGACAGCTCCGGCCGGCCCCAAGCGCCAGCACCAAAGCCCTGCACCAGCCAGGCATGAAGCCCAGTGTACCACTGGCAGAGCGGTGTACCACCGGCTCTCGGCAACAAAAGCCCGGGTCCAGCAGGGACGGCTTCGGCCGGCCCCAAGCGCCGGTACCAAAGCCCTGCACCAGCCAGGCATGAAGCCCAGTGTACCACTGGCAGAGCGGTGTACCACCGGCTCTCGGCAACAAAAGCCCGGGTCTAGCAGGGACGGCTCCGGCCGACCCCAAGCGCCGGCACCAAAGCCCTGCACCAACCAAGCATGAAGCCCAGTGTACCACTGGCAGAGCGGTGTACCACCGGCTCTCGGCAACAAAAGCCCAGGTCCATCAGGGACGGCTCCGGCCGGCCCCAAGCGCCGACACCAAAGCCCTGCACCAGCCAGGCATGAAGCCCAGTGTACCACTGGCAGAGCGGTGTACCGCCGGCTCTCGGCAACAAAAGCCCGGGTCCATCAGGGGCGGCTCCGGCCGGCCCCAAGCGCCGGCACCAAAGCCCTGCACTAGTCAGGCACGAAGCCTGACACCCATCGGCACCCAAAGCCCCGCACCGGCCGGGCATCAAGCCCGACCTCGGACGACATAAGAAGCTCCGGGCTTGCTAAGCTTAAAGCCCGACATCCGACAACACAAAGTCCCGCCGGTCAGATAAAGGCCGACCCCCGCAGGCACCAAAAGCCACGTGCCTATTTAGCACAAGGTCCAACACTCGGCAAAACGTTGCGCTGATGGTCTCGAGGAGCCCGTCTACCTAACCTCTAATTGCCGACATTCCAGCTCCGAAAAACCTACCCTCCCTGGTCCCAACTTTCGGGTCTAAACAGCTAGGGCGGAATAGCTCGAGTTGAGAGTTGCCCCCTGGCGCTATCGGGACTAATGGGATCACGGGGCTACGTGTTGTCAATCAACGAAGTTCATGGTAAGCTAGACTGCATCTTGAAGAATATTCTCATTAATTGGAAGAGATTAAAAAATGCCGACGTCGTCGGACTTGCAAAAAAGAAAGAACAAAACAACAAGAGTGCGAGCTCACAGCTCTGCTGGTGCGGGCTCATCATCGGAAGGGGCCAAGTCTGACAAACGCTCTAGCTCAACCTCCAGGGCCTGGGGGAAGTTCAGGTCCCTGGCCACCTTCTTCTTCCCATGCTGAAACCCTTCAAGGAACACGGCCGTCGAGGCTTCGGCCAGGTCATCTGTAAAATGCTCAGACGCCTTGTACTCCTCTATGAGCCCAGCGGCCCGGGCCTTCTCTGCGGCGAGGGCTTCCGTTGCAACCCTTTCGGCCTCCCGGGCGCGGCTCACCTCCTCTTTGGACCGGCCGGCTTCCTCCTTTGCCGCTCGCGCCTCTTCTGTCGCCGCACCCGCTTGACCTTCGGCCTCCCGGAGGGCTAAAGTTAGCTCAGAGATGCGTATGTCCCTAGCCATCACAGCATTCTCAGCCTCCATCATTTGGAGGAGCACCGCGCGTGCACGGTTGGCATCAACCTCCGCCCGATTCTCGGCAGCCTTTACTTTGCTTGCCCAGGCGCTTCTGGCCGACTCCAGCGCCTTCTCGGCCGCCTCCGCGCGGCACTGAGCATCCTCAACTTCCTTCTGCGTCTCCCGCAGGAGGACCTTCCCATCACGCACTACCTCCTTGGCAGCCCTCAGGGAGTGTGCAATCTGCACGCGTAAGCCCTAGGTCAGCCGAAGGAAAAGGATAAAAAGTAAAGGGTGAAAAGGTCGCTTACCCTGACGACAGCAGCATAGGAGTCCTGGAAGAATGCGCCCGCTTTTTGATGGCTAAGGTCCTCCAGGATCTTGGGAACAAAGACCGGGCCCAGGACTCGCTCAGCCCAGCGACTGTCATTTAAGAAGTCTCGGGGTGGCCCAGGCTGGCCCCCACCCCGCTCCGTCGTTTCGGCTGTCCCTGGCTCAGTGCGTGGGCCACTCCTGGGCGACTTCTTGGGGGGTGGACTCACGGGACCCGATGGTCCCTCACCCCAATCCCTGGTGGCATCCGACGGGCTTAGTCCTCCAGGAGCCGGGGGCTCTTCGGCCAAAATGGGCCCCTCTGCGGCTGGCTCCTCAACGGGGACTCCCGCGGTTGCCCCCATCCCTGGCGGAGTGTCGGCCGTGATATCAACCTCTGGAACGGCCGGGACATCTTGCGGAGCCAGTGGTGGGAAGACTTGAGCCGGTGGGGAGGCCCGAGCCATCGGACGCTTCGGGGCTGGAGCCCGCTGACCCCCAAGTGATCCCTCCCGAGCCCTCTTCTTAGAGGCAGCCCTCAGGAGTTTTGCCGCCGGTATCTTCATAGCTGCGCAGTATCAGTTGGGATTTTAAAAAATAAAAAAAAAAAAAAAAAAGAGAAGCAAAATTTTTGGTAGAGAGGACTTACCCCGGTGGGAGATGAGACCCGCCGACTCAAGGTTATCCTCCGACAGCAGCAGAGTGTATCGGGGGATCTCGGTGGCCAACAATAGCCCCAACGCCTCCCGGTCCCCAGGATGGATGGCGACGGCATTCCCCCGGAGGTCAGGATCTCCCCACTGGGGCCTGACTTGGTCAATATTCGCAAAAAAGAAACGGGATTTCCATCCCTTGATTGAAGAAGGAAGGAGGAGTTTTAGGACCCGATTGGGTCGGGGCTGGAATAGCCACCAACCCTTTTGAGCCCGAAGGGAGTAGAAAGATCGAAAAAGGCTGATTCGGGGGGTAATACTCAAGCGATAGCAAAGGATGACAAAGGCGCTGATGACGCGATAGGAGTTTGGAACTAATTGAGAGGGGGTCAAGGAATAGTAGTTGAGAAGGTTGATGAAAAAGGACGGAAAAGGTGGGCGGAGACCTGCCTTTAGGCAAATCTCATAGAGGGCCACCCGACCGGGTCGGGAGGAGATGACCCTATCATTGGGAGTTGGCAAGAAAAGCTTAACGTCCCAGGGAACCTGATAACGGGCCCGGATTTTTGCCAAATCCAACCGCGTCATCGTGGAGGTCGTCCCCTCTGGGGACCCCTCCGCCGTCGAGGAGACGCCAGCCTCCGACCGGCGGCCCCTCGATGGGGCTCCACCGGCGACCCATCGCCGGGCCGAGGGGACGTGGTCCTCTGAGTCAGTGGACCACTCAATCGAAGGGGAAGGAGCGGAAGAGGTACGGTGCCTCTCGGAAGAAGGACGATTCTCAGAACCGTCCTTCGAGGTCCAAGAAGGAGAACTCATGAGCAAAGGGATAGAAGTCTAGGATGGGTGAAGAACTAACCTGGAAGGAAGGAAACCAAACGCAGGCCCGCAGGTTGCAGGGGAGATCGGAGCATAGGCACAGGGGAGAAGATGACAAGAGAAGCGGTGTGGCGTCAATTTAACTCCTCGCTTGGCTTTATCAGGTTTTCAAATCATCCGCCTCGTCTCGTCAGCCACATGGCCCCTTGCCATAGGCTGGCTCGCCTCGAGGGACACCCAGCGCGTGGTGCGGCACGCCTCCAGCAAATGGTGGGACCCCGCTGACGTCGCCGTAATGAGAGGTAATGATGATGCGGCTTTTTGCGCAAACTTCGAAGAGCCAGTTCTCTCTCTCGAGGTCGATCATGGTGGGCACAGTGTACGGAGGGCCGCCTTCTTACATTCCCCAGGCCATCCGCATATAAGATGAGGACAAGGATCAGCCACGTGGAGAATACCCCTTGCGCCTCAACGGTGAGACCCGCTTCGCCCCAGGGGTGAGGGGGCATCTGATATGACTGATCCCGCATCATCAAGATAAAAGGTAACGGCAGCTGATGACCCCGAGACCCCCTACTGGTCTCGGGGTGCACCGGCATTCTCCCCCCCCCCGGGACCCCTTTCGGTCTCGGGGTGGGGCCATCATCTCTTGACCCCGAAACCCCCCACCGGTCTCGGGTGCACCGGCATTCTCCCCACCCCCGGAACCCCTTCCGGTCTCGAGGTGGGGTCATCATCTCTTGACCCCGAGACCCCCCACCGGTCTCGGGGTGCACCGGCATTCTTCCCACCCCCGGGACCCCTTCTGGTCTCGGGGTGGGGCCATCATCTCTTGACCCCAAGACCCCCTACCAGTCTCGGGGTTCACCGACATTCTTCCCACCCTCGGGACCCCTTCCGGTCTCGGGGTGGGGTCATCATCTCTTGACCCGAGACCCCCCACCGGTCTCGGGGTGCACCGGCATTCTCCCCACCCCCGGGACCCCTTCCGGTCTCGGGGTGGGGCCATCATCTCTTGACCCCAAGACCCTCCACCGGTCTCGGGGTGCACCGGCATTCTCCCCACCCCCGGGACCCCTTCTGGTCTTGGGGTGGGGCCATCATCTCTTGACCCCGAGACCCCCCACCGGTCTTGGGGTGCACCGGCATTCTCCCCACCCCAGGGACCCCTTCCGGTCTCGAGGTGGGGTCGTCATCTCTTGACCCCGAGACCCCCCACCGGTCTCGGGGTGCACCGGCATTCTCCCCACCCCGGGACCCCTTCCGGTCTCGGGGTGGGGTCATCATCTCTTGACCCCGAGACCCCCCACCGGTCTCGGGGTGCACCGGCATTCTCCCCACCCCCGGGACCCCTTCCGGTCTTGGGGTGGGGTCATCATCTCTTGACCCGAGACCCCCACCGGTCTCGGGGTGCACCGGCATTCTTCCCACCCCCGGGACCCCTTCCGGTCTCGGGGTGGGGTCATCATCTCTTGACCCAGAGACCCCCAACCGGTCTCGGGGTGCACCGGCATTCTCCCCACCCCCGGGACCCCTTTCGATCTTGGGGTGGGGTCATCATCCCTTGACCCCGAGACCCCCCACCGGTCTCGGGGTGCACCGGCATTCTTCCCACCCTCGGGACCCCTTCCGGTCTCGGGGGTGGGGTCATCAGCGATTGGCGTGCAGTTCAATCGTCGAAAGAAATGACGACTCCAGGCCACACGGCGCACCCACGTGATTCTTCGTACCCCCGTGATTGCACCCCGTTATGGAGGGCCATACCTCATAACGGCGTATGGTGCATTGCATGTCTCAGTGCATGGCCATGCCTCGCTACGGCGTACGATTTGCTACCACTTGCGACTGTGCTCGGTCATATCAGCCGACGGCACGCACTGAATGCCTTCGCAGCTGTTGGACACATGCGATATCACATCGGTAGGCGATATGGGATGTCCCCGGTGCGCGCAGCGATGGTACGACGGTGATCTTCCGAAACAGTAAGATAGGATATTCGAACAGGTATAAAATCACGTGCTCGCGCTGTAAGTAGGGATCTAAACTTTGGTTTTCTGAGCTTTCTTCCTCCCAGCAAAACCCTAACCGTCTCAGTTCTTTTCCGCTGAGCGGTTCTTTGTCTGAGCCCAGGTGACTGACTTAATCGTCGGAGGGTTCCTACCGGTACCGTCGGTCTCCAGGGACTTTTCTTGCAGGGCTCCGAGGAGAAGAACGTCCGTCTTCCCGACGTTTGAGGAAAGTGACTTGGCATCATCAAGAACCAATCTGGGCATATGAAGGTTGCCAAGTTAGGTTTATATACATAGAATACTGATAAGGTTGAATTGCTAGTATGCATCTTCAGTGTGCTAATATATTAGTAACATGGAATCACTTGTATATATTTTCAATGTGCCAATGTGCAAACTAAATTGCTAGTACACATTGGCTGATTTATATGGCATCACTAGTAAGGCTGATACCTTACTTGTACTACAGTGACTCAAAGATGGTTGGCATTCAATGATGTAGCCTCATGTTACATTAAGTTAAGATGAGATAAGATAAGATAAGATTACAAATATTTTATTATCTGACTCAGTATGGATTTATAGCATGCGATGTAGTATGATTTAATGCTATTATATATCCTCATTTCCATATTATCTTTATTGTTAAGTTCATATGTTGTATGCATATCCATATCTGTAATGTAACAATTCCTACTAGCTATATGCTCATTCTATTTACAATTTTTCCTAAGTATGAGGATTATGCTACAAAACTAGTTGTGAAGGACAAATTTGTAGAGAAAGAGATAGGGTGGTAGTATTTCCATTTATGTTGCTTCTGTTTTACATGATTAGTTACGGGACTTTATTGATGGAGATTTCTAGCTGTGGATATTCATGAGTCGGTATTTTGATATAATTGTTGTTATCTTCTATGGACTTTTGTAGCATGTTCAGAATTTTATTTTTGAGAGTAAATCTCCTTGTATCCTTATCATTACGTTTGAGATTAGAGTGGCTCAGCAGAAGAATAGTAGGCCTTATGAGTATGTGGATGTGTCATATTCATCTGAGCTATATACCAATTTAGGGGTGTGACAACTCCAGTAAGTGTTCATTAATTCCTTCATTCATATAACCACTGTACCTTGACTTCCTTGTTCCCATTTGAGTCCCATTGGAAAAGGAGAAGGGTTGGGCTTTTTTATGGTAATCACCCTCCCTTTGATTATCTTTGCCATTTTGCTTGGTTTCGGGTGCTACTTCCTTAGGAATGCAAAGGGGAGGCAAGAAGCGCAAGTCTACGGTGTTCCCCAGCCCCCTCTAATAGGGTGGCAAATGGTGTCAATGGATCATAAATAAGTTGAGGCAACTTTAAAGTATAATGAGAAATGGGCCAACCCCAATCCAATTCATTTATTAATCGGGTTAGAAATTTCAACCCGAATCTGATCCATATATTATACGGGTTACACGACATGACCCGTGTAACTTGTTTAACTCAAATAACCTATACAACCCATGTGACCCATATAACCTATGTAATCCATATACTACAAAATCCATGTAACCCTTGTAACATGTATAAAATATTTAGGCTAAACTATATTTTTAACCCTTAAACTTAGGCAGGTACATTACTCTACTCTCTAACTTTAAAAAGTTACAAAATTGATCTTGAACTTTGTTTTTTATTTCTATTTGATCTTTGTCATTAAAACAATATAACACCATTAGCAAATTTCTTTCTTGGCATTCCATATGTCTTCACCACTATCAGAAATTAACCTTTCAGGGAGGGACAAAATCCCTTGATGAAAGTCAAAAAATTCTTGGTGAAGAGTTTCACCGAGAGATTTTAAAGAAAATTTGTCCCTTGGAATATATGATGTTGATGAAAGTCTTCCTCAAAAATTCCTTGGTAATTACTGAGGGATCTAAAACTTTCAACAAGAAAATTTTTCTTAGTGAAATTGTAGTCCATTTGCCAAGAACCAACCATTTTCCAAGGGATTCACTAACCAAAATGCACTCAAAAATCTCTCGGTAATTATTAAGGGATTCATCGAGAAAATTTTTCTTGCTAAAAATTGGCTAAATGAATAATTTGTAAGGAATTATCCCTCGCAGATCCCTTGGTGATTATTTGAAGTTTATTAAAAAATTCCTTGGTAATCCCTTAGTAAAATTTTTATCTTACATTCTACTTTTCTTACAAATAATTTGGCAAAGTTTTCACCTAGAAGACAATTTTATAAATATAATAGAAGCTCTATATCAGCTCTATATACATTATAATTCTCAACACATCAACCATAACTTAATTTTCATAATACAAAACAACACCAAAATATATTTAAGTAAATTTTAACATGTCTATTAAATAAGTTTAACATCCATCAAGGTTTCAATCCATAAACAAATAAAATATATCAAAACATAAAACAAAACCTCCCGTTGGTACCCAACATCAAACATACATATAATAAGTTCATAACAAACATCAATCACATGGAGGACCAGTTGAAGGGTTAGCAGACTCAGTTCCTTTTTGTAAAGGAGGTGAAGACTGCTCAGAGGATGAAAAACCAAGACTAGAAATGAGAGATCATAGCATTTCCCTATGTTGAGGGTTCATCAAAAGTGCCATAATATGGTCCTACATATTCTCCATAACTCCTTGGATAACAGAGTTGGTGGTAGGTGCACTTCATTAAGAACCACCTAGTTGAAAAGTAGAGTATGATGTAGAAGTCCTCTTAAGTACACTGGATGAATATGCCTGTGGCCCAAATCCGTAGTTAGAGTATGATGTAGAAGTCCTCTTAAGTACACTGGATGAATATGCCTGTGGCCCAAATCCATAGACTTTATTTTTAGAAACACCTCTTGTGACTTCCACTCATATAGTAGCATCAAATAAAGGTTGTGATTCAATTTTCGAGCCATAGTTTTCTATAAGACCAGTCTTACAAATCTCCTGTAACCATATATCAGAATAAAACAAATATAAGAATTATAAATAAGCAAATATATCTATGTCATGGATGATATGTATAAAATAAAAGAAACAAAAGAATAATAAATTGATCTATTAATATATATTAACATAAAGTATATTTAGATATAAAATTGAAAACATACATTAACTTTCTTGAATTTGCATCCACAAACTCTCGTATCTCTTTCTTCTTATGGGTGCGCTGCCACCCCTCCTCTTCGGGTTATGGCTTTGAGCAATACATGAGACGGGTTGTTGATAAATGGCACCATATTTGCAGGATTTTGCATGCTTCCATAAGGTTGCATACGCTTCACCATACTTATACTTCTTGTAACATAGCCATGTCATTGGAGCATGCTTCAGTTGATAGAACTCCAAGCCAAGGTTTTAACTATTGATGCCGATTGCCAAGCAGTTACCCACCAGGTGCATGCCATGCCATGTTAACACACATGCCACGCCATCCCAAAACCCAAAAAGATAGAATAAAATAAAATAAAAGCATTTTTTAAGACACAAAATGGTTAAATAGGCTTTAAGCTAGCCTAGGCCAGGAGTGACTTTGGCCTAGCATGGTCAGCACTTGTAGCTCTACCCGTAGCCATTAAATACCTTGTTTAAAATCGTAAGATCACAATATTTAAGTCTTTAGATTTTACAGGCTTTTGCAGATTTACCCTTCATAATCGTAACCTGGTATATATATATATACACACAGTTTTGCATTTCGAAGCTATATCCTTGGCATGAGGTTTTACATTCATTTCACCTTTCATGAATACATATTACCATGTGATCGAAGAAACACCCACTCAAATAACAGAATAGCATTAGCCATGTTAAATCTGATAACCATTTATTGATTATATTTTTCTGCAGACAAATTTGACTCATAGACAGTTCTTACCTTGGGAGGAAGAATAGCATCAATGTCAGAATCTGACGCTTGTGGGAACCTTTCCTTTGTGGTTCTCCTAAGCTTCTTCTTGTCTGCTCCTGATAAGCGTTGCAATGATTTTGCCTCAACCGGCTTCTTAAACATGACGGACAAAAATGATATTATTAAGAGCGTTGAGCCAGTTATAACTGCAAAGTTGATGTGCAAATCTGAAAAAATATTATTAAGATTCTATTCTGATAAAGCCATATAACATCAACTCTACTGCTCAAGCGATGGTTGGTAGAAGCTCAAGTCAAGTCAGGCAAAATAAGATTTCTCGGTATGTTTGAATCACAAAACCTGCGAAACAGGTGAGTTACCAGCAAATTCAAGAATGCAGCGGAGTCATCAACAGGATTCACTTTAAAAAAAATAGCACTGTTTACAATGGGGCCAGCATTTACCCAACAAATGTCATAAATGTAAAAATCTCATTCTTCCCGAGATTAACATCGACACTTCTTGTAAGAAATTCTAGAACAGATTCATAAGAATTGTCACAGTTATGTCTATTGAATCTCTAGATTCGGTTCATGTACGTCATCTTCAAACAGGAAACGAAAAGATCGTTACCAAAAACAAAAAACAAAAAAGTCAAATGAGTGACAACTGTGGAAGTCATGAAGCAAAGATTATCGCTAAAACAATAATAGCATCACATAGATGAATGGGATCGGACGCCACGACACCTGAACTAAAGATTGTTGATTATAACAGTAAATTTTACAAACTCCTATCTTAAAAGTTTGATTTGTACTTTCTTGCAACTCGCAATTGAGTGTAAAAAAATCAAAAAATGAAAAAAAGAGGGAAATTTGATAGCCTTCTTATCTTGAATGTGTAGGGGAAAAAAAAAAAAAGAAACAGGAAAATGAACGAAAATGACGCCAACCGAAAGAAACTGAGAGGCGAGGATAATAAGCTCAAAACTAAGGGGAATTCGGGAGAAGAAATGACGGAGAGGATGATGCAAGGACGAAGAACAAAAAATTGAGAAAAAGGATCTTATAGTGTCTTTGATCTTTCTCTCAATCATCCCCCTTTCCTCCCAAGGAGTCTCGATGTGAGGCTTGTAAAGGTAAGACCAAACCTTGCTCTGCTTCCCCCCAGATGACCGAAAAATAGAATCAAACAAAACAAAAACAAAAAAAAAAAACAAAAAGGATCTTACAGCGAGTTTTCCTAGTATTTTTTTTCGCTATTTTTTTTTGGTTCCCAGAGTCATGATTGATCAAGAAGGTGAAGAGATGAGGGGAGGTGAAGTTTGGGTTTTTAATATTCCGCGTGAGACGATCTTCGTGGGATGGGCTGTTTGGGTTTTTTGACGATCTTCGTGAGATCGCACGTGGACGATCTTCGTGGGATGGGTTGTTTGGGTTTTTGACGGTCTTCGTGGGGTCACACGTGGATGGGAGGGGCGTTCCAGCCAGGCGGGTTGTGTGGGTTTTTGATATTCCGTGTGGATTTTTGAGATTACCGGAGAAAGGAAAAAGTTTGGTATTCCGTGTCCAGTTTTTGATATTAACCATAGAAAGAAAAAAAGATTAAAAAAAACAAAAGACATGAAAGCGATTATTTGAACTGACCAAAAGTTCAAAGGCGAGCCCCTGCCAATTTGATCCTATTTATCCAACAAGGTGATCTCATTGTTCAGCACAACATTAGGGAACGAAAAGAAGGCAGCGGCCTAAGTCCATCTTTTTATTTTTTTTAATAATTTTTTTATTTTTTTTCTATATTTTTTAATTTTTTTTTAAATTTTTTTATATTTTTAGTGACCCTATCTTTAGTGTATTTTTTCTTATATTTTTTTATATTTTTTAATGATAACTGAACCTAACATGGATTACTTAGATCACTACAAGCAGGGTTGGATAGGGTCCAAGTAGGTTGCAAATATCGGGTTGACCCATGACCCAACCCAACCCGACCCAACTTGAGCAAGTAATGATGGCGTAGGATGGAAAGATGACGATAATGCTGAGGAGCTCCGATACGGAGGAGCTCGATGTTGAGATGGTGGTGGCGAAGCAGTCGGTAATGATTGGGAATATGATCAAGGATGGATGCTCCGAGTGTGAGATCCCCATCTTAAACATTATCGGTAAGGTCCTTGCCAAGTTCCTCAAATACTGCAAGAAGCATGTTGACTTCGCAGAGGCAAGCCCTTCGGCCACGTTGGCAAGGCCACCACCAAGGAGGATATGGCTATGTGGGACACCGACTATATCAACAATGAGCAGGATGTCCTCTGTATCATGTAGGATATAAAGGTTTAATGATATGCAAAAAATAAAAAAGATTTTTATCGTTACTTCTAGAGAAAAAAGGTCTTGAATATGAGATGAATTTAATTTAAACGAAACATAGAATAGGATTGATTTGATGGCTACAATCCGTAACTTGATCCGACCCGAATTAGATTTGAACCGGATCCATATTTTATGGATTGGGATTAGGTTATATATATATAATTGGGAGGCATTCGAGAGGCAAGTTCCAAGCCTATGGTGAGTTCTGTGCTTGTTAAACGGTGCTCTATGGTACACTTTTAGTGGCTGATTGAATAATATTATTTATTAGTTCAATAATGGCATGTGATATGCTATGTGCTAGCTAGTTCGACAGAGCTTATCTATGCGAGGTAAGCCATTCACGAGCTGCTCACCTCTTCTCCTTCATTGGAAGGGTGGGGAGGTGGTGTGGAGTGAAGGGAGAGTGGAATGGTTTGTTTTTATTTAGAGAGAGTGGTATTTTAATAAGATTTGAATGAGTTAGAGAGAGAGAGGGATGAAAAAAAAATTTGTTTAATTAATGGTATTAAAAATCAGTACATAATATTAATTTTACCAATGACTTTTATTTTATTTTAGTGAAAGGATCTGTAAATAACATATGCTTGGTATAAGATTTTAAAATCATTAAGGGGTTTCTAAGAAAAAATCCCTCTCGATATCATTTTTTTATTTTTAAAAATATCTTACCATCACCGAGCGATTTATCCCTAAGTAAATCTTTAAAGGACCAAACTTTCCTTATAAATTTCTTGCTAAAAATTATTTAAATAATTACTCACTGATCCCTTGCATATTACCAAGGGATTTCCAAGGAATTTATCAAGAAAAATATATCCCTAGCAAATCCCTTAGAGATTTCTTACTAAAACTAGATTTTGAATGTAATTTAAAATTTCTTAAAAATCCTTTTCTAATCTCTTGGTAATTTTCTAAGGGACATTCCTCGATGATGTCTGATGGGGCTAATAAGCCCCATGGGCAACGGTAATCTCACCGGAGTCGGACCAGTCATTTCTGGAGTCGTCCTCGGCATGATAGCCCCTAGGCCTTAGGAAGACACCCCCTCGACCTCTTCCCCTCGGCCTTGCCCCTCGGCCTTGGCATGAATAGTGTTCAGCCATAAACAGTGCTCGGCATCTTTCCCTCGGCTTTAGCCACTTGGTGCCCTCGGCCTCGCCCCTCGGCCTCAGCATGAACAGTGCTCGGCCTCTTCCCCTCGGCCTCAGCCACTCAGCCCCCTCGGCCTTAGCCCTTGGCCTCGGCATGAATAGTGCTCGGCCATGAACAGTGCTCGGCCTCTTCCCCTCGGCCTCAGCCACTCATCCCCCTCGGCCTAAGCCCTCCACTCGGCCCCCTCGGCCTCGCCCCTTGGCCTTGGCATGAACAGTGCTCGGCCATGAACAGTGCACGGCCTCGGCATGAACAGTGCTCGGCCTTAGCCACTCGGCCCCCTCGGCCTCGCCGCTCGGCCTCGGCATGAACAGTGCTTGGCCATGAACAGTGCTCAACCATGAACAGTACTCAGCCTTGGCATGAATAGTGCTCGGCCTTAGCCACTCGGCCCCCTCGGCCTCGCCCCTTGGCCTTGGCATGAACAGTGCTCGGCCATGAATAGTGCACGGCCTCGGCATGAACAGTGCTCGGCCTTAGCCACTCGGCCCCCTCGGCCTCGGCATGAACAGTGCTCGGCCATGAACAGTGCTCAGCCATGAACAGTACTCAGCCTTGGCATGAATAGTGCTCGGCCTTAGCCACTCGGCCCCCTCGGCCTCGCCCCTTGGCCTTGGCATGAACAGTGCTCGGCCATGAACATTGCTCGGCTATGAACAGTGCCATGCAAGTGTTCACCCACGGCCTTCTCTGAAGCTCATCCAAAGGCATGAGTAGTGACATGCAAATGAATAGTGCCATGCAAGCACTCTATAATCAATGCTCTACGAGGGACAGCTGGCTTCAACTACAAACTGCATCTTCTGCCCCAACGGCTGCACCTTGGGGCCCACATACCTAACTTTATCATCCATCATTGTCCATGCAGGACTGCAAAAAAGGTGATGTAGGGGATACGTCTGGCAAGCACCGTAACGGTCCGTCATGCCCTGCAGCAGCCTGCGACAGCTGTCCAAACCAAATAGGGCCTGCCAATCAGCTATAGCCACCTATTCTAACAGACACAGCCTATAGCTCTGATATGTCACATGGAGGTAAGCTCCACTGTTGCTGCCATCAATTAATGCTCGGACAAGTGATTATATCCAAAAACTAGTAGACTCTAAGCATCTATAAAATGGGTAAGAGGGACCCCCGACTAGGTAATAAACTCATCCAACTCCTAAATGCTCATTCTTGCACACAGAGAGCTCTAAGCCTCTCTTCTTCTCTCTTTCGAGATTCCTCAAGCTCACGATTGTTGCCTAGAGCACTGACTTCAACGTCGGAGGGTTCCCGCCGGAATCTTCAGTCATCGGACTTGTTTGCAGGCCCCCAGGCGCAAGAAGTTCGCCGAAGGATCCCGGGCTCGCTGGAGGAGAAGATCGGATGCTCGCGGATGTTTAAGGGCGATGATTTGGCGTCAACAGATTGGCGCGCCAGGAAGGGAGGGTCAACGATGCTGGTTTGCATATCCTCATCCCTCTTTAATCAAAATGGTGGATCATAAAGATGATGACAAGAATCCAAGAAGCTTTCACTGATTATGTTGGGGGGGGCACCCTCAACGAGCTGAGTGGTAGGAGGCCAACTCTTCCTTCCACCATCACCATTATCTCAGGCCATTCAAGCAGAACATCTTGTCACCCTCATCCTGCAAATCCAAACATTGACAGCGGTTGTCCAAAAGCTCCAGAAGCAACATCTCATGACTACACAACAGCGAGCAAAAGCTTCCGCTCGCTCTTTAGTCGTTGCTCAGTCCAGCCATCATTTATCTCGCCGGAAATCTCCCCAGCAAGAGCATCAAGCTCATCAGCAACTTAAAGCTCAGAGATCCACCACTCGCCGCCCAAGCGGCCTCCTCTCCTACGGACGACGATGCAGGGGAAGGCCCAAGTAAAGGCAATGGCACCTCCACTCCAATAAACTTAATTTCCTAGGAGGCAGACTACCAGCGGACTGAAGTGTTCAAATATGTAGAAGGAAATAGGGGTGCTACGAGAGCTAAGTACACTACACTACAGTATTTCTTTCATTGATACTTGGAAATATCATGTAGGAAAAATCGACTCCACATCGGCATTCAAGACCAACCTCACGTTGGTGCCTCAAGCCCGACTCCAGTCAGCACTCAAAGCCCGTTGTACCATCGGCACTAAAGCCCGACCCTGGTCAGCACTCAAAGCCCGATGTACCATTGACATTAAAGCCTGACTCCGATTGGCACCAAAGCCCGATGTATCATCGGCACTTAAACCCAACTCCAATCGGTACTGAAAGACCAATGCGGCACTCAAGCCCGAAGCCAGCTCGGCACCAAAGACCGAAAACTGACTTCGGCGTTGGCAACAAAGATCGTCGACATAAAGAAAAATGCATCTGATGACTCTCAACTCTCAGGTCACCCTCCGGGGTTAAAAAGGCACTTGACGACTCTCAACTCTCAGGTCACCCTCCGGGGTTAAAGAGGCACCTGACGACTCTCAACTCTCAGGTCATCCTCCGGGATTAAAAAGGCACCTGACGACTCTCAACTCTAAGATCACCCTTCGACGTTAAAAAGGCACCTGACGACTCTTAACTCTCAGGTTACCCTCCGGGGTTAAAAAGGCACCTGATGACTCTCAACTCTTAGGTCACCCTCCGGGGTTAAAAAGATACCTAGCGACTCTCAACTCTCAGGGCACCCTTCGGAGTTCAAAAGATACCTCAGCCTGGTCCAAGCACCCTCAGGTCACCCTCCAGGGTTAAAGGCTCCCGAGCATGGTCCCATCACAGCGACTCTTGGGTCACCCTTTGGGGTTCAAAAGGTACTTGAGTCTGGTCCAACCACCCTCAGGTCACCTTTCGGGGTTAAAGGCTCCCGATCATTGTCCCATCACAACGACTCTTGGGTCACCCTTCGGGGTTCAAAAGGCACCTGAGCCTGGTCCCATCCCAGCAACTCTCAGATCACCCTTCGGGGTTCAAAAGGCTCTCGATGGCTTCAACTTTGCCTCAGCGGCTTTATTACAGCCTTAATGGCATCATCACAGTCTCAACGGCTTCATTTCAGCCTCAGCGGTTTCAACTCTATCTCAGCGACCAATGGCCAACCGGGTAATACCTTTGTTTAAATTATACAATAGCAACATATTGCTGGTTACTTTCAGCCATTCATGAGGAAGCCTCAAGTCAACTAACAGTAGGGAGAGACCAACTCCCCGGCTCATAGTTGACGGGCACCCATCTCCAAATTTCATGACAAGTAGAAGACCCAAAGTCAACTCAAAGTTAGAAGAAACCAACTCCTTAACTCATAGTTGACAGGCATCCGCTTCCAGACCCTAGTCAGGAGAGGATTACTAGATGCTCCTAGCTAGTCTAAGGTAATCAATTTACCTCCAACATTACTTAAAGTCTTTGAATAGACAAAAGCATAAGAGAGCATGTAGATGTAGTCACAAGTCCACACAAGGCAGAAGGAAACTATCCAAAGCAGACATGCAGAGACAAGTGCAAAAGAAAGATATTATATTTCCTACACTCCTTTCACTTAGCAGATGCAAGGCATGCGGTCGCACAAACTCAGGAGTGTGGGGGGCATCTGATGGGGCAAATATGCCCCACGGGCAACGGTAATCTCACTGGGGTCGGATCAGTCATTTCTAGAGTCAGCCTCGCATGACAGCCCCTCGGCCATAGGAAGACACCCCCTCGGCCTCTTCCCCTCGGCTCGACATGAACAGTGTTCGGCCTCTTCCGCTCGGCCTTAGCCACTCGGTCCCTCAGCCTCGCCCCTTGGCCTCGGCATGAACAGTGCTCGCCCATGAACAGTGCTCGGCCTCTTTCCCTCGGCCTTAGCCACTCGATCCCCTTGTCCTCGCCCCTCAGCCTTGGCATGAACAGTGTTCGGCCTCTTCCCCTTGGCCTTAGCCACTCGGTCCCCTCGGCCTCAGCATGAATAGTGCTTGGCCATGAATAGTGCTCGGCCTCAGCCACTCGGTCCCCTCGGCCTCAGCCTCGGCCTCGGCATGAACAGTGCTTGGCCATAAATAGTGCTCAACCTCGGCATGAATAGTGTTCGGCCATGAACAGTGCTCGGCCTTGGCATGCACAGTGCTTGGCCTTAGCCACTTAGCCCCCTCGGCCCTCGGCCTCGGCATGAACAGTGCTCGGCTATGAACAGTGCTTGGCCTCATTATGAATAGTGCTCGGCCATGAACAGTGCTCGGCCTCGGCATGAACAGTGCTTGGCCTCGGCATAAACAGTGCTCGGCTATGCATAGTGCTCAGCCAAGAACAGTACTCGACCTCAGCATGAACAGTGCTCGGCCTTAGCCACTCGGCCTCGCCCCTCGGCCTCGGCATGAACAGTACTCGGCCTCGGCATGAATAGTGCTCGGCCTCTTCCCCTCGGCCTCGTCATGAACAGTGCTCGGCCATGAACAGTACTTGGCCTCGGCATGAATAGTGTTCAGCCTCTTCCCCTTGGCCTCGACATGAACAGTGCTCGGCCATGAACAGTGCCATGCAAGTGAACAGTGTTATGCAAGTGTTCACCCATAGCCTTCTCTGAAGCTCATCCAAGGGCATGAATAGTGTCATGCAAATGAACAGTGTCATGCAAGCACTCTATAATCAATGCTCTACAAGGGACAGCTGGCTTCAACTCCAAACTGCATCTTCTGCCCCAATGACTGCACCTTGGGGCCCACATGCTTAACTTTATCATCCATCGCTATCCGCGTAGGACTACAAAAAAGGTGACGTAGGGGACACATCTGGCAAGCACCGTAACGGTCGGCCATACCATGCAGCAGCCTACGATAGCTGTCCAAACCAAATAGGGCCTGCCAACCAGCTGCAGCCACCTATTCTGACGGACACAGCCTGCAGCTCTGACATGTCACATGGAGGTAAGCTCCACTGTTGCTGCCATCAATTAATGCTCTGACAAGTGATTATATCCAAAAACTTGTAGACTTTAAGCATCTATAAAATAGGTAAGAGGGACCCCCGACCAGGTAAAAAACTCATCCCACTCCTAAACACTCATTCTTGCACACCGAGAGCTCTAAGCCTCTTCTTCTCTCTTTCAAGCTTCCTTAAGCTCACAGTTGTTGCCTAGAGCACTGCCTTGAGCATCGAAGGGTCCCCACCAGAATCTTTAGTCTCGGGACTTGTTTGCAGGCCCCCAGTTGCAAGAAGCTCACCGAAGGATCCCGGGATTACTGGAGGAGGCGTCCGAATGCTCGCGGATGTTCGAGGGTGATGATTTGGCGTCAACAATGTCTTTTGGTAAAAGGATGATTTTTTGTAGTGGAACTCATCGCCACGTAAGAGAGATAAGAGAGAAAGAGAGAAGGAGGAAAGTGGTGCCCTTTCACCACTCCTGCCGCATACGAGAAGGGGAGGAAGCCCCGCCCGCTCCTCCAGCAACCTGCAGCCCCCCGTCCCCCTCCACCCCGCGGCTTCCTCCCCCCTTATCCTCTGACGAAAGGAGCAGGCCATCTGTTGCACTAGCCCGACCATGTAGTCCTCCTCCACCTCATCACCCTCGGTCTCGATGGTCACACCATCCGCCTTAGAGCTCGGATTCAAGTCAAACGCAGGGCAAAGATCAAAGAAGCAAGGCCCAGCAACCTTTGCTTATGCTTCTCTGGTCTTGTCTCCTTCGAGGAAGAAATCATCACAGAGGAACTTGGATGAACGAAAGAACTCAGCATCCTCCATATCCATGGCCATATCGAGAAGGAAACAAGCAAGGCTAGAAGTAGCTCGCCCACTGGATTGGTTGGAGGTGAGGAAAGACACTAAAAATAAGAGGGGAGGGGCAGGATGGGCACAACTCTACAGGTAAACTGTTTTGCTGGTTGGAGAAGAAATAATAATAGCCCATGTTGACGTTCGATCACCGATCTTGAGTGCAGGGAAGAATAATCCGCTTACTGGTGGGATCCTCGCCTAGCTGAACAACCTGCAAGAAGTCCTAAGACCGGAGGGGTGCTCCGATGTGAACCCTCCGATGCCCAAATCAGCAACCGAGGTCACAGCTGAGGAAGAGCTCGAGAGAGCTCTTTAGGGCAGAGAAGGCTTCGAGAGGTGGAGTTTCTTTGAGGTGAGAGAATAAGTGGATGCTTAAGTTCGCATACTTGAATCTCCAATGGACTCGCCCTTTATAGGTGATTGAATCTTGCATGGAGATCAGTTACGTGAAATTCTGTGAGGGAGAGATGTTTGCAGAGCATGTGGGAGCTACGTGAGTTTGGGCTAGTCGGTAGGTGTTATCCCATCGGAGAGGAAAAAACTGGTAGTTGGTGGGCCAGGTCCCATCGGTCGGCGGAACCAGTTGGTAGGTGGGCCTAGTTCCATCGATAATGTGGTCAGGCGTAGGTGGGCTTAGCTGTGTCAGGCTGCGCGAGTCAGAAAGTTGATGGTCTTGACATGCGTGGGCCAACCCAAAGAGGTCGGGGCTGCCTCGGCTATATTAGAGGTGTCGGGGCTGACGCAGCTGACCTGAAGAGGTCGAAGCCGCCTCGGCTAGCTTGGAGATGCTGGGGCCGATGGGGCCATCCTGAAAGGTCGGGGCCACCTCAGCTCGCTTGGAGACGCCAAGGCCGACAAGGCCGACTTGAAGAAGTTGGGGCACCTCGGCTAGCCTGGAGATGTCGAGGCCGACAGGGCCGACTTGAAGAGGTCGAGGCAGTCTCGGCTCGCTTGGAGACGCCGGGGCCGATGGGCCGACTTGAAGAAGTCGGGGCTGCCTCGGCTCGATTTGAGATGTCGGGGCCGACGAGGCCAACCTGAAGAGGTCGTGGCCGCCTCGGCTCGATTGGAGATGCCGGGACCGATGCGGCCGACCTGACGAGGTCAGAGCCGCCTCGGCTGGCTTGGAGATGCCGGGAATGACGGGGCTGACCTAAAAAGGTCGGAGCCGCCTTGGCCGGCCTAGGGATGCCGGGACCGATGGAGCCGACTTAAAAAAGTTGAGGCTGCCTCGGCTCGCTTGGAGACGCTGGGCCGATGGGGCCAACTTGAAGAAGTTGGGGCCGCCTCGGCTCGGTTGGAGATGCCGAGGCCGATGGGCCAACTTGAAGAGGTCAGGGCCGCCTCGGCTAGCTTGGAGATGCCAGGGCCGGCAGGGCCGAATTGAAGAAGTCGGGCAGCCTCGGCTCGATTGGAAATGCTGGGGCCGACGCGGCCGACCTGAAGATATTAGGCTGCCTCGGCTAGCTTGGAGATGCCGGGGCTGACCTGAAAGGTTGGGGCCGCCTCGGCTCTTACTTGAAGGTATCGGGGCCGACGTGTCCATGCCACGTAGTTGATTTTTGCCATGATGCACACGTGGCTCATCAGCCACATCAGCCCACATGCTAGCGGGGGTTCCATTAAGAGCTTGAACGGCGTCCACGGCCCCCTTCCGCCAACTCGTGGGGGGAGGGAGGGGCTTCCTCCTCCTTTTCACGCACCCCCCCCCCCCCCCCCGCCCCCCCGCGCGGCTTCCTCCGCCTTTCCGCGCCCCCTTTCACCAGCCAGGGAAGGTGGGTGGGGAAGGAGAAGAAGAGAGGAAGCCGCGGGAAGGAGGGGGGCAAGGGGCCTCCACACCCCCTTCCGCCGGAGAAGGGTCCTTCCTCCCCCTCTCGTGCGCGACAAGAGCAACGGAAGGGCACTGTCTCCCTTCTCCTCTCTTTCTTCTCTTACGTGGTGATGAGTTTTTTGACCCAATTGCTGATTTTGATGATTAACAAAACTATTTGAGTATAACAATTGAAGGCTCTAATGATTTTGATTAAGTTTTTCAGATTATAAGTCGATTGAATGATCAAAATCAGGAGTTAAATCTTGTTCTGGATCGAATCTAATATCTAGGTAAGATTGCAGACATTAGAGTTGACTCCGAGAATCACAGAGCCGACTCCAGTATCTAGCACGGAAGTTAGAGTCGACTCCGAGACTGTTAGAGCCGACTCCAACAGAAAAGAGAACGTGATTTTTTCTGGCCCGACTTAGAGTCGACTCCGGGTCTGTTAGAGTCGACTCCAGAAAAGTTTCTTGTTGACCCCCAGAAAAGTCAGAGACGACTCCAGAATTAACGGATTAAAGTGTTTCGAGTTAGACCGACTCCAAAAAGTTAGAGTCGACTCCAACCCACCTGAACGAAAAATCAAATTGCCAGATCAGCTCTAACGGTAATATTTCTATTTTACTTTATTTCTAACGGATATATTTTGTTGCAAGGTACACTCCAACGGATAGTTTTCTTCCAAAATGGTTTGAAAGAAATCTATAAAAAGGGAAGACTATCATTCAAAAACAAGAACGGAAAAAAACAAAGAAGAAAAACGGAAATAGAGAAATCCCAATTCAAAAATCCGAAAAGAGAGAGCCTGAATCTCAAGAGAAAAAACCTTCTAGCTCAAATCCACTCCACTCCAAAAAGCTCAAGAGGAATCCAAGGCATTCAAATCAAAGTTTTGGTGGATTTCCCAAATTGGAGAAAGAGGATCAGTTTCTTGCTTTTCAATCCTTCTCAACTGCTTCAACTGTGAAGAATCGGAGCTGAGGCTTGATTCAATCTAGCAAGAGAAGAAGAAAGAAGAAAAGCTCAAAAGCCAACCAACTACAAATCAGGCTTTTCTAAACCTTGTTCTTTACTTGATTATTTGCTCATTGAGGAGCTGGTGTACTTGAAAAATAATTTCTTTTGTTTGTGTCTAGTTCAATCTGGGGATTGAACTAGTGGAGGTAGTCTTACTCGTACAAGCTTGGTATAGCTTGTGTTAGGGTTTTTGTGCTGGTGAGCCCGGAAAACGGCTGGGTTCGTTGTGATCCCGGGAAAATAACAGTTTGAGTTGTGAGCTTTGTAAAACAACTCGGCTGTAATCAAGGAAGATTATAGTGTGGACCCAAGTGAATCTTGGGAGTGGACGTAGGTGTTGGATACACCGAACCACTATAATCTTGTGTTTGCCGTGTCTCCTTTATCTCTATCTCTATCTCTATATTGATTGTATTTTGTTTTTGCATCTGCATTCACTTTCACTCACACTAAGCAAACAAATATTTCAAAAGGTTTAAATTTTTTTTAAAGAACCCAATTCACCCCCCCCTCTTGGGTTTCATCTGGGCCAACAATTGGTATCAGAGCTAGTGCTCATTAGATTTTGATCACACGATCAAGAGCTAAAGATCCAAATGGCAGCTCAAGTTGGATCATTTGCTGAAGGTCATTCTACGAATAGACCTCCACTGTTTAATGGTTCAAATTATTCATATTGGAAAGCTAGAATGAGGATATTCATTCAAGCTTCTGACTATGAACTATGGGGTGTTATAATTAATGGACCTAGTACACCCACACATGTTATTGATGGCACTATTGTTCCTAAGCCGAAAGGGACTGGAATGATAATGATAGGAAGATGGCACAGCTTAACGCTAAAGCCATGAATGTTTATATTGCTCTTTAGATGCAAATGAATTTAATAGAATCTCCACATGTAATTCCACAAGGAAGATTTGGGATAGATTAGAGGTTACCCATGAGGGTACCAACCAAGTAAAAGAATCTAAAATTAATATTCTTGTTCATAAATATGAGTGTTTAGCATGGAACAATCTGAAACCATTGCATGCATGTATACTAGATTTACAGATATTGTAAATGGTTTAAAAGTCTTGGTAAGACATATACTAACTCAGAACTTGTTCGAAAAATTCTTAGGTCACTACCAAGATCATGGGAAGCCAAAATGACAGCAATCCAAGAAGCAAAGGACCTCAACACTCTGCCCTTAGAGGAGCTTCTAGGATCACTTATGACCCATGAGTTGACAATGAAGCAGCACGTAGAGGAGGACACAAAGAAGAAGAAAGTGATTGCCCTCAAAGCTGCAAAAGAAGAAGAGAGCAGCAGCGATATGATGATGATGATGATGAAGAGACTGCTCTCTTAGCTAAAAAGTTTAAAAGATTCATGAGGAGAAAGAAACCCTTCCACAAGAAGAAATTTGGAGCAAAGTGGGAAGGAGAAAAGGATAAGAACAAGGACAAGGACAAAGAAAAAGAGAAAGACCCCTTGACTTGCTATGAGTGTAATAAACCGGGGCACTTTAGGAATGAATGTCCTAAATTAAAGAAAGCCTACAAAAAGAAAAAGAAGGCTTATGTGGCGACTTGGAGTGATAGCGAAGAATCTTCTTCGAAGAAGAAGAAAAAAGGAAGTCGCAAATGTATGTTTTATGGCGGACGACAACGATGAGGTAAGTTCCGATAACCCTTGCGATGAGTTTGCATTTGATGAATTATTTGATGTTTTAATGAACTTGTCGGTGATTTCAAGGTTTTGAAAAAGAAATACAAGCTTTTGAAAAATGAAAATTCAACTTTCATTAAAGAAAAGGAAGATCTTAATAATGAAGTTAAGAAACTTAAATCTGAAAATGAAATTTTGGTAAAAGAAAAAGAATTAATTTCAATGAAAATGATAAACTAAGGAAAGAGGTTGAAAAATATAAGAACATAGTTGATAAGTTTACCTTAAGCTCAACTAAATTGAACATGTTATTAAATAGTCAAAAAGCAGTTTTTGACAAAGCCGGATTAGGGTATAACACTTTTAGAAAACAAAAATCACTGAAAAATATTTTGTGCGTGCTGGCCAAAGTAATTTTACATGCTTTAAATGTAATCAAAAAGGACATAAATCTTATGAATGTAAAATTCTAAAACCTAATAAAAACTTAATATTAAAGGAAAGAATATGGGTTCCAAAAGGAACAGTTTTTATTGCTACTAACCATGAAGGACCCAAGAAAGCTTGGGTACCTAAACATAAGACTTGATTGCTTTGCAGGAGTGTCTTGCAGCCAAAGAACAAAGAAATGGTATCTTGATAGCGGCTGCTCAAGACACATGACGGGTGAAAAGATCAATTCATCACCCTTGAAGCAAAAGAGGAGGTGTTACTTTGGGGATAATGGCAAAGGCCAAATCATGGGCATTGGTAAATTCAAATAACTCCCTCCACTTTATTGAAAATGTCTTATATGTTGATGGTTTAAAGCATAATTTATTATTAGCATTAGTCAATTATGTGATAAAGGTTTTAAAGTTACATTTGAATCATCTATATGCACAGTTGCTAATCCCATTGATAATAATTGTTTTTTTGGAAATAGAAATGACAATGTATACTTAATTGACTTGGATAATTTATCCATAAGTAACCATTGCCTAGTTGCTGATAATGCTAATAGTAAATGAGATTGGTTGGTTATGGCATCGTAGATTAGGTTCATGCAAGCACACACTTAATTTAAAACTAATTAGAATGGATTTAGTAAAAGGTTTTCCAAAATTAGATTTTGAAAATAATAAAATTGTGATGCATGTAATTTGGAAAACAAACTAGGAAGTTCTTTTAAATCTAAAAATGTTGTTTCAACTTCTAGGCCACTAAGCTACTTACATGGACCTTTTTGGACCTACTAGAACCACTAGTCTAGGAGGAAAGAAATATGGTCTTGTGATAGTAGATGATTACTCTAGATTCACTTGGATATTATTTTTAGCTCATAAAGATGAGACTTTCTCATATTCCTTAAATTCTTCAAGAAAGTCACAAATGAGAAAAATACTACCATAGTGTCTCTTAGAAGTGATCATGGACTGAATTTGAAAAATTATTTGAAATTTTTGCAATGAAAATGACATCCATCATAATTTTTCTGCACCTAGAACCTCAACAAAATGGAGTAGTAGAAAGGAAAAATAGAACTCTAGAAGATATGGCCCGTACCATACTTTGTGAAAGCCAACTCCCAAAATATTTTGGGCGGAAGTCATTAACACAACATGTTATATCCTAAATAGAGCATTAATTAGACCAATTTTAAGAAAACTCCCTTATGAACTATGGCATGATAGAAAACCCAACATTAGTTATTTTCATACATTTGGTTGTGGATATTTTTTCATAATAATGGAAAGGATAATTTAGAAAATTTGATGCTAAATCTGATGAAGGTATATTCTTAGGTTATTCACATCTAGTAAGGCATATAGAGTATTCAATAAGAACTTCTGATTATTGAAGAATCTATTCATGTAGTGTTTGATGAGTCTTTAGTATCAAGTTCTGAAAAGGAGATGATAGGAAGATACTAATTTACTGAAAGAGACTTGAAAAATTAAATATCGATGTATCTTCAGATCATGAACAAGAAGCTAAAGAATGATGACTCACCTAAGGATGATGATGATACTACTCATAATGATACAGATCTATCTAGAGATTGGAGATATGCTTATAGTCATCCAAAGGACATAATTATAGGTGATCCATCTCAAGGAATAAGAACTAGATCATCCATGAGAAATCATTATAATCATCTTACATTTGTTTCTCAAATTGAACCTAAATAATTGAAGAAGCTAAAAAGGATAGTTATTGGATGTTATCCATGCAAGAAGAATTGAATCAATTTACTAGAAATAATGATATGGACCTATTGAAAGACCTAAAGACTATCCAATTATAGGATCCAAAATGGGTTTTTAGAAATAAATTAGATGAAGATGGCATTATTAATTCAGAAATAAAGCTAGATTAGTTGCAAAAGGATATAATCAAGAAGAAGGTATTGATTTTGATGAAACCTTTGCACCTGTTGCTAGATTAGAAGTCATTAGGTTATTACTTGCATTTGCATGTTGCATGAACATTAATTTATTTCAAATGGATGTAAAAAGTGTATTCTTAAATGGATTATAAATGAAGGAAGTATTTGTTGAACAACCATTTGGTTTTGAAGATCATAAATTTTCCAAATCATGTTTTTAAATTGCACAAAGCTTTTATGGTTTAAAGCAAGCACCTAGAGCTTGGTATGATAGCTAAGTAAATTTCTGATTGAAAATGATTTTCTAGAGGAAATGTTGATAAAATCCTATTTTTAAAAGAAAAGAAAAGATTTATTAGTAGTTCAAATTTATGTTGATGATATTGTATTTGGTGCTACTAACAATCTTCTTATGTCAAGATTTTGCAAAGCTAATGCAGGGAGAATTTGAATGAGCATGATGGGAGAACTGAATTTCTTCCTTGGACTCCAAATCAAGCAAAGCAAAGGGAATCTTTCATAACCAAAAAAGTACACAAAAAATTCTTAAAAAGTTTGATATGGAAAATCAAACCTCTTCGGCACACCAATGATCCTTCATGCAAACTCGATAAAAATGAGGATGGTAAGAAAGTCAATCAAAAGCTTTATAGAGGTATGATGGATCTTTAATTTACTTAACTGCTAGTAGACCTGATATATGTTTGTGTTTGCTTATGTGCTAGATATCAATCTGATCCTAAAGAATCACACTTAATTGCTGTTAAAAGAATTTTAGATACTTAAGTGGAACTAAAAATGTAGGACTATGGTACTCTAGAGACTCAACATTTAATCTGATTGTATATTCTGATTCTGATTTTGCTGGATGTAAACTAGATAGAAAAAGCACAAGTGGTGCATGCCAATTCTTAGGCAGTAACTTAATCTCATGGTTTAGCAAAAAGCAAAATTCAGTTGCATTATCTACTGTTGAAGCTGAATATATTGCAGCTGGAAGTTTGTGCTCAAATTTTTGGATTAAGCAGACAACTTGAGGATTATGGTATCACACTTGATAAGATACCAATAAATGTGAACACTAGTGCAATCAATCTAACTAAAAATCCTATTCAACACTCAAGAACAAACATATAGAAATTAGACATCATTTATTAGAGAACATGTTGCCAATAATGAAATTTGTCTTGATTATGTGAATACTGAAGAACAACTGGCAGATATATTTACAAAACCCTTAAGTGAAGAGAGATTTTGTTATCTTAGAGGGAATTAGGAGTTTGTGATCCTTTGGAATAATTTTTCTGAAACTCTTAAGAACAACTATCTAGATTTCATCAATTTCTTGAAAAATCTCGATATTCAATAAGGAAATCTATCTAGATCTTGATTCATTGTTTCCCCAATTGCTAAGGAACATTTATCTAGAGTTTGATGATTAATTTGAATAGTTTCAGATCCTTGAAACTTGATTTTTTATCTCTGAAACTGTTAGAGTCGACTCTAACAGTTTGTGGAGTCGACACCTTAGTTTTTGATGTTCTGTCTAAGCAATTAGAGCCGACTCCGGCTTCTGTAGAGCCGACTCTAATTCGAGCGCTGACAGACTTTCTGGTTCGGAGCCGACACCCAGTTTTCGGGAGTCGACTCTAGGTCGAACTAGGTCAAAAATAAAAAGGCGGAGTCGACCCCAAATCATTTTATCCGTCTCCCAAAACCCCTCCAAGGAGTTCCAAAGCCTTTCCAACCTCCCCAATCTTCTCAAAACCTTTGATTACACATTCCAATCAACTCAATGGCACCCAAGAGGCGCGGTTTCGTCGGAGGAGCGTCCGTTCCCACGAGGCGACGCACGATTCGGAGGCAACCCTCGCCATCCTCCTCTTCGGCCACTCAAGAAGATTCCCCTCCTTCACCCTCTTCACCCAAAGTAGATCAACTAGCCGGTAAGACTATCACAACTGGAAGGAAGGTCAACTTTGATTTCTTTGAGTCGGAGGGCTTCTCAATAGGAAGATGTTTAAAAGAAATGGGGTGGGAAAAGATTTGTTCATTAGATATCCCCACTTATCCTGCCCTAGTGAGAGAATTTTACAATGATTTGAGTAGAGGAGAAGGCGGTTTAGTCAGTATTGTAAGAGGAACTAGAGTTGTAATAACTGCTGAAATCCTTGGAAATCTGTTGGAAATGCCCACAATTGGTATTATGGAATATCAGCATGATGATAGAAGTGGTGCATTGTCAAGAATGTTAGGGAGGGATGTAACCGAGTTTGAGGAAATTCTTGCTAATCAATTAAATCTGGAGCTCAGGTTACTACACAACATATGTGGAAGAATTTTATTCCCCAAAATTGGTAGATTTGAGTACGTCTCGGAGCGAGACATTCTTTTGATGGATTGTATTATAACTGGAAGGCCAGTCAACCTAGCTGGCATGATGATTGGTTATATGGCAGAGGCTGCTACAAAGAAAAGATCTACACTGCCATATGGTATGGTTCTGACATTGATCTTTAGAAGCCAAGGTGTGCTAATTATGGATAATGAACCCCTAAGGAAATTAAGGCACACTGACTATTATAGTATTTCTACTATTCATCGGATGGGCTTCAAGAAGTTAAATGGTATCTGGATGAAAGGAGGACGAGAAGAAAGAGCTGAGAGAGATAGAACTGAAGAGGCCAGAGTAGAAGATATCCCTGGACCATCCACTGCGGGACCATCAGTCCCTGATCCATTTATTGCGGGACCATCTACAGCTGGACCTTCAGAAGCTGGACCGAGCACAGTTCCCTCTCCTCCACATCTGTCTGTTACTGCTTCTGGGAGATTCTCTGATGAGCAGATTGGTCAGTTGAGAGCCTTGCTTGCTGAATATGACAGTCAGAGATCTCATGAGATTAATCAATTAAAAGAAGACTTCAATCAGCTAAAAGAAGAACTTAACTCGAGACTTGACATGATTTCCTTTTCCATAAGCAATTCTGTTGAATCCTTTGGTGCTGAACTTCACAAAATCTTTGAAAGGATGGAAGGCATTGCTGATGGCTCGGGATCTTATGTTCATGCAACTGGTCAACTGAAGAAGGACATTGACCTTGCAGTCTCACAGATTGAAGCTTGTCTTGAAAATTTTAAGAAATCTCAAAAAGATGATGTAATGAAAAATAGGTCACTTGAAGAAAATTGTATTCAAACATATCTGACTTTGATTTTGATTTTGATACTCTTTTGTATCTTAGGTTCTCCAGGTTTACTTTATCTTGATAGTTTTGTATTTAGGAATTTTGAGTATCTAATGTATCTCACTTTGGAATGTACTTGAATCAACTTATGTAATGTTTCTTACTTATGTAATGCAATTACACATTTTCAAATCTGTCTATGATTGACTGCTTGAATCCCTATGTCTTATTGAACCAACAATTTTTCTCTAATAACTTTCTTTATCTAATACTCTCCTTATTGCTGATAACAAAAAAGGGGAGAGATGGTTGAATATGAAAAAAAAAAAAAAAAAAAAAAGAGACTTGAAATTTTAATGAGAGATGGTTGAATATGCAAAAGAAAGAAAGAGGGGGAGAAATGATTGTTTATGCAAAAAGAAAGAGACTTGAAATTTTAATCAGTTCAATTAAAATTTGATTTTTATAGGGGGAGCTATTCAATGCAGGGGGAGCTTAACAACAAGCTTAATTGCAATTTTCTGTACATTTAGTTTAAATGTTCATAATTGATGGCTTATAGAACTCATGCATAATTTTAAAAGTTCACTTTGAATATTGGCATCAAATCCTTCATTAAAAATGTTTTAAGCTTTAAAATGACTATAATCTTTAGTTCGAATGAATTTTTTGAATGCATATACTCAAAGTTTTTGTTATCATCAAAAAGGGGGAGATTGTTGACCCAATTGATGATTTTGATGATTAACAAAACTATTTGAGTATAACAATTGAAGGCTCTAATGATTTTGATTAAGTTTTTCAGATTATAAGTCGATTGAATGATCAAAATCAGGAGTTAAATCTTGTTCTGGATCGAATCTAATGTCTAGGTAAGATTGCAGACATTAGAGTCGACTCCGAGAATCACAGAGCCGACTCCAGTATCTGGCACGGAAGTTAGAGTCGACTCCGAGACTGTTAGAGCCGACTCCAACAGAAAAGATAGAAGTTGATTTTTCTGGCCCCGACTTAGAGTCGACTCCGGGTCTGTTAGAGTCGACTCCAGAAAAGTTCTTGTCGACCCCAGAAAAGTCAGAGACTCCAGAATTAACGGATTAAAGTGTTTCGAGTTAGAGCCGACTCCAGAAAAGTTAGAGTCGACTCCAACCCACCTGGAAAAAATCAAATTGCCAGATCAGCTCTAACGGTAATATTTCTATTTTACTTTATTTCTAACGGATATATTTGTTGCAAGGTACACTCCAACGGATAGTTTTCTTCCAAAAATGGTTTGAAAGAAATCTATAAAAAGGGAAGACTATCATTCAAAAACAAGAACGGAAAAAAGAAGAAAACGGAAATAGAGAAATCCCAATTCAAAAATCCGAAAAAAGAGAGCCTGAATCTCAAGAAAAAACCTTCTAGCTCAATCCACTCCACTCCAAAAAGCTCAAGAGGAATCCAAGGCATTCAAATCAAAGTTTTGGTGGATTTCCCAAATTGGAGAAAGAGGATCAGTTTCTTGCTTTTCAATCCTTCTCACTGCTTCAACTGTGTGAAGAATCGGAGCTGAGGCTTGATTCAATCTAGCAAGGAGAAGAAGAAAAAAAGAAAAGAAGAAAAGCTCAAAAGCCAACCAACTACAAATCAGGCTTTTCTAAACCTTGTTCATTTACTTGATTATTTGCTCATTGAGGAGCTGTGTACTTGAAAAATAATATTTCTTTTGTTTGTCTAGTTCAATCTGGGGGATTGAACTAGTGGAGGTAGTCTTACCTCGGTACAAGCTTGGTATAGCTTGTGTTAGGGTTTTGTGCTGTGAGCCCGAAAAACCGGCTGGGTTCGTTGTGATCCCGGAAAACAAAAGTTTGAGTTGTGAGCTTGTAAAACAACTCGGCTGTAATCAAGATTATAGTGTGGACCCAAGTGAATCTTGGGAGTGGACGTAGGTGTTGGATACACCGAACCACTATAAAATCTTTGTGTTTGCGTGTCTCCTTTATCTCTATCTCTCTATCTTATTGATTGTATTTTTTTTGCATCTGCATTCACTTTCACTCACACTAAGCA